>OX453077.1:8306442-8906442 GCA_949699795.1 Spicauda simplicius | reverse complement strand
CTGGTGTTCTGTCTGTCACCTGTATCTCCAGAACCGTGATAGGTAGATACTTAAAATGTTCACAGATGATGTATTTCTGTTACCGTTAATAAATATTTAAGCCTCCCATTCGACAAATATGATTTCTTTTCATATTTTTTACATTATGGTACGAAACCCATCGTGCGCGAGCTCGATTCGCACTTAGCCGATTTTGTTAGCCTTTATCAGAAATAACATTTTTCATTGTAAGTACCAAGACTCTTTTACTTTGCTTACAATATTTGGTATGAAAGCGAAACAGTGACTTATATACTGAGAATGAAATCTGTAATTCATCATATTCAGTATACTGTTTAGCTCTTCTAGATACCGTAAATCAGAGGGTAGTTACGTATTTTATTAAAAAAAAATCGGTTGTCTGTAAAGTCCGTTTACTGACGATAGTTGAACGTGACAACGTCATAAAAAATACTGATGGAATTCATTTTTGAAAAGAAAATTTTATATGTATTCATAAACAATTGACACCATATTCATGTATACTGCTGTATTATTGTATACCAGTTGTCCAGGTGGATGCATCGCTCACTCAAGTAGGAGAGAGACAGATGTCGAACGTAACGTAATCAGATGTATAAGCAGTAGCTAGTTGGCAGGAATGGATGGACAAATAGATTCGAATCATGGACATAAGTTCACTTTCTATTTATGTATGTAATATATATATAGTTGTCCATCAGATGGTAAAGAGCATTGTCCTTCACTCCAAATAAACGAATAGGACAGTTCATGTGTATAAACGTTAAAAATAAACACATATATCGCGTCACCCCACATCGCGTCCGTTCTTATCTATGAATTTTAATACACCAGCCTTCGTTTATCAAAACGAATGAACACGGCCGCTCATCAATCTCCCGTCACAAAGCTATTACGATGTAGTGATGTGACGAATATTCGCATTCGCAAAAATTGTGCGAATATTTTGCGATTGAAGTGATTTGCAAAAAAAGTATACAAATTTATGGAAACTAGTCACATCGGTCGAAATTCGACCGTAATTTCAAAATTTAAAAACTAAACTTCATATTGTCCAAAGTAGTACGAATATTTCTCGAATTCAAATAAAATGTAATAATTCTCAAGTAATTTTGAACGCACCCGTTAAAAAAAAAGAGATTTAATTATGTAGCTAAGCTGCATTTAAAAGCAATAGCGGGTATTTTGACAGTGACATTTCTGGCGTTATCTGTTTTCATACTAAGGACATTGAATGTTCTATTTCGTTTATTATTTATATGTACACGGTAGTGTGTGTAATGTTTTTTTTAGTTGATTTTATGTATGTTACATGCATTATTTGAAATAAATATTAACAATCTGCACTCCTTCTCTACGTCCACTATAATCGTGCAAAATTTCAGACTAATCCGTCCGCGGCATATAACTTAAAAATGCGACACAAGTTTTTGTTTCACGTATTAATATATAGAGATGTAATTCGGTTGAAGTTTGTAGACAAAAAAGGTCGCCAAAATTTATATCCTCCGGCACCCGACACCAAAAACAGAAAGAACAACACTCGATTCGCGAATGTCGGTAAGGAATATTCGCATTCGCATTTGCGATTGACAAATAATAACATTCGTCACATCACTATTACGATCACGCGTCTGCTATAAAATTTATTGCACACAAAAACAACAGCACTGAAGTGAATTACATCGATATCTAAACATAGGTTCGGTAGTAACTGCTCTGTGAATTTTTTCGGTTGAATTTTTAATATGCGTAAAGGGTTTTTTATGAATTTATCAATATTCGAATTTTATATGTACACGGTTGAAAACTGGGTTATCTAGGCTAACTAGGTATTTGAAAGTTTGACGTCATCAACTCATTTATATGTAACTAGTAATTTCACGCGGCTCTGCCCACTCTAGTCATATTTACCAGGGTGGTACCAACCCATTATTGGACCAGTACTGAGCGCAGGTCTTCTCTCAGAATAATAGAGTTTAGGCCATAGTCCACCGCGCTGGCCAAGTGCGAATTGGTGGACTTCACACACCTCCGAGAACTTTTTTTTTTAAGAACTCTCGGGTGTATAGGTTTCCTCACGATGTTTTCCTTCAACGAAAAGCAGTGATAATTAATTTCTAATAAGCACATAAATCAGTGGTGCGTGCCTGGGTTTGAACCTCGGACCTCCCAATCGAGAGGGCAAGTTTCAACCATTAGGCTATCACCACCCTGGCCAAGTGCGAATTTAGATATAGGTAGACTGCATGCTCACGTGCTATTTAATCACATAAAAAACTCAAATGCAATTCAAAGTATACCCAAGCTTATGAATCACGGGCAGAAGTTCTTCGTTAGCGACGTTGTCAGTAAATTCGAGCTAAATTAAAACAGACCGAAGACATTCGATGAGCGAAGCACTCAACGATGTAAGTGCCACTTGCGAAGAACTTTCGGATCTCGAACTAGTACTGGTTTGACGACCCGCGTGGCGCAGCGGTTACCCTACCGGTCTACGCAGTGGGTCCCGAGTTCGATTCCCGGCCAGACAGGTATCTGAATGATGAGTTTAGATTATTGTTCTGGGTCTGGGTGTTTGTGTATTCGTCTTTGTGTGTGTCCATGGCACCCACGACACAGGAGAAAATCCTACTGTGGGGATATGAGTGTAGAAAGCGTTTTAAGTTAAGTTAAGTAAGTAAGTGCTTTCCGCTGATTGGATTCTAGAGACAAAACTTAGTTTTAAATAGAAAATAAAACAGGAATATCAAGTTTTGATCAAATATAATAATGAAAATAATAATATCTGATAACATTAAGATGACATGAAATAAAACTAATAGGAGAACTTAGCTAGTTGTCCTGTCTAATTTCTTAATATCTTACTATCGTTATGAATTTATAGTATCTACACACAAGAAATATTTTTCTATAAAATCGAAGTCAAGTTCTTTAGTACTAAGTAGTACAACCATGTAGTATAGTCAATGTATAGCAAAATTCTATATCGCTCAGTGCGAACGGAAATGAAACGAAAAAACCTCATAATTTCGACATATTAAGTTAAGTGCTAGGTGACTTCAAGTATTTAACTCAATTCCTACTCCTTATAGTGTACTAAATCGTGTAGCTTAAAACAAAGTGACGATTTCATGCTAGAAAGGAACAAACATAAATATGCCACCCCATAAGTATCCACGCGCATTAAGAATTATCCCAAACTGCGGCAACAATTTTGTTTCTTCCCAAAAAAATGCAAATTATGCGCTTTTTTCTCACATCTCTTTTATACTCACCGTTTAGTATGTTATAAATAGATCACATAAATAGACAGCCACATAGACATACAACTTGAATATTTTCTTGACTGAAAATCTATCGCGGAATTGATACATTATAATACTTAATGATATGCTCACGATATGCGGTTTATGAATTCTTATAGAATTCTTTTTGCCGATATTTCGACTCAGTTGCATGGATCGTGGTCACGTGTAAATCTCAAATAGTGCAAAATGTGGTGCGTAAGGATACAGTTAGTGTTGTGTGTCGTGATATGGAACCTAAAAAAGAAAAACGAACTAGACGTAGGGTAGATAGGTTAATTTACCACTAGTGCTTGTCAACGGTTTCTCCCCGCTACCGCAGTTTGGCCGTGACCACGATCCATGCAACTGGGTCGAAATATCGACAAAAAGATTTCTATATAAATTCATAAACCGCATATCGTGAGTACCCGTTAAGTATTATAATGAAAAACTATCGCCAATACATTAAAAGGAACCGTAGACATCCAAAAAGTAACTAAACGAGACTAAGAGCCTCATTGTACACTGCTCGAAAATAATTACGCATGTGTTCGCTCGAAACGGAGCCAAGAAACTTTACACAAAGAGCCCCGAGAAGGAACATAATAAGTTGTTCTAAAGTTTTTATCTGGCATCTGAATGTCGTCGCCATTCTTGCAAAATGAAGATGTTAACGCCATACACAAAATCTTTGTAAAGATTGAGCTGGATAAATGAAGAAAGTTTTTTTTTATCTGATTGAAGTAGCAAACGAGCATGCAGTCCACCTGATGGTAAGTGGTCACTGCCGCCCATGGACATCTGTAATCAACT
This sequence comes from Spicauda simplicius, assembly GCA_949699795.1. Classification (NCBI taxonomy): domain Eukaryota; kingdom Metazoa; phylum Arthropoda; class Insecta; order Lepidoptera; family Hesperiidae; genus Spicauda; species Spicauda simplicius. The sequence continues at coordinate 8,902,318 of OX453077.1, read as the reverse complement.
TCATACAGAACATGGATTCCACCTGAAGTCAATCACGGATACATTGCTACTCCCGACGACTATGATGGTCGCCTCATGTGAAAGTGTGCCGGCAACCACACCCTTCTATCGAAACGCAAGAAATGCTTCACGCTAGAAATAGGTGTGGCGGTGGTACTTCCCCGGTCGAACTACACTGGTTCTACCACCTTTAAAAGTTAAGTTACCTTTAAAATTAAGTTAAGAAAGTTTCTATACTTTTCAATGTAAATCGGTGAAATACGAAATAGCAATTGTAATATGGAAGTTGCAAACGAGAATGCAGTCCATCTGCATTGCCACCGTCGTTCTGATGGAACACTGATCAACCCCAGATTAGATCAAAATACTATCTGATTTTGACTCTTTGGTCTACCAAAGGTCTATAAGATTATCTACTTACTAACAGAACCCCGCAGCTTCGCCCGCTTTAAAATAAATCGATGTATCGATTGTTCCGTGGGAATAAGATATTTTCCCACAATAAAAGTATATGTTATACCTATATGTTAATCCAAATTTTACGAGAATCGCTCCAGCCGTTTAGACGTGATGAGGTAACAAACAAACTTACAAACTTTCGCCTTTATAATATTAGTATGATTCTCAACTATAATAACGCATCTGTATGCATTACTATGTGGCCCTTGCTTTCATAACAGAATGTATTACTATTATCGTATAAATTATGATATCAGCATAACATTTTGTACATACATTAACTACACAACCACAAACACTATGCCACTAAGGTGCTTATAACTGAATCTGGTATAATTGCATCTTCACTATATAGTATAAAAAAGTCGTTTCGCGCTGTCTGTCCCTATGTATGCTTAGATCTTTAAAACTACGCTACGGATTTTAATGCAGTTTTTTTCATAGATACAGTAATTCATGAGGAAGGTTTTTATATATAATACATGCGTATAATTTTTTTTTACTTTTTGGCGAAACGAAGTCCAGGGTCAGCTAATCCGAAAACAGCTTTCCAATATAAATTCATGTATAATATCCCATAAAGCCTTTAAACAAACTATAATCCGCTCTTTCAGGTGAGCTCTAAGCTGGAATGCCAGCAAATTGCCACGTTCTACGAATGATGAAGTTGAAGTACTTCTAGTATAAGCCACAGCTAAATTTGTATTCCCAGTCCATTTGCTTTAAAATAATCATCGTCAATATTTTATGGCAACATAGATAGGCACGATTTTTTATTTATAATAAAATTAACAAACGAATATGCACCATTGGTAAGAGGCCCTTGCCGCTAGTATAAATATGTATTTATACCCAGATATGATTAGAATGCTAGCCGAGTTTATATATTTTTTTTTTACTAGCTATACCCGGTGCTTCGCCCGCGTGCAAATCACAAAGGTTTTCCTGCGTAAATTTTACATAATGAAAGTCCCATCAAAATCGGTTCAGCCCCATAAGGATTAGCCGGACAAACACAGAATGCAGAAAGGAATTTAAAGTGTGTATTTGTGGGTCGGAACGTATTGTTATGTATAAATATTTTTAAAATTAGACGAATCCGAATATTGTAAATCCCTTGTTTTGAATCAATTTACATTCTTAGTGGTCCCATTAACAATATCGAGATACATCTTTTCAGCCAACTCCTTTAACATTTAAACCAAAGTGCATCTATTATAAAGATTGATTTTAACTTTTCCAAATTGGAAAATACTATGTGAAGTAATTTTAGCGGATTTAAATTTACTACTTACCTACTTACCAAAGGCCCTTTAATCCCTAACAAAGGAGTGTAAAATTGCTAATATTAGGTAGAAATAAGTATAACAGCGGTATTGCTGGAGTCGAAACTCAAAAGGTTCTAAACCTAACACCTTTAAGTCTCCGCTTTAATAGTGGAAGAACTTTGTGTTTCAAATTCTAAGGGTATAGGACATAGACCAACACGTTGGCAAAGTGAGACATCATTTTCAAACTTCATACATCTTTGATATGTTTTTGACATTACCCAAAATTCCTCTCGATGTTTTAATCACTTTTTAAACATAATGATAATTATGTTGTATATTCACACGTCACTTCCTTAACAAAACTAATTCCTTACTTATGAAAGATTTCTGAAACGTAACTAATTTTAGGGAGTGCATGATAGCCTTATTTAAGAAAATCTAAATGTGGTGATTTATATCTACCAAATTATTCAATGGTTGTCTTACGAGTACATCTCCCAAGTCAGACACAATAGCGCAAAATTCCCAACAAAATAAATTAAATAATATGCTTCTAACAGCCAAAGTAGCTTCCATTAGCTGCTTTAATATAATATTCTGACTAGCGATTCCCAGCTATTAACGCGGTCGAACTTGTCCCTGCCTAACGAGCCACTCTATCGATTTGTTCTTCCTAAGAATATATAGGTAATGGAATAACCACTCTCTTGTTTTCATATTGTGCATTTTTATTTAAAATATCGGGAGTAGGGATAGTAACTGTTGAACTAGTTATAACATCGGTAATTAACCCCAAATTAGCTCTATCTGTCTCTCTCTCTCTCTCATACACACACACACACATATACACAGGCGTGTGCACACTCACACACGCATGCACTAGCTACGAAAACCCGTGCGTAAGTAAACCCGATTATGCATATTTGTAACATTGTCTCAAGCACACAAGTGTCAGGATTCACAATAAAACAGCGTTAAACCTGATCCGAGTCAACTATAGCAGTAAGCTGAGTAGAGATAGTTTTGGTAAATTTAATAGTGATAATTACTCGTAAAAAAAGTTTGTTATATTCTTGGTTTTATTTGCTTCTATACCGAATTACCTAATTCCCTAATACCACTCCAATGAGCTACGTATATTATCGTACTTGTTTGTGTGCATTATTTTTGTCTTGTAAAAAATACGATCCGTTTTTATGAATCTTGTTAAGACATGAAACAATTCTGATTAGACATAATAATAACTAATGAAGTTTTTAAGAACGTTTTGAAGTTGCCTTAATAATAGCCTTAAATGCCCATATTGCAAATTAAGCAATGTCAACAATATAGAATGTTCTTTAAAAACCAAAAGGGACACTTCCAGCAATTTTTACTCCGTGGTCCCTACCAAATAGTACAAGTTCCGGAGTCCACTACTGAAACTTGTATTGATATTGCTTCGTTCCGGTGCAATTTATGTAGCTTAATTGCTATGTATATTGGAAAATGGGTGTTTATTTTATATTGCACTGTCATTTTTTTGGTTTAATTTGTACAAAGTTTTCGGTAAAGAATCTCCAACCATACAAAATGATTACAACTGAAGTGGTCATGTTCTGATACACTTCGGTTTGTAAATTTGGTAAAAAGTAATTTAACTAGTTGACTAGTATTTTGACTTTAAGGCGAACTTCATTCCGCCAAAAATAAAAAATCTAAAATTATCAGTGTTTTTTACATGTATTATACATAAAAACTCTCCTCTTGAATAATTTTATCTATTAAAAAAATCATCATATTATATATTAAAAAAACTGCATTAAAATCCGTAGCGTAGTTTTAAAGATCTAAGCATACATAGGGACAGACAGCGAGAAGCGACTTTGTTTTATACTATGCAGTGAAGTATCAACTAAAATTCACCGATATGAACATTAACTGCCTAGTGGTTGAAACTTAGCCTTGAGTGAGAGGCCAAGCTTCAACCATGGTTTACGTTGAAGATAAATATAATGATGAATCCTACTCACCAAGGAGTAGAGTTCTGTAAACAAAGTCTTCAAAGATCTCCTCTAATTCTCTACTTTTTACTGAAATTCTATCAATTTGCAATTATTTTTTATCTAATTGAAGTAGCAAACGAGCATGCAGTCCACCTGATGGTAAGTGGCAACGGTCGCCCATGGACATCGGTGAACAACTGCAAATAGAACGTGGGTTCTATCCTAAGTCAGTCACAGATACGTTGTTACTCCGAGGACTATGATGGTCGCCTCATATAAAAGTTTGCCGCTAACCACACCCTTCCCTCGAAACGCAAGAAATGCTTCACACTGGAAATAGGTGTGGCGGTGGTACATCCCAGATCGAACTACACTAGTTCATAATACCACCTTCAAAATCGGTGGTCTATGGTATAAAAATAGCTCATTCTAAGATAAGACCTGGCCCCACGGTGATAGAAATAAAACTTTTATCTAAAATTTTCGTCACTTACGGGATTATACATAAGGAGGTTAAAAAATTGGAGGGATTGTACATAAGGAGGTTAAAGAAATTATGAATTTTAATTCTTTATTTCCCATGAACTTCATGTCTAAATAGACATGACTAAAATATAAATTATAATAGAAACAACAACAAATTCCAGTCCTAAGCTCTTCTCAATCACTGCACTGACCCGAACTATAGGGGAGAGTCGGATATATTGTACCACTTTTTACATTTACAAATATAACTCGTTTTAATATTCATTTAAAAATACTATTTCTAGTGTTTAACAAAGCTTAGAATCTCGTCTAACTTTTCCAGAAAAATCAGTAACATATCTATTTGTATACTATTTTTAAAATATTTTTTTCTGGAGGCTTGCCCTTGGAACAATTTATCCGACCAGTCCGATTAATTGTACCACAGGTATGATAAATTGTACCACTAAATAGTTTAAATCAATACAATAGCTAATTTGTTTAAAAAAGGGTTTAAATAAAATATAATGCTTTTATTTATAACGTTTTATATCAAAATTATATAGTTATCAAACATTATCGTTCTCAATAAAAAAAATGTCAATTCATTCTTTTCTGAGTTTTCACCGTAGTTTTTTTTGGATACGTTTGTTACCCTGTTATCTTTCTTTTTTTGGCCCTTTTGCTTTTTTATCTGCTTCTTGCTTTTTTCATCTTTTTGTATTCTTTTAACGTTCTACCTTTATGAATTGCTGAATCAGTGGTAATCTTATTTTTCTTTTTGCATGTCGCAAAATGGTTGGTTTTAGAATAGAATAATTTGCCGATATTTTATTGAGACTCATCTTCTTTTTTTCTAAGGCCAATAGGGCTCTTTGTAAGTCCTCTTCGTTCCATCTATAGTATTTAATGTTATCACCGTCCATCTGAATAAAAATAATCTTACATGAGTAAGTGGTCGGCTAAATCGTACCAGTACAACTTAGACAACTACCTAGTGGTACGATTTACCAAACTAGGCGATTTATTAAAACGATATTTTTAATAAAATAACCTCAAAATATAATGTGTTTGTTATTTTACAGATTGAAAGACTAATAAATATAGTTCAACATAAAAGAAATTAAAAAATCATATCTTACCTTTTTAGTGCGTAATATCCTTAGGTTTTAACATCAAAATTTACATAAAACACCTGCAAAAACTTTATTTATCTTTGGAACTAAATTTACTTGTCGGATGCCATTCCAAACTGACAAATAGGTGAGGGCGCTGTCTGTTCTTGTTTTTGTGTTGACAGTAAAAATTTATATGACGATTTAGTAGAAAATCTTGAGGTGGTACAATTTATCCGGTGGTACAATATACCCAACTTTCCCCTACGAATCGGCGGATAAAATTTTCATACAGGCGGAAAATTAATTTTTCAAGTGGTTTAAATAAGCTTCCATAAATAATAAGCAAGCCCACAATACCAGTCTCTTTGCAAACGACCTGGAAACGGCGTAATGGTAGTTTTTTGCCAACTGTACAATTCCAGTTAATACTGCCAAATTTATGACCCTATACTAGCGAGTTAAAAAACTACCCCTTGTTACAATGTTGTACTTTCTAATTTATTCATGATATTTCTAGTGAAGCTCTTGCGTTTTATTGGAAGGGCGTGGATGCTGACTCACTTTCTTATGAACATCTTAATCCTTAGTAATAACAACGCATCTGTGATTTACTTCAGATGGAACCCTTGTTCTGTATGAAGTTACTTACATATTTCAAATATAAAATTAAAAAAAATGCATTTCATTGATCCTTTCCTTGATAAGTAAGCAAAAATTCTAACTAATCCTATAATTCAAAGTTAGTCAAAATCGGGTTCAAAGATTCCGTTACTTGATAGATAGATAGCCAGAGGCAGCAGAAGCTGATAAAAGCGTTTTAAAAACGTACGATTTCGCGGCTCCTATAAAAATCTATATAAATGAAAGTCGTGTTAACACTATTTATAACATAAGAACGGCTTAACAGATTTAGCTGAAAATTGGTGAGGAGGTAGCTACTAGGTACCAGGTACCAGGAGAGGTACCAGGAAAAGGACAAAAAATACTTTTTATCCCGTTCGACTGCATTCCCGTTTTTTAGATAATTTAGAATATTCAGCTACTGCCGATCCGAATTTCATGAAACTTACTATTAACACTGAGTACCAAAGATAACATGATATTATAAAACGACCTTCAACTGTTCGATCCTGGTGATGCAGGGGAGCTGCTAGCTTAAATCAAAGAAGTTAGCCATTTGGTGCTTATGGATATGTAATAGGATTACTAAGCATATAATTACTTACTGATTGATTACTATAACTACTTCAGCCCTAATTAGAAAAACTGAATAAATATATATTTAAAATTATTGCAAAAAAAATGGTGGGCATTATTTTGTTTTGAGTAGTTTATATGTATGTATATTCACAAAATGGCTAACACCTAAAGTTTAGGAAGATTGTAGCACTACATAAAAGCCAAGGAGTTGAATATATTTTTTTTTATCTATTCTTATATATCCGCAAGCAGTTATAAATAGAGTTACTAACAAGACTTTCTTTTGTATATATAGAAGTTTAATTAACCGGGACATGCAATTCAAAATTTGACCTTCAATTCCTCAACGATAGCCAATAATGAAAGCCTACAGCTTCTTAACACAATATAGGTTTGCTATAGGTATGCATCTTACATAATTTTAATACCTTCTTAACCAGAGATAGAGCAGTGATATCCTAATGGTTGAAACTTGCCCTCTCGATCGGGAGGTCCGAGGTTCAAACCCAGGCACGCACCACTGATTTATGTGCGTATTAGATATTAATTATCATTGCTTTTCGGTGAAGGAAAACATCGTGAGGAAACCTACACACCCGAGAGTTCTTAAAAAAAGTTCTCGGAGGTGTGTGAAGTCCACCAATTCGAACTAGGCCAGCGCGGTGGACTATGGTCTATAACTCTCCCATTCTGAGAGAAGACCCGTGCCCAGCAGTGGGACAAAAATGGGTTGACGACGAACCAGAGATAAATGATGATTAAAATGGCTTTGAATACCTTAAACTTGATAATGATGAAGTACTGTCTATGTTGTGTGTGGTTTACACTTAGCTGGAGGGTTTTATAGAAGATTGGTTAGGTTGGGTTGAGACATAAAAAAAAAAACATGCGTGCGTACAAAGTACACATGTCAGAAGTGAAACTTCTTTGGCGAATTAATTTATAAATCTTGTTTATAATTATACAAATCTAAAACTTTAAATTTCCAAGATTAAGAGGAAGGGAAAAAGGCGTGATACGACGTTCGCTCTGTCTCACTTTTTCTCTCAATCTTTCTCACTCGCTTGCTCCCTACTCTCACTCCACGGCTAGTTGCTCATGCTACGTTCGCCCTCTTCTCTTACTCTCTCTCAATCGGTCTCGACCACTCTCTCTCTCTTTTCCGACACTTCCGTTGCATACCGGCGTGACGTTTCATCTGTAAAAATTTTACCCTCATGCGCCTAAAGAAGTTTCACTTCAAAAACTGAGCGAGGAGAGCAGGGTAGCGCGCTGCGAGTGGGCACGCTGAGTTCATATAAATTATTGATATTTTTATTTAATATCATGATAAAAAATAAGTTAGTCTTAATTTTAAAATCTTAATTCTGATCACTCTTTGGTGAAATGAAGTTCGCCGGGTCAGCTTGTAAGTGATATATAAAAGGAAGCAATAATACTATAACCTGCGCATAACAAAATATAATTACATATAAGACAATAATTTTATCGATAATATACTACTTAGAGGACTTCGGACAAACAATACATCTCTTTTTTCATAAATATACATTAATGTTCTTATATTTATAATCACAAGTTCTCAGTTGTCTATAGTTTTCTACCGAAAGCACAAAGATAAATACAAACCGTAATCCTTTCCTTTGTATCTTCAGCCCGCAAATGAACCAAATAACCCTGACCTATGACGTAGCAACTAAAATGAATTGCCCCTACAGTTTTATTAATAGTAACATACATAAGGGGTCTATTTATACCGGTCTATATAAATGGCTGGTAGAATTGAATACACAACATAGAGTGATGATCTGTCAGTATTAGTTAATGTACGCGAGAAAACACATCTTGTGTTTGTTTTATATAAAATAGCGAGTCATCTCGATTTTTTTTATGTGTTAAATTTGGTTTCATATAGAAAACTAACTCTTACCCGCGGCTTCGTCAGCACGGTCAAACGGAATTAACATTAGCATTTGATAGCGTGATTCACAACTTGCAAATGTTTTTTCTAACGCCATCTATTAACAACGTCGGGAACTACTAAATATGTATCAACTAAAAAAACATCGATATTCTCATGGGAATGAGAGAGCGCGGTAAGAAGTAGCCTACGTCACCCTCCGCCCTATCTCCCAGCATAAAAACCATATCATATAATAGCTATGTGGCGACGTGAAAGAGGAACAAACAAACACACTTTCACATTTATAACATTAGTATGGATTTTGATCCTTTTTAGACTTCAGATGAAGAACTTTTCGAACTATTTGTTCCAGAAATCACGTTTTTTGTTTTTGGTTTAGATGCAGCAAGTTATCTTTCTTTTTGTTCTTCAGTTCTTTAAACTTTCACCCTCTTTGGTTCTCTTAGGAACTTTTTTAAATCCTTTCTCTGGAAACCACGTCTTGTACTTGTTTGATGTAAAGTAGCGAATCATCTTGACATTTTTTAACGTCCTGATTTCTATAATTTGGATTCATTTAAACTTTGAACTCCTTATTATCCTCTCAGGAACTATTCAAACTTATTTCAAAGTGTTCACCTACTTTAAATATTTAAGAAATTTTAGGACAAACAAGATTGCTTTAAAGTCTCAACGGTATAACCAGTGCGTTTCATGATGAAATTAGGCTTTCATTTAACAACCTGTAGATTAGCCCGCAACTGTAGATTTGTGGCAGATTTTTATATATTCTTAATCTATACTTAATTGACGACCCGCATGGCCGTTTGAAGACCCGCGTCACCGTTTGACGACCCGCGTGGCTGTTTGACGACCCGCGTGGCCGAGAGGTTACTATACCGGTCTGACGCGCAATGGGTTCCGGGTTCGATTCACAGCTAGACAAGTATCTGAATGATGAGTTTAGATTCCTATTGTGGGGCTATGAGTGTAGAAAGCGTGTGTGTTTAAAAAAAAGCGGAATAAAAATATTATGTTCTTAAGAGCGAATTATCAAAAGAAAAAACTTTCGTTATTGATTGGCCAAATCATAAAATTAACATATTGGTCAAATTTCCGGGTTATAGTTGTATTATCTTAGAGCCTGCAATGTTTACTAAGTTGCTGAGACAGTATAATTTTGCTAATTATATAGAAAGTACTTCTCAGTCATACGATAATTTTATTGCGACCAACTAAATAAAACTTCACACAAGTTTTATGTCACTTTGAACTATCTGCGACACTAGTTAGGCAAATTGAAGTCAGAACTTCCAAGACTAAGCTACAAGAAACAAACGAGCAGGTAGTTTCTAAGTAACACACATTGAAACCTGTACGTGCTCTGAAAGTACAGTGGGTAGAATGTAATAACAGTGTAACTGTACGAACTATGTTCAAGAATCAGGTTGAATATGAGAAATTAGTTTAAGATTTTGCTTTTATGTGACTAACTTCCACATAGGAATTGGTGTGACAATAGTATTTTTTTGAAGTGAAACTTCTTTATCGGGGTTGGTTGAAGTTGAAACTTCTTTATCGGGGTTGGAAAAAAATTTAGTGTAACATTTTTTCATTACGCGCCATCTTTTTCTGTTACGCGCCATCTTTTTTTCCGTTACGCGCCATCTTTTTCTTATCCCTACCACGCGTGATATTAGATAGATTATTATAGATTAGATTATTAGATAAAGTTTAATAAAAGCCTTTTATTAAACTTTATCTAATTTAACTTTATTTAACCAATTTCTGTAAAGTTGCAAATAGTAAATTATTTTTTGAAAAATAACGTCATAAAGAAGTTTCACTTCTTACGAGTGTACACGTACACATTTATTATTTTTTTTATCTGACTGAAGTAGCAAACGCATGCAGTGCTCATGATGGTAAGTGGACACAGCCGCCGATGGATATTTTTAATAAGCTTCATATAGAACATGGGTTCAATCTGAAATCAATCACAGATGCGTTGCTATTCGGGAGAACTATGATGGTCGCCACATGTGAAAGTGTGCCGGCAACCACACCCTTCTATCGAAACACAAGAAATGCTTCACGCTAGAAGTGTGGCGGTGTACTTCCCCGGTCGAACTACACTGGTTCTACCACCTCGAAAATCTATCTGTATCTCTGTATATCTGTATCGATATCTCCGAAGAGAATTATTTCTTCTAACGTTCTGTTATTCTTGTTTATTTGCGAATTAAGATTTATGTTATCAAGGTATTGATACATTTTAATGTACGACTTGATGGAAACTGACTAACGGGTTAAATAAAAAGGTTGAAGAAGATCATGAGTACTGCTTCAGAGGTGAAATCTTAAAATATAAATATCCAAAGTAAACTTTGTCATTCTCTAACTACTATAACACCACTTAACACCATCCACCACTACCTACCACCATGACTGTCACCATCACTACCTCTCCTATTGATCGACCCATTGTCTCCTCCTCAGCTACCATTACAATACTTCCATTCATCCTCACAAACTTTCGTCTGTATTATATTAACTGCCTAGCCTAGGACGCGAGGATTGAGGGGGCACGCTGATATCAGGTTTTTGCATGCGCTATTAATCTAGCATAATTTCATCTACCGTACATATTTCAACTAGACCAAGACAAAACACTAACACACCGAAGGATGTAGATTTGGCAACCTTTTTTTGCTCGACAAGCAGCACCTGGTGGGGGCGCGTCCTAATAATTAGCCTAAAGCGGTCAGAATTCTTGATCAGTCGCTGCACATTCGTTTTTTTTTTATTTTTTTATTTGACTGAAGTAGCAAACGAGCATGCAGTCTACCTGATGGTAAGTGGTCACTGCCGCTCATGGACATCTGTAATCACCTTCATATAGAACATGGGTTCTATCTGAACTCAAACACAGATGCGTTGCTACTCCCGAGGACTATGATGATCGCCTCACGTGAAAGTGTGCCGGCAACCACACCCTTCTATGGAAACGCAAGAAATGCTTCACGCCAGAAATAGGTGTGGAGGTGGTACTTCCCCGGTCGAACTGCACTGGTTCTACCACCTTGACCTTTAGTTAGATATAAGATAAAACTGCAGCTTTAAGTAGTGGGCCCACCGTAACACAAGTGACATACAAAAATATTTCTAAACTCACTCTAAACGTTTTTATAACCCTTCTCTCGACTTCACACTTTATTAAAGTTAAATTCAATTCGACCGAATCCTAAATATTCGTTTCAAATTGAAAATCGAAGTTTTACACCGTGAACTTTCCCGATATCATATCTTAACTTGTTAAGTTTTGGTTTAAGGAAAGGAAATTTAGTAGAGTTTAATTTATTAAACGTTTCCATGGTTATTGATTATTATGGATTTTAGCATGAAACAATTACGTATTAATTAATTAGAATAGTAGGTCTCTATATTATTTATAACAGGCATGATCACGCATAAGCGGATCTTATATGAAAATGAAACAAATTATGGATGAATAATGTAATATGCTATAAAGTTTTTTTTTTTACTTTTCATAAGATAGTAGTAAACAAGTATGCTGTTCATCTAATGGTAAGTGGCCACTGTCCCTGTAGTCGCGGGACCAGAATAGCCTGCCTGCACTGCCTGTCGTACGAGGCGACTAAAAGGGACTTATGGGGTTGCGGGCGGCTAGAGTGGGAGCTCGAACCGTCCAGCCAAGCGATCCCAGGCAGGACGATGGCATGTGTGGTCGCATGCCACCGTGAACAACAGACGGTGCGGTTAGCATATTAGATCACCAGGGAAGAGCCTGAAATAGGCATCGTGCTCTGGAACTCCGGTTTTGTTCCGTTGGAGATCCTGGAGTCCCCCACGCGGCGCTGAAGATGGCCACCGGGAGGGTTTTACTAAGAAGGTAAGAATCGATAAGAATCCCACATAACCCGCGTCGCTCCCACGGTGCCAGGTACCTTTAGAAGGTTTTCCCCTCGTAAAAAAAATGTGGCCACTGCTGCACATGGATACATATCATGTCATGCCATGTTGACCTCAGATTTGATTAGAGTGTTATTTGCGGTTAGTCACAGATACGTCGCTATTTTTGAGGACTAAGTTGGACCGCCACGAATAAGTACGTGACACACCACTCTTTAGATAATAACACAGTGGCGCATATCACTGTAATTATTCAAATTCAAATGTAGCTTTACATTACTTTAGTTAACTTATGTATTTAGGCCTGATTAAGTCCATAGGCCGCAGTGACCACTCTTAGAAGTAGTTTTACAAATCAATTTGCTTTATCCATTTCGTTTACCTTTTTCTTGTTTAAATTTTCAAGCATTTTATTTATCTTTTCTCAAATATATTTTAAGATACATTCAGTAGAGACAGTAGTCGTTAATCGTTAATTTTTCTATTGTGTTCGAGACTACAAATAAAAGAGGTCGACTCGATCGTCCAACAATAAGGGCAATCAGTATGTACTGGCTTTGCGGTTTTTGCCTATCAGTTGTATTGTTTTATATTCAAGAGATGAAAGTCAATTAAGATATTTACAAAAAAATTAAGGTACAATCTGACGTTCGACTTCGGATGCATTATGCAATAGGCCAATTAATTTTTTACTCAAAAGATCATCTATAAGATTGGTCTTAGGTATTTCTTTTGTAAAATGTATAAAAAAAATTATAGAGCATAAAAATAAATATAAAAAATATCTTACATTTTTGTTGGTCGTAGTTGTAGGTAAAAATAAAATTGCGTCCTCTGAAAAATATATAGCTAATGTAACATTTCAATGGACTATTTGTCTGAATAGAAAGATGTACGTATTTATACTAGTTTAAACCGAATTTAGACCGTAATTTAAGTTAAAAAACTAAACTTCATATTGTTCATAGAAGCACCAATGTTTTTGTGAACGCATCCGTTAAAGATAAAAAGAGGTTTATTAACTAAGCTGCATTTAAAAGCAATAGCTGGTATTTTGACAAATACATTTGACATTTTTGACGTTCTGTGTTTTCATAGACATTGAATATTCTTATTCGTTTATTATGTATGTGTTTGTGTGAAATGCAAGGTAGTGAGTGTAATATGTTTTTAGTTGATTTTATGTATGGTTTACGCGTTATTTGAAAAAAATATTAGCATTGCGCAATCCTTCTCTACATCAACTATAACCGTGCGTAATTTCATACACCTCCGCCTGGGCCAAGTATCTTAAAAACGATTTACAAATTTTTGCTTCACTTATTGATATAAAAAGATAGTGTAATCGAGCCACGAACGATGCTAAAGTCGTAGTATAGGTTTGTCTAAATAGAAAGCTTTACTTATTTACATCGATGGATATATTATATAAACGTTTAGTACAAAACCAACTTGCATTAGTCTGCATCAAATGCAAGAGCAGTAGCGCAAGAAATTGATACTGCAGAAAACGGATAAGCTGTGGCAACGCCCGTTGCATTCACCGTCTAGACGTGTATTGCTTTGTTGATATTAGTTTATTATATCTTGATATTAGTATTGATATTAGTATATGATATTAGTATCGATATTAGTATGAAGAGTAAGTACACATATGGAGAGTATCTTGAGTATTTATAATAACTAGGTGTCTACCGCAATAGTCAAAAGTTAGCTTGATTAAACCAAAAACTACATTCGATATACAACTAAACACAAATAGATCTTAACTTCAATGAATTATATTTTAAGTTGAATAACTTACATTCAACTTAAAATATAATTCATTAAAGTTAAGTCTTATTAATATGTATGTATATTCCGTCCAGCTTTAAGATATTAAAAAAAAATAGTTAAACAATTTGATTGACAGTAAATTAAAAAAATCGTTTGATATTTTAGTGTCGGATGTTTTCAATTTATAAGCTACAAGGTTTCACACCTGTTTTCCAAAATGAAACATCAATCGGATAATATACTTTTCAAGATTAAAAAGATGCCATAAGGGGTTACCCATCCAAACCATGCCAAATGTTAAAATTACAATTATACGTTTCTAAAGTATCCTTAGGCAACACTTTAAAATGTATTATTTTATACATACTTTTATATATCTTACCATATTTTTGTTAAAGATTAAAAAAAATCAATATAATCAAAGGATTATGTCTAAGGCTATTACTAGCTTAATAAACTACTTTCCCAAATTTTGACTCTAAGGGTTAAGCAAGGTTTTTTGCGTTCAATCTTTGTTTAAGTACTAAACTTAATTACTAACACAAGATAAGAAGACTAAATTGAATTATAAATTAAGAAATTTTCACTAATACCCAGAAAAACTTCAAATGAGAGTAACAAACTTTGAACCAAAATATCAAGTTATGAAAACAGAGATTAAAATTGAATGAAGTAAAGTTTATTCCACAATATATTTATAGCTTAGTTACACAATTTAGTATTTTAATATAATAAAGCGAACAATATGTTTGTAGTATGAATTAATTTTTAATTATGTTCTTAAGCTAACATTAAAAATTGGCTGTCAGTTTTACAAATAGCTGCGTCTCCCAAAACTCTTAATTAAATGGTAATAAAATAATGTTGGTATATATTTACACTATACAATTACACTATTTAATACGATAGTTTAACATAACTCCAGAGCAATAATGACCTAATGTCGACCTCTGAGGTTCTAGGTTCGAATTCCAGGTATGCGCTATATTGATTGTTATAAAATTACATGTCACTGATGGGTAATTTCTAATAGCCACATACTTTAATTAAATTTAACTTGCAATGGTTGTGGGTAAGCTTTAATATGATAGATAGTTGTACTATAAAACAAAATGATGTATTTGATTACCATAAATTTTATTTTTTCTTTCAGTGCAATGAAACAAAAGCTTGTTTTAATTTTTTTATTATTATTATTGTATTTAATGTTATGATTGTAAAAAATAATCGTTACTAACGTATGGCGAAGAAAAACATGGTAAAGAAACCTGCAAACTTCGGTTTTTTTTAATCTGGCTGAAGTAGCAAACGAGCATGCGGTCCACCTGATGGTAAGTAGTCACTGCCGCTCATGGACCTCTGTAATCAACTTCATACAAAACATGGGTTCTATCTGAAGTCAATCACAGATGCGTTGCTACTCCCGAGGACTATGATGGTCGACTCATATAAAAGTGTGCCGGCAAACACACCCTTCCATCGAAACGCAAGAAATGATTCACGCTAGAAATAGGTGTGGCGGTGGTACTTCCCCGATCCAACTACACTGGTTCTACCACCTTCAGTTCTTAAAAAAATAAGTTCTCGAAGGTGTATAGTTTCTCAATTTGTGCTTGGCCAATACGTTGGACAATGGCCTAAAACTCTCTCATTCTGATACAAAACCGCACCCAGCAGTGAGACAATCACGGGTTGAAAACATACTACAACTTCAAACTCCACAGCGCAATATTTCGCAAAGTAATGGTTATTACTAACCAAACTATCAATTATTAAAATATCATTTTAAAACAGGACGTAAAACCATTAATCCTGCGCCTCGTTCATCACCGTTTAAGCGCAAAGCAATTACTCTATCAGTTCTGCGCACTTAGTGCCACCTAGCTATAACAATGAGGGTATACTCGTATATATCTGAGCTGGTTCGGACTGAATCAACCATGCAACGCTGTTAAAATAATTGTAGATGGCTTGTTTTGCATCATCTCTTCACCGACGACAAGATGCAAATGCTGTTTACTTATTTTGTAGACATAACAAGTTTGTCTATTTGATTAAATTAAAATCAGTGCATATCCCGGCTGCTTTCATTGGCTGGATTGTTTTTTTTTTGTGGTTAAGGTTGCAAATGAGCCTGCAATCTACCTGATGTTATGTGGTGACTGCCGCACATACTTAAATGTAACTTCGCACGAAACGGGGGGTTTACCTGAAGTCACTCACAGATTGCTATTCTTGAGTACCACAATGGTACCTTCATATAAAATATACCTTCCAGCGAAATGCAACAACTGCTTCACGGTAAAAATATTAATAGGTGATTTCACTTCTAAAGAAGAGCAACATCACACTCAATTATCACTAGTAACTTAACTTTACTCTCCTACATCATACATATTTATTATACATATATATATAGTAGTTGCGATTATACCAATTTATGCCGATTCCACGTCAATAAGTCTAAAGCCTCCCTGAGCAGTACGCTTGATGTAGCTGTAAAACACGACCCATGTTATATGGCACTGTAAAATAGAATTTAAACTTGCAATTACACGTACGTCATACATCTAGTGTCGTTTGAGATAAATTATGATGTACCTTTAGGTGAGTTTATAATGTTTCCTCGAAACATTGTTCTTGTTTTGAAAATATCTTTGCAATTTACGAGTATGAGTGAAAACAAGAACAATGCTGGTTTTAATCAAATATATACCGAACTCGTACTTTTTTTCTCGAGGGGGAAACCTTCAAAAGGTACCCGACGCCGTGAGAGCGATGCAGGGCTATGTGGGATTTTATACCGCACTAAAACCCCTCAGGTAACCGTTCTCCGGGATCTCAAAAAGAATGCAACCAGAGTCCTCCTCATCGGGCTCCTCATAGATGGGAGACCGGACCCACCGCTCCGTCTGGTCTTTACGACGGTATGTGACCACACATACCGCCGTCCTTTGCGGGGTCGCCTGACCGAACGGTTCGAGCATCCTACTCTAGTCACTCGCAACCCCGGAAGTCCCTTTTAGTCGCCTCTTACAACGGGCAGGAGATACCGTAGCCCTATTCTAATCCCGGAACTACAGGGATAACCGAACTCGTACTATGGGTACTTAATAACCTTCTCCTAGGGTAACCGCCATCAACTGAAATATCCCTTAAACTAATAAATTTTGCCACTAAGCTTAGTGTCTAATACTAGTTCCGATTCTCACCATTATTAAGCCAACTGTCCCCGAAAGACGGCTATAAAATCTATTTTAGGGCTGCCACAAACGCGTGGTTTTCCCTATAGATTAAATTGGAATATACTCTCCTACATATTCTTTCTAACCAGAGCGCAAAAACGCTTCAAACTTTTTTAGATTGTAGTAGCAAAACAAGAATGCAGTCCATCAGGCACGTGGTCACTGCCACCATGGTCACTGCAACTTCGTACGGAACAAGAGTTCTATTCGAAGTCAATCACAGTTGACAAAGACGCGTTGCTACTTCCGAGGACTACAGAGACAATATTCGCTTTATGTTAGTTTGCCTCATACTCAAAAGTGGGCCGACAACGAATAGGCGATGGTACCTTCATGGTCAAACCATATACTTTCAACCACTTTGTAAATGCATTGCCATAATACATGAGACATAGTCGCAACAATATGTATATCTCCATATATAGATACATTGTTCGTGCATTATGCATGCATGCATGAAATAATAATATAAAACTATGTTTTATATTGTTATTTCATTTGCAATTTGAATACAACAAAATAATATAATATTAATAAAATTAATTGAATCTTCTAAACAAGACAAGACGTCAATAATAATTTTCTCGACAACTAGGCCGCGCTTGGTGCGCGCTGGCCAGATGTAATGTATCATACACACTAAAACTACTGACAGAATTAAATATACATAACAACGTATATGAAATAAGTTTTCATTACGTATACCAACGAGATAGAACGAGCCGAAATAGCTATGTAAAGTACGTACAATAAAGACAGACGAATTGCTACCTCCCTCATTCGATGATGCAGACCACGTTACGAAGGGTAAGGTTGAGGACATGCCGCATAGTTTAGTGACTTGAGCACAAATAACCCTCGTCAGGCTGGTTTAATTTTCGCATAGCGGTGTTGCCATCATTTCTAATTATTCTGCACACCTTTAATTAAAATCCGGCGAGATAAACATCCATCTACCGTAACGGTGTTGTGGCGGAGTGCACCGGGGTGGAATAGCGGTGTTGAAATATTTATGGAGGCGACTTTAAGGGTATTTACTGCCTTATTAAATACGGGAATTTCTGGGAATATAACAGTGATAGCTAAGTATGGTTCGTTGGACGGAAAACTGGTTGAAATTCCCGGCACTTTTGAAAATTACGCTAATGAATCCGTTCCATTTACAATAGTTTTTTATAAGATATCGCATAGTTTAGTGACTTGAGCACAAATAACCCTCGTCAGGCTGGTTTAATTTTTGCATAGCGGCGTTGCCATCATTTCTAATTATTCTGCACATTTTTAATCAAAATCCGGTGAGATAAACATCCATCTACCGTAACGGTGTTGTGGCGGAGTGCACCGGGGTGGAATAGCGGTGTTGAAATATTTATGGAGGCGACTCTAAGGGTATTTATTGGCTTATTAAATACGGGAATTTCTGGGAATATAGCAATGATAGCTAAGTATGGATCGTTAGAAGCTGTAAAACCGGTTGAAATTCCCGGCACTTTTGAAAATTACGCTAATGAAGCCATTCAATTTACTTTTTAGTTACCCTTTTCCTCGTTTTTGACGGAATTAGGCTGCTCAAAAAATTTGCGAGGTGCCTAAGCTGTAGTTTTGTTTAAGTTTAAGAGAAGCAGGATTATTTGTTTTTAATTTTTATGTTTTTAATTCACTTAACACCGCTAAACGGGATTTTCAAAATCATGTTATTTATATAAAGAAATCTCAGCTTTAAATCCACGACATCCAAATCCAGGATTAATTGTAACGAATAAATATTTTTTACTTTTTATTTGGAATTTTGTTTTTTTAAATTTTGGCTATTTAAATTTAAGTATTTACGTTGTATATACATATAATTATGTTAATTTATATTATATTAATCTAATTTTAATTATTTAATATTTCGTCATATTCAAATTAATAAATTATACTATCCTCATAAATAATTATTCAATTATCTTAGGACAGCGAGGACAGGAAGATAAAGAGAAGTAGATTTATGTTTATTGTATCAGTGATTCGCGAATAAAAAAGTTATTTTGAACCCACAAACGCAGGTTAAACTTATACTCAGAACATTTCTATAAACATGCAGCAAAAAATTATACATCAAGATTTTAAAATACGAAATTGAAAAGCGAACAAAATAATTACGAGCGCGGTACTACTGTTCAAATTATACAAATTTTAAACAAAGTTTGTGAAAAACTAATTAAACTCAGCTTTCCATTTCACGTAGCAACTTGATAATTTTGAAAGCAGACACCTAGAGTACGGCGTCCTTAAATTTTTTAATGAAGCAAATTTTCACACGTTCACTAAACTTGGGTGTGCGATGTATGCTGAATTTTAAGTAAATTCTATTACCGTTTCACTTGAGTAGCATACGGGTGAGCAGTCAGTGTAATGTTTAATGACCCCATGAAAAGACCATATTATCCCAGCTTCACGTAGAAGAGGAAATGTACCTAATAAAACAACGAGATATGAAAAGAAATTCAAAAAACATACTGCAATATACTGCATAAAAGGAAACCCAAATATAAGCATATTTCTTTTTTAATTTGAAATACAATAACATTTACGTTCTGTTTCGACATGAAAAAATACCACAATGTTATCTTTACCTATTCGTTCTGTCTAAAACAGACGTATTTTTCATAGAAATATGAGCAATCTATGAGGATATATTGTTGATATTTCTGATAGTAAATAAAGAATTGAATTGAAAACAGCAGTTTTATCTAGTAATATAATATATCTATTCTATATTCCATTTGAGGTAGAGACTCTAGATCGGGCGCTAGGACTGTTTGGAAAAGAACTGTCATCGTAACTGATTGACGTTTCAGAAGACTCAAGTACTGCTGCGTTTTGTCTCAAAATGAGAGAGTTATAGGCCATAGTCCATCGCGCTGGCCAAGTACGAATCGGTGGACTTCACACACCTCCGAGACCTTTTTTTGAAGAACTCTCGGGTATGTAGGTTTCCGCACGATGTTTTCCTTCACCGAAAAGCAGTGATAATTAATTCTAATACGCACATAATTTCAGAAAAATCAGTGGTGCGTGCCTGGGTATGAACCTCGGACTTCCGGATCGAGAGGGCAAGTTTCAACCATTAGGCTATCTCTGCTTTATTACTTTATTACCTTACTATTTCCATATTTTAAAAAAATTATGCTGCTGCAGCTCACGAATGTAACAAAGAGACTAAAACTACTTTTATAAGTAGCATAACCGTAACATACGTGAAATAAAAAAGAGAATTTATAATCGTAGAATATCTTACCCTGTTTATCTGCCAATATTTCCAGCAAGAGTGGTATTTACAGTTTAATTCCGACTTTACAAAGGGTGTACAAAGGGAACGGCGTCCACTAAAAACAATAAAGATAGTACCGTCCGTAAAAAAGGGCTCGAGGTATGCCCACGGACGTTTGACCCTTTTTACCCTAACCGCAGCTCAGGCCTTGAGGTCTACGCACTTACTGAATAACATTTTGTATGATATTACGACATACACGAGTATGTATCATGTAGGTATGCGGAAACCTCTGATGCCTAAACTTTAACGGAGAAAATATTACAAATTAAAATGAGTTTCTAAATTTCATAACGTGGTAAAACTAAAACGCTTTCGCTTTCTACACTCATAGCCCCACACTAGGATTTTCTGCTGTGTCGTGGGTACCGTGGACACACACAAGACGAATACACAAACACCCAAACCCAGAACATGAATCTAAACTCATCATTCAGATACCTGTCTGACCGGGAATCAAACCCCGAAGCCATTGCGCGTCAGACTGGTATGGTAACCGCTCTGCCACGCCGAAATAGTCGAAATAGTGTGATTTAAGCAAGAAATTATCACCGTTTACTATTCCTTAATGAAAAATGTTCTTGCGTTTCAGTGGAAGGGTGTAGATGCCAACTGATTTACATATTGAGAGGCGACCATCGTAGTCCCCGGAGATTGCAATGCAACTACAGCCCTGTTCTGTACGGAATTTCTTACTTGCCCTATGAGTAGAAGTGATCTTTTACCCCTTTTTTTTTTTGTTTACGAGGGGAAACCTTCAAAAGGTACCCGACACCGTAGGTGCGACGCGGGTTATGTGAGATACTTACAGCACTAAAATCCCCCCGGTGCCATCTTCAGCATTGCGTGGAGAACTCCAGGATCTCTAACAGAACACAACCGGAGTCCTACGTGCGCGATGCTCCTTTCGGGCTCTTCCCGGGTGGGTGTAAAACGCTCACCGCACCTTCTGGTCTTTACAACGGCATGCGACCACACACGCCGCCATCCTTCTCGGAGTCATTTGGCCGGACGGTTCGAGCACCCATTCTAACCGCCCGTAACCCCGGAAGCCCCTTTTAG
The DNA here is from genome assembly GCA_949699795.1 of Spicauda simplicius. Classification (NCBI taxonomy): domain Eukaryota; kingdom Metazoa; phylum Arthropoda; class Insecta; order Lepidoptera; family Hesperiidae; genus Spicauda; species Spicauda simplicius. Next base: position 8,880,585 of record OX453077.1, on the reverse strand, counting down.
TCGCCTCGTACGACAGGCAAAGGATACCGTAGCCCTATTCTGGTCCCGGAACTACAGAGACAGTGATCTTTTACCATCAGGTGGATTAGTGAGCGTCGTGTACTCAGAGTATACGAAATTGAAAAACACTTTTTCTGCATTATCTGTTTTTATATAGGTATGGACAATATTACTGAATGTGGACGGGATTTTAAATAATATTGTTTTCCAAAAAAATGTCGTAAGATTGTGTATATAATAAATCCTGCCACCGTATCATAGTAACAAGTTATCATGCAACAAAAATATCATGTTTAAACTAATGTAAGCGACAGAAATAAATATAAAATATTTATTTACAAAATTGCCAGCTACATTTTTAAAGGAATATAATTATTCTAGTTTACATAAAATATACATACATATACTTACTCATCTAGGTCTTCTTTTAGAGTTATATTAAATAGTTCATTTAAAAAAAGGTTCTTTGTATTTGGAAAATCCTGTAATTATAACAATTATAAAGGTCACACCAAATAATACTAAATAATTGTGAAGTAATTCCACTTAACCCTATATCTATATTTTATTTCAGCATTGTTAAACAAATGTACTAGGCTGTAACGTAACTAAACACACATTTCATTAACATGTACAAGCCAAACTTGTCCAAGTTTTCACTAATTAGAAGGACGGGCGGTTACAAAGTTAAAATACTCGTAAGCTCCAGAATAATTGTATGTAGACCAGCTTTTCGGTGCTTTCAACAAAATATAAACTTACAGATGGAGTTTATAAATTACAACAAATACATGCTTCAACAGAGCAGTGATAGCCTGATAATGGTTGAAACTTGCCCCCTCAATCGGGAGGTCCGAGGTTCAAACCCAGGTTCAAAACCACAGATTTTTCTAAAATTATGTGCGTATTACAAATTCATTATCACTGCTTTTCAGTGAAGGAAAACATCGTGAGGAAACCTACACACCCGATAGTTCTTTAAAAAAATAGTTCTCGGAGGTGTGTGAAGTCCACCAATTCGCACTTGGCCAGCTCGGTGGACTATGGCCTAAAAACTCTCTCATTCCGAGAGAAGACCCGTGTCCAGCAGTGGGTTATAATGAGTTATTCCCCGAACATGCTTCAAATTTTTTGAAGAGCCAAGTCATAGCGCTCCGTGATACCTCAGAAGGAAGCTCATTCCACTTCTTGCACATCCACGGCAGGAAGGAGCGCGCTTACCGAATCGTGGAGGACTGCCAAGGGTCTAGTTAAGTTGGATGGAACTTCAACCTTCGGCGAGTGGTGAGGTGGAGGAAAGGTGATGTGGGCACCAATCCCACAAAAGACCAACCCCAGAAAAGACAAATAACACGCTTTCTACACTCATAGCTCCACAGTAGGATTTTCTCCTGTGTCGTGGATACCATGGACACACTCAAGACGAATAGACAAACACCCAGACCCAGAATATAATCTAAATTCATCATTCAGATGCCTGTCTGGCCGTGAACCGAACCCTGGACTCATTGCGCGTTAGACCGATATGGTAACCGTCTGCCACGCGGGTCGTCAAACAACAATTGTGTTGCTAACAATGAGATCTATGTTGCAACGATTCGGTTTAGTGTGTCTCCCTTAACACACCTTTAAGACACAGACCAAGAAGACAAGACAGTGCAGTTTCGTGCACAGATGTGTTTTGGTCTTGGTAACACTACTGTCTTTTATTAGTCAGAAATACGTTTAGCGTTGGTACTTCCAAAATAACCACAACAGGAGAACCCGGTGTGGTTCAAAAACCACCTCGAGAAATTAAGCACCTTAAGAAACAGGGAGGCAGAAATTATTAGGATTCATTGACCCCATAAAAATTATATTTAAATTAGGCAATAGATGGCACTTTCAATTGTGTGAAGTCTGCATTATCTATTTATGAAAAAATAATAATGTATAATATAATTAATCTGCTGTAGGTTTTATACTAATATAAATTTTAACCAAGTGGTATAACCAGCGAAGTTCGACCGAGGGGATATCAACGCCATACTTTTTTCTAGCTTGAAGAAATTCTTGTGTTTCGGTGAAAGGGTGTGATTACTGGCTACTATATGAGGCAACCATCTAATGTGTTGGGAGACGCACCTTTGATTGACTTTCGGTAGAACCTCTACTCTATATGAAATTGCTTACAGATATCCATGTCTGACAGTAACTATTTACCATTAGGTGGACTGCATGCTTTTTGCTACTTTAGTCTGATAAAAAAAGGAATAAATTACCTAAATAACGGCTTTATAGTATTAGCAACAAGTTTAAAATACATATGTTAAACGTGAGCAGCCCCCTTACCAGGTGGACCGATGACCTGAAGAAGACAGCGGGAAACCGTTGGATTCAGAAGGTACAGGACCGGTTAGAGTGGCGTCATTTAGGGGAGGCCTATGTCCAGCAGTGGACCTCAAAGGGCTGATGGATGGATGGATGGATGTTAAACGTGATCATCATAAATAATATTGTTATGTCTTCAGCGATAAATTTACCTGAATAAACGACACATATTTTAATCTAATAAATCGGGAATTTTACCTCCAATTAATTTGATTGTTCCCTACTCCTATTATTTCCAGAGTTTGCTAAAGAAATATGTAAGTAAATTGCTTATAACCTTCAAACACATTCATGTCTTTCATAACTTAATAAGGCCTAACAATATAGCGCTTTCATAGATTAAAATGTTTGATAACAAGTTTATTAAAGTCATGCTAGTCCCAAATGAAATTATGAATATCAACTATACCTGTCTTAGTAAACGAGGTCTATATTAAACAATTTACATACGTTAATTAAGTGTATGAACCCTCAAAGGTTCCTCACTAAAAGGACACAGTCCCTGCTGATATGAGAACTGGGATACCAGCTCGAAGGATCATAATTTGCGTTCTAGTTTAGTACTGGGATATATGTGTCAATTACTTTGAGATATTCTAGGGAAATTATTGAAGATTTTTATATATGCCGTACTTTATTCTACAATATTTACGTGTAAAATTTGAACGACGTTTTAGACCAAAATGCTGTTGATTGGAATTTTGTAGTCTGATGGAGTAAATAACTAATTTCTTGCTATCCCTGAATTCCAAGTTGGAACGCTTATGTCTCCCTTGTCATAACCATCAAACAAAAACTCAATAGTGCTTAAATCTATTGTTATGAAACAGTAATAAACGTGACGGTCGTATTTGAGATCAGATAACAGGTTGTTCTACCAGATATTTTTTTTTAAGCTCGAAGAAGTAAACAAGCATGCAGTCTACCTGATGGTAAGTGCCGCCCATGGATATCTACAAGCAACTTCAAACAGAACAGGAGTTCTATCTGAAGTCATTCACACATCCGTTGCTTCTTCAGATGTCTAAGATGATCGCCTGATGTAAAAGCAAGCCGTCAAATACCCATCCAGTGATACGCAATAACTGCTTCACGCTAGAAACTGGTGTGCCGGTTGTACCTCACTTCTCGAACCATACTAGTGTTGTAAATACGCTCGAGTCGGCGCTATAACGCTCGAGTCAACGCTCGAGCACCTTAGAAGTGCTCGAGTCGACGCTCGAGCAGCTTGGCAACGCTCCATTCAGGACTCGAGCCGTTTCGACAACGCTCGAGCACTGGCTTGAGCGTTTAGGTAAAAAAGCTCAATTATAGCGCCGAAATCGACGCTCGACTCGCGCTCGAGCGCGAGTCATTACAAAGTATGTGAAGAACAAATCAGTTCATTAGTAACTATATATGGTATATATATATTTATAATATTTGTAATAGACACACATAGTTTTGTTTTTTATCTATAGACCTCATTTATAGATAAAATTTAAAAAATATTAACGATTTATCACAGTTTATGTAATTACTAAACAAAACAAAATAGGTGATTTTCAGGTCAAAAAAGGTCATTCTTTATTTTTTCACCACAACGTAACATGTGCTCTCAGGTTCTATTGACGAGTTTAAATAAATTTCGTTATGACATTATGAACGATGTTGAAAACAAAATAAAGATAAATTATAGCAAAAACGATTATACGCCGATAAAAAAAAATGTTTTCAGTTTTGTGACGTGTCGTGATTTCAGGTGCATAGACACTCTCACGACGCGTTACAATAACTAAAGAATGCCCTCTCGTGAAATAATTATTAATTTACCCCCAGTGAAAATGATAACGCTTCGACGCTCGAGCGCGCAACTCGAGCGCGAGGCCCCGAGTCTTAAACGCTCACGAGTCTTAAACGCTCGAGCGTTCAACGCTCGAGCCTTGAACGCTCAATAGCGCCGGCTCAGCGCTCGACGCTCGACGCTCAGCGCTAATTTTTAAAACACTAAACCATACTCGTTATCGGTATATGGTAAAATAGCAAGACAAATAATTAAAAAAACACGCTTTCTACACAAACACCCAGACCCAGAACATGAAGCTTAACTCATAATTCAGATACCTGTCTGACCGGGAATCGAACCCGGGACCCATTGCGCGTCAAACCGGTGTGATAACCGCTCTGTTACGGGGTTCCTCAAAATTAGTATTACTATAGTCCCTATAGTCGCAAGAGATACGTATAACGCATATCGCATCCGCAGAGCTAACGACATGATCGACGAAGCGAAAGGACGGATGAATTATGCAAAGTCGAAATGGGTCCAACCAATTTCCAAGTTGCAAGCGTGAAGTTGTCTTGTAAATAATTCCGTGTATTATGATAGCTTTCTTTAAAAGTGGGAGCATTAGCGAAATTGCTTTGTCAAATTTTCTTTCTTTCCAGCGCATTTTAGTTCTATCTTTGAGGATCTTTTCTTCTTTAAAGGCTACTTTACATAATGCTGGCTTATTATATATTAAAGAGACGGGAATTCAGCCCTGTTGTTAGATGGCCATTATGGACATCTCAAATGAATAGGACTGAAATGTTTGCTATACATACTTGCAAAAAGGTAAAGGAGAAACGTTTACTGGACATTTAAGTTTGGTTTTCGCAGACATCAACGAGCAGTGATAGCCTAATGGTTGAAACTTGCCCTCTTGATCGAGAGGTCCGAGGTTCAAACCCAGGCACGCACCACTGATTTATGTGCGTATTAGCAATTAATTATGACTGCTTTTCTGTGAAGGAAATCATCGAAGGAAACGTACACACCCGAGAGTTTAAAAAAAAAAGTTCTCAGAGGTGTGTGAATTCCACCAACTCGCACTTGGCCAACGCGGTGGACTATAGTCTAAACTTTCTCATTCTGAGAGAAGACCCGTGCCCAGCAGTGGGACAATAATGGGTGGACAAGAATCAATATCAATCAAAACTTAGGGTATTTTTTTAATCATGAGCAAAATAAAACGGTGATCAAAAATATCATACTGCCAATTTGAAAATAAATATCTTCGTTAACAACCAGGAACACAGCTAAAGAAAATCGTAAACGCGAAGGTAATCTGGCTGTAAAACGTTTTCAATGAGTAAATTTGTATTTTAATCTGGAACGGCGAAGGGGAGAAATACTCGTGCCTTCATCGTCCGGGTTTGAATAAGCTGATGAAATGTTTCCATCTCTATTTCGCAAATTATAAATTTCTTATTAAGATAAGGATGGACGCACGGGAATGAACAATTCAATTGAATTTTGACTGCTATTGTGCCATTGTATTTTTTGTCAGGAATAACTGTTATGTTTACAAAATGATATAGTATTAGAATCATAAAAGTACCTACATTTACTATGATCATTATTATTACCAACTACAGCTAAATAATTGTATTTTTTATGGGGAGGAAACTTTCATAAGGTACACTTGGGAGAAAAACATAGTGGAGGAAAACATAGTGAGGAAACCTATACACCCGAGAGTTCTTTAAAAAAAACTTCTCGGAGGTGTGTGAATTCCACCAAATTTTACTTGGCCAATGTGGTGGGCTACTCTCATTCTGAGAGAAGACCCGTGCGCAGTAATAGGACAAAAATGTGTTGGTACCACAGTTTAATATTGGTTATTACTGTCTCAATACTGAGAATGAAATGAACCTCTACTCAAAATATAAAGGAACTGCTGTACACAGATTAGATTAGGCTTCAATCTTCTTTGAGAACGCTTAGAAACGTAAATTTTCTCAGAATATTTTCCTTTGCTTAAGCATTATATCATATTCAATTTCCAATAAATATACATATAAATTAAAACGTTGTCAGTATCAAAATATAAAAGATAAAGCAATCCAAAATTTCAATGAACATCTAACAACGGTAACAAAACGTAAACAAAGTACACCAAAAGGTTTGTATCACTTACCAAATTCCTTGTTTACCTTTAATATCCGTTTCGTCTTCCGTTAATTCGGTTTAGGAAAGCCTTATCGGTGCCGTTGTTAAGACTTGAGTTTGATCTCATGCTAATGTTAAAGATAAAAGACAGACGCAAATATAATACACGCTTTCTACACTTATACCCCCCCTTCTCCCCCCACACTAGGATTTAATCCTCTGTCGTAGGTTCCATGAACACACACGAATACACAGACACCCAAACCCAGAACATGAATCTAAACTCATCATTCAGATATCTGTCTGGCCGGGAACCGAACCCGGGACCCATTGCACGTCTGACCGGTATGGTAACCGCTCCGCCTCGCAGGTCGTCAGTACGTAGTATTTTTCCAGATATCAGACAAACATACATTTCGCTTTTAACAAAAGACTGCGAGATGCAGAAGAAACGCGTTTACGAACTATCGAGATTACAACTCTATAACAGATAAGCAATTGAGACGCGGTATAAAAAAAATCCAAGTAGACATTTTCAAGGCAGAAATATATGAAGTACCAAGCAGATAACTATCACTTAGAAATTCTAGTATGAAATGAAATGGAATGAAATGTCTTTACTTTGTATAGGCCTACGAGGGCACTTACAAATTGTCAGTTATACATTTTTTTCTTACACTACCACCGGATCGGTACACGACCTCAAAAGATCGGGCAAAAACTCAGCGAGTTTTGTCATATTTGTTAGTTTATATTATTTTTTTATAAATATATTCAAAATCTTTTTTTTACATTGTAGACTGTAAGACTGCATAGTAGACTGAGTCCACAAGAAAAGGTCATGATGAGCGTGACAAGCTGTATTTAAAGTCTATCGGTATTACAGCTTTCAGACAGACAAGTGGACTGGAACCGAGAGAATAGACCGAGTTGTGCAGTAAGATAATTTATTTATTTATTGTTTCCATATCTATCCATCCGTATCTAAATGTTTTCAGCTCGAAAGTAATTATCGAGCAATAGCAAATAGAAAAACCGGCCTCAAGAAAAACTCGAGACGTGCTTTACAGGCACTTTTTTGTCACAACTGAAGTAGCAAACGAATATGCAGTGCAACTGATGGTAAGTGGCTACTGCCACCCATGCACATCTATAACCAACTTCTTACAGAACAGGAGAACTGGATTACAGTTATTCGAAGATGTGTTACTACTCCCGAGGACTATGATGGTCGGTTCATACAAAAGTGAACCGGCAATCACACCCTTTCACCGAAACGCAAAATCTACTTCACGTTAGAAATACGCGTAACTCTGGTCAAACTACTCTGGCTCTAACACCTGACATTATTACATTATATTACACACTACCTATTTATGATTTATCGAAATTACTTACAGCTCTCAGGTTGATCAATGGACTACGACGAAGAATAATAAGAAAAATATTTATCGAGATGACAGCTTTTAGATAAATTGAGACTACGAGGTTATAAAAACAGAGACGCGCGTAAGAGGCTTACCTAATCGAGTTTATGATTTATCGGAGTTATAAACGTTTAATTAGATTATGACCGAGAAAAGAATAAAACGTGCAATAGAGATAATAATAATAATAATAATTATGAAACGTTTATAGCCAGAATAGCTTAAATTATACAAAATTTGATAGAATAGAATAGAAGAGAATACTCTTTATTGCACACTAGAAACAGACAAACATAACAAAAACATATAATCCAGATTAGTCGTATGCTATAGGCGGTCTTATCGCTACGCAGCGATCTCTTCCAGACAACCTATGCATGGAAAAGGTAAGGAGAAAAGGAAAAAGAAAGTGGGAAGTGTAAGTGAAGTAAGAAAGAGAGTAAATTATATGGGACAGCTAGGTAACACAAAGTACACAATCGAAAACGAAAAAAAAAATAAGCATATTAACAAGTACAGCACAAAAAAATATTGATACATTTATATTTACAAAATTCACATGGCAAAAGGAATCGACTCAGCTTTGCTGACTCGGAATCAGTTATTCAAGTAGCGAGAAAGATTTTTTTATGTTTTTAATCATATAAACAGACATTTTCGTATAAACGTGCTTATTTTCATACTCTCGTCAACCCATTATGGTCCCACTGTTGGGCACGGGTCTTTTCTCGGATTCAGAGAGTTTTAGGCTATAGTCCATCGCGCTGGCCACGTATATATACTATACATATATTATATTGGTGGTGGAGCGAATTAGTGGATGAATTATTTCCATAATCGGAACAAAAAAATACCGTATTTTATTTTCATAAACTTCAAACGGCGTTTAAATTCACATTATTTATCGAAATCTATGTATTGTATTATAGAAACTTTGGATACAAAAGTATCATTAGTTTCATATAAATGCCATGACATAAAATTTTTATGTAGTCATTACACAGTTTTTAACAGGTGGTAGAAACAGTGTAGTTTGACCGGGGATATACCACCGCCACACCCATTTCTAGCGTCAAACATTTCTTGCGTTTTGATAGAAGGGTGTGATTGCCAACACACATTCACATGAAGCGACCATCATAGTCCTCGGGAGTAGCAACGCATCTGTGATTGACTTCAGATGGGACCTATGTTCTGTATACTGTGTATGATAACAGATGTAAATGGGCGGCAGTGACCACTTACCATCAGGTGGACTGCATGCTCGTTTGCTACTTCAGTCAGATAAAAAAAAAACACTTTGTGTGAGTCACCGCTTAATTGGTTTCGTTTGAATTAATCTTTTTACGGATTATTTTCAAATCAAAGAATAACAATCTGTATCAATTTCGCTTCCATCCGGTTGCGTTCAAGGATTATAAGCTAAATTATTTGCTCAGGAAGTCTTAAGTCCTTTTTTATAATTATTTATTATGGTTTATTTCCTGACTGAATTTGATGTTTGATTTAACTTAATAAATATATTTACGATTTTATTTTTTTATTTTACTTCACTGAAGTAGCAAACGAGCATACAGTCCACCCGGTGGTAAGTGGTCACTGCCGCCCATGGACATCTGTAATCAACTTCATACAGAACATGGGTTCTATCTGAAGTCAATCACAGATGTGTTGCTACTCCCGAGGACTAAGATGGTCGCCTCAAATAAAAGTGTACCGGCAGCCACAAAACCACGAATTTCGTTTTCACTCATTTGTACTTTACAATATCATATTTGTCGTGCTCCTAAATTAAAAGTTTATACTTACTATGACTATATATTCATCCATCCGTCAGCCTTTGAAAGTCCACTGCTAGAGATAGGCCTCCCCTAATCAGCGTCACTTCAACGGTCCTGAGCGATCTGAATCCAGCGGTAACCCGCCGTCTTCTTCAGGTCATCAGTCCATCTGATCGGAGGGCAGCCTACACTCCCTTTGCCCAGACGTGGTCTTCATTCAAAGACTCATCTAATCCATCGGTTGTCTGTCCTAAAAACGATGCGGCCTGTCCATTGCCACTTCAGCTTACTAATTCTGAGAGCTATGTCGGTAACTTCCATTCTCCTACGGATTTCAACGTTACAAATTCTGTAGCGCAGGGAAATACCAAGCATAGCTCACTCCATAGCTCGCTGAGCTACTTTGAGCTTACGCACCAGGCTCACAGTAAAGGACCACGTCTCGGTGCACACTGCTCAAATATCGTCGACTTATACAGACAATATAGTCCGCCTTATAATAGCAATATAAAGCTGATATGAATTCTGAAGTTTATTTTAAGGTAGACTTCACTTTTTGGGAGGTTTCATCATAGTTCAGAAGTACATCGTATCTATGTTTGATTTCAAATAAATCCTTGTTTTGAATTAAACGCTTACAGACATGAACGGAAGGTCGAAAGTGACCAATTTAGATCCGTTCAAATCGAAATGATGATAGAGTTGCGCAAATCCCATTCTTATTAATGTGAAAGTTTGAAACAATGTATTCGCATGTATTACTTTTTCACGCAAAAGCTACTGATCTAATTTGGCAGACAATAAGTTTATAATTTAAATTAACACATTGAATACTTAATACCGTGGTAGATATGACAAAAGCGAAGCCACGAGACTAACCTAGTTATATATAAAAAAACACGCTTTCTACACTCACAGCCCCACTAGGATTTTTTTCTGTGTCGGGGGTACCATGGACACTCACAAAGACGAATACACAAATACCCAGACCCAGAACAGAAATCTAAACTCATCATTCAGACCTGTCTAGCCGGGAATCGAACCCGGAACCCATTACGCGTCAGACGGTAACCGCTCCGCCACGCGGGGCGTTGAAAATATAAAATCAATAGCGTACTAATGGTTAAAGTTCTTGGTCTATACCTAACTAGAAGTACTATATAATGACAAACACCGCTACTGCCATAATATACTATGAACTTGACTAGATAGGAGATTTCAGAATCTAGATAGAGTCAATCAAGTGTCATTAGGCTTAAGAGGTCCCGAAAGTTCACTATTAAGTAAACATTTGACTCTGTAATGGACTATTTATATACTCATACATCATACTACATAGTATAAAACAAAGTCGCTTTTCGCTGAGCATAGTTTTAAAGATCTAAGCATACATAGGTGTCCCTATGTATGCTTAGATCTTTAAAACTACGCTCCGGATTTTAGTGCAGTTCTTTTAATAGATAGAGTGATTCGAGAGAAAGGATTTTATGTATGACAAATGCATAATATAGTGAAGGAACACTGATAATTTTAGATTTTTGACTTTTAGACAGACGAAGTTCGCCGGGTCAACTAGTTCTAAATAAACAAGACATGTTTTGTTTATACACGGAAAAGTAACAGTCCTTGAAAATGATATAAGTTATTTTGCATCTGCCATTTGACTAGAAGTGGGCCATGAATACGTGTAATTGACTCAAGAAATGTTTTAATTACAACTCGAGGGTAGCAACAGTAAGGACTACGTAGGATCACGCTGTGAAAGTTACAACCAACTTCACAGCAACAGTTCATACCGGATTGAGAAACAAATTGTAGTATCTTTAAAGGTCGTCCCTGTAGTTCCGGGATCAGAATAGGGCTACGGCATCCCTTGCCTGTCGTAAGAGGCGACTAAAAGGGGCTTCCGGGGTTACGAGCGGCTAGAGTGGGACCTCGAACCGTTCGATCAGGCGATCCCGGGAAGGACGGCGGTATTTGTGGTCGCATACCGTCGTAAAGACTAGATGGAGCGGTGGGCCCAGCCGCCCATCTGGGAGTAGCCCGATGGGGCAACGCGTTCGGAGGATTCCGGTTGAAGTCGTTTCGAGATCCCGGAGTCCTCCTTTTAGCGCCGAGGATGGCCACCGGAGGGGTTTTAGTGCAGTAAAAATCCCACATAACCCTGCGTCGCTCTCACGGTGTCGGGTACATTTTGAAGGTTTCCCCGTCAAGAACAAAAAAAAAGTATCTTTAAAGGTGGGGCATTCACGTTACAACGGTCGCACGGACTGTCGCAACGACAGTTCAAGTTTTATACTTCAACGGACCTGCTCCATGACCTTGGTCGCACAGTCCGTAGTAAAATTTTGCTAAAAGTCAAATTAAATTAAGCAAACAGTATGTTTATCATAAATAAGTAATGTCAGGAGTCAGAGATGAATTTAAATCAAGATAAAAAATCATTAAAATCAAATAATATTGTCAGCCTCGTGATACTTCTAAGAGAATTATGGATTTATCTTACTTACATTCAGATCGTACTCGTTTCTATTTCAGCTTTGTAACAGCAATACCTACTATTTCACGGGCCACGGGTATATTGATAGCTTTGACGAGTAAGCCAAAAGGCTTAACTAAGCCAAAAGCTTCGAGTGTTTCTCTGTCTTGTCAAATCTCATAATATAGACATACCATATCACAGCTTACTCACTTTAAAACTTACTATTAATTTCGAACCTAAATTAGATTAAAATCCTGCGAATCAAGCTAGTTTATTTAGGAGAATCTCATGTCAATAAACTTTCACCATTGTTGACAAGCATTACTCGTAGATCTATCTCATCTCATCAACCCATTATTGGCCCACTGCTGGGCACTAGTCTTCTCTCAGAATGAGATAGTTTAGGCCATAGTCCACCGCGCTGGCCAAGCGCAAATTGCTGGACTTCACACACCTCTGAGAACTTTTATTTTAAGAACTCTCGCGTGTGAATGTGTTTATAAGGAAAACATGGTGAGGACATAAATCAATGGTGCGTGCCTGGCTTTGAACCTCGGACCTCCCCACCGAGAGGGCAAGTTTCAACCGTTAGGCTATCACTGCTCGTACTCGTAGATCTACTACTTTATAATAATGAGATGGTGTATGTCTGTTACTCAATCACACAAAAACCACTTATCCACTTAGCTAGTTAATCTATAGCTCTAAGTTTGGTACCTTTTATCTCTTTTATATTTCATATCATGGCACACAACATTATATTAGTAAAGCCATCCTCTTTCCAGCCCTTAGGGCCATAATCAGATGTAGGCTTTCAGGCCTCAAAGGCCAAAGTCAACCTCTGGGGGTGTTTAGTGGGTAGGCACGTAGGTCTTTCCTGAGTCCCACATAATCGTTGCCGATGGCCGTATTGGTATGCAAAAGCACTCACCACCACTTTCCCCACATTGAGGGTAGCCCAATCCCAACTTTGTGAGGGCGCAAAAAAAAAACATTATATTTAAACGCACCAAACTTTACACTATTTGTAATTTACATGAAATATATCAATTCGATAATATTAATCAAAAGCCATACCACATTTTTGTTACATTAAAGTAGCAAACAAGCATGGAGCCCACCTGATGGTAAGTGGTCCCTGCCGCCCATGGTAAGCAAGTTCTTATAGAACATGGTTTCAATTTGAGTCAATCACAGATGTGTCGCTACTTCGAAGTCTCATCTAAGTTGGTCGCGTCATTTAAAAGTATGCGAGCAACCATACCCTTCTATCGAAACACAAAAACTGCTTTACAATAAAAATAAGTGTGACAGTGGTACCCACCGGTCCAACTACACTGGCTCTACCACCTTACATGTACAAATACTAAATTACAAATATTAATTCATACCTCCTCATAATTGTGCTGAACTTTAATTACTCTGTTACGTATTTATAAATCATAATAGTTAGGGGATTTGTGATGCCGTAGCTATTTACAGAGATTAATCGGTGGCGGTATATAACGATGTGTTATTAGTCGGCCGAATGAGCTGTTATTTGATTAATATACCCTTATATCATAACAAACTTCTGATTTTACTTGCGTTTACGAGGTTTCTTGTTATGTGATTACATCTTACGAATTAGTGCTCGATTAAATGGAGTTTATATAGTGAAAAGCTTTTTGTTTTTTTCATAATTATGAAGTAGCAAACGAGCATGTTAAGTTAAGTTGCTTACAGATGTCTATGGGCGGCGGTGACCACTTAGCATCATGTGGACTACATGATGCTAAGTGGTCACCGCCGCCCATAGACATCTGTAAGCAACTTAACATATAACATAGGTTCTATCTGAAGTCAATCACAGATGCGTCGCTACTCCCGAGGACTAGGATGGTCGCCTTATATAAAAGTGTGCCAGCAACCACACCCTTCCATCGAAATGCAAGGAATGCTTCACGTTAAAAAGAGGTGTGGCAGTGGTACCTCCCCGGTCGAACTGCACTGGTTCTACCACCTTTTACTTAGACACGAAATATTCTTTCTGTACTGGAAAAGAAATGAATTTGTAACTGATTTCAAGCAGGACTTTCAGTTCTTCTGAATTACAGATGTGGCTTAGTCGTAGTACACGTGACCATCAAAAGAATTGCTTGTTGCTTCGATTTCAGAAAAATGAATATTCTAACAAATCAGTTCCCTTTATTCGTGAAATAAACATGAATCCATTAGTTTTCTTTAGGACTCAATAGTAATACCTAGGCTTAGGCATAGTTATACGAGACTACAGATTAGTAAAGGGAGACCTATAAATAGGCTTTTGCTGGCTATCCGTCCTTCAAGAAGCTTTATTTCTTGAACTACATACAGACGAAAACAGAAAAATAAGAAAAAAAAAATAATTGAAAGTTGTTGGAATGAAACCATAAGCATGCGCGTTCAAATCGATCTTAGCAATGTTTTCCTAAGTTTAAACAAACAAATGATCATATTTTCTAGTATCAATAAACAGTAGGGTTTATTTTAATTATTATAAAATTATTATAAAATACACATTTGTACATATTTGAGTAACACAATATAAATAATACAAAGACAAACCAGTAGTTGTTAAATATTTAAACTAAAATAATTCAACTCCAAATGAATTCAAATTTAAAAGTTGTAGATCACAGGGCAGTGATAGCCTAATGGTTGAAATATGCCGCCTTGATCGGGAGGTCCGAGGTTTGAACCACTGATTTCTCTAAAATTACATGCATATTAGACATTAATTATCATTGCTTTTCAATAAAAAAAAACGTCGCGAGGAAACCTGCACACCCGAGAGATCATAAAAAAGTTCTCAGAGGTGTGTGAAGTCCACCAATCCGCACTTGGCCAGCGCGGTGGACAATGGCCTAATAATGTCTCATTCTGAGAGAAGTCCCGTGCCCAGCAGTGGGACAATATCAGCAGTGGGAGCGGTTGATGAGAGATCACAGCTGATCATTGCTTGTAGTGGTCACTTACCATCAGGTACACATACACTCAGGAGTTACTTTAAAATTATAATAAAAAGTTCTTGTGTGAAAGAGTGTAAAACATCCGTCCACTCTAAAACCTTTTAATATTTAGTAAGAATTTATAACAAATATGGCACGGAATAATTCATGATATCCTGTATGAAACGATCATACTATATAACTAATTAATATTTTTAACTATTATCTGCTATGTCACGTGAAGGTGACTGACATCCAGTGCAAACCGAGCCTAACGGAGAGGTCTAACCCGAGAGCTATCACCGAACACATTTACGCTACAAATCCGACTTGGCAAGCGAATCAGTCACTGCGGCTTTGAACTCAGGAAAGGCGTCGAGATTAGCCTGCCTTATCTAGTAGAATTCAGGAATAGGTCTACGTTGACGTAAGTAACGTCCGAGTAATTAATGTGATGTATTAGATATGCGACTAATTCTAACAACGGCATTAAAGTTGTACGCACGGGGATTTATCAACTACTCCTTATAAATATCAATATGTTTTGTAAATATGTGTAGTCTCATGAAACCATTTATAAAAATGTATGGTTATGATCCATAAAAAGGTAAGTTCTGTACAACGAATATGTATATTTGTAAAAAAAAAAATTGGGGCTCATAATAAGTAATAATCTATACTTCTATACTAATCTATACTAATATATAAAGCTGAAGAGTTTGTTTGTTTGTTTGAACGCGCTAATCTCAGGAACTACTTGTTCGAATTTAAAAATTCTTTTTGTATTGAATAGACCATTTATCGAGAAAGGCTTTAGGCTATATAACATCACGCTGTAACTGTTAGGAGCGAAGAAATAATGGAAAATGTGAAAAAAACGGGGAAAATTATTCATCCTTGAGGGCTTCCGTTGCGTGCGCTGCGAAAACGGTACAAGATACCAAAAATATATGTATGAAAGAATTATTTCTCTTGAAATGATCTAAAAAAATGTCCGCGACAGTATATGTCTATCTTTTAAGATTAACTCACTAGAACCGTTTTCATGGTAATCAAATTCGGTCGAAATTAGTTAAGAGTTGTATCAACGCAATAATATTAATCTTTGTCCAAATAAATGTGTTGTTGATTAAGAGTATTTAATTGTGAACAAAATTGTCTTTGACATCACTTAATTTCAATGAACATCGTGGGTAACAGCTATAATTTATAAAACTGAGGAGGTTGTTTGCAAAAATAAATTATGCCCAAAATAACTATTCCACGCGGACGAAGTCGCGGGCACAGCTAGTATAACGATAAAGGCACTGAATTATTTACTACAGTTAGTATGAAACGATCTTACTCTATTACTACTGCTTTAAATGTTTATAACTATTACCAGCCGATTATTAAAGCCCAAAACATCGCAAGCGAGACCGACAAGGTCAATAAAATAAATCCAAAATTTAATTGTATTTAGAATTCATAATACACATGTATGTAAACGTACGTCACTTGCAGATAAACCAGGTCGTCCCCAGTGGCCAATACATCCAGGATGTGATTGCATATATTAATGAACGAGCTACATTACACATGGAATTAAAACGGACATTCTGACGTGAGGTGTGCGCTGTGCACAGAGGTGTTTTATGAAATTCACTGTCAACCCGTTTAACCCCTTAGGGGTTGTGTTAAAAAATAGTGCTCATTGTATTGCTATTTGTATGCGAAATAGGCTACTTGATCCGTTGGATTAGTATAGGGCTAGAATATTAGCTGTAGAAGAAGCAACTAAAAGGGGCCTTACCAGTTTTGGGAGTGGCAAGAGAGAGTGGAGAGGCAGTGTTAGCCGAATGATTGAAACTTGCCCCTCTCGATCGTTAGGTCCGAGGTTCAAACCCAGGCACGCACCGCAGATTTTTCAACAGAGATTAAAAAATAATTATCACTGCTTTTCGGTGAAGGAAAACATCGTGAGGAAACCTACATACCCGAGAGTTCTTAAAAAAAAAAATCTCGGAGGTGTGTAAAGTTCACCAATTCGCACTTGGCCAGCGCGGTGGACTATGGCCTAAACTCTCTTATTCTGAGAAGATCCGTGCCCAGCATTGGGACAATAATGGGTTGACAAGAAAGAGAGAGACAGAGCTTAAACCGACCAGTCAAGCAAAACCGGGAAGAAAAAAACACACGCTTTCTGGAGTGCCACATCCCGTAGTCTCCATTCCTTGTCCGTGTGCACAAACTTTGCGATAAGGGAAGCACTTCCCTTTCGGCAATCGACGCAAACCGTCGCGGGGAGCACCCACCTGTCCGCGTCCGCGCCGCTGGCCCCGCGTGGGCCGCGGCGCTAGCCCAACAAGGTACGGGATGCAAGATCCAACAGAATCCCGCGATTCTTCCGCGCTTCCACCGCCGCAACGCGCGACGCCGGGAATCCGCGGGCGCTCCGGCACCCGCAGGACGGCGAGGGTGATTCGCGTGTGGGAAAGTGAGGGGGAAGCAGGAAACAGGAAAGCGGAGGAAATCAGCGCCTCGGGAGACAGACCATCGCAGCGAGCCCATCACGCTGCATCCCGGCCATCGGGACTCCCGCGCCCTGTAACAACAACAGCCGCAGCAACGCGCCCGTCTGGGTCGCGCGCAGTCGAGCAGCCGCGCCCATCCGGGTCGCGCATCGCCGACTTGCCGCGTTCATCCGGGTCGCAAGAAAATACATCGATGCGCCCGTCTGGGCTGTGTGCCGCCGAGCCGCCGTGCCCACTTGGGCCACGGGAGGCTGGGCCGCCGCGCCCATCCGGGCCGCCCATGACAAGACATCCATTTCACCCGGAACCGCCAGAAAATATGAAAATGCCACAACAAGAGGCAAAACAGAAAGAGACAGCAAAACAGAAAGAGACAGCAAAACAGAAAGAGACAGCTGCAACTGCCACAAGAGAGAGCGAGACAGTTGCGAAACCGAAACAGATAGTTGCAACTGCCGTAAGTGCGAGCGAGACGGTTGCGGAACAAAACTACGGAATTCCGATAGGCAGGGGTGCCCAATCCGCGGACCTCAGAGGTGCCCAAGCCGCGACCCCAGAAAGTATTTTAAATACAAATCCGAGATCCTGGTTAGCGGAATTTTCACCAGACACACGAAGGCAATATGACATGCTAGTCGAGTCACAGCTGATCGACGATAACACTACGGCAGCTGACATCCAAGTGCGTCTGGCCGAGTTTACTCGCCAGATATTCTTACAGAGAAGACAGCCAAGACCTGAAGAGGAGGCAGTCTTCCGTTTCTGGGAGTGCGCCCAAACCGATAGGGCGCTCAGGAGACAGCGCAGCCCGGAGGAGGAAGCAGACCTCTTCAGGGACGCCAAGCGCCGGGTCATACGCGACCCGCGCCTAATGAGGAGCCGCAGCGTGGGTCCGCGAGCGGTCGCGAACAACATCGCCGCCGCCTCCGAGTCCCCCCCCCCCCAGAGAAGTCCATCACGCAGAGGGAGCCGCCGCCGCAGAGGTTGAAGTACTCCTTCGCCGAGGCGGCCGCCGGTCTCCAGAGACCGCTCATCACTCAGCGCACGCCGCCGTCGTCGCTTCTGCCACAGTCACAGTCAGGTATCCCTACCCAATACAGACTATCAGACTTCTCCACACAAAATCAGGTACACCACACGCCCCCGCCTCCCCCCTCTCCCCGAGCGGATGCTGTGGGCGGGACCGTGGCCGCCGGAACCGAGGCTACAAGCGCGCCTTCCGCCGCGCCGCCGAGGGTCGGAGTGGCCGCGGCCACGCCCCAGCCGAACACCAACGTCGCCGCCGCAGGTACCAAGGGCACCAGCGCACAGCCGACGGGAGGCCAATCAGGACAAGCTGTGGGCAGCAATCAGCAGCCCAAATCGAAATTTCCCCCCCTGGTGGTGGAAAAGCTCCCCAACTGGAGCTTTCACTTCAGACAACTGAAGGAAAAGTTGGGGAGAGCGCCCAATGCACGCCCGTTCGGGCAGGGAGTGAGATTCTCCCCAAGGGACTCGGGTGAGTTTAGACTCATCCAGTCATATCTCACAGACCTGGAGTCCCGGGAGAAGGTGGCGTGGTTCACCTACTCCCTGCCCGCCGAGAGGAGCGTGCGGGTAGCCATCAGGGGGCTGCCTGCTCATACCCCCCCGCAGGAAATTGAAGACGAGCTCCGCGGGTTAGGTTACGCCCCTGAATACGTCCGCGCCATCCGGGCCAGAAGTGGTCGGCCCGGCTGTATCTTTTTGGTGATACTGAAGAGAACGGAGGGCCTCTTGCCGGGCATATATGAGCACAAAGAGCTGCTGTGTATGCCCGGTGTTAAGATCGAGGCATGGCGTGGAAAGAAGGGGCCCGCGCAGTGCCACCGGTGCCAAAAATTCCGGCACAGTTCGCACAATTGCCACCGGGGAGTAGCTTGTGTGCGGTGCGGCGAGAACCATGCCGCTTTTCAATGCCCGCGCCCAAGGGAAGAACCAGCCACTTGCGCGAACTGTGCAGGCCCGCACCCCGCAAATCACACCGCATGCCCGGTATTCAAAAGGGAGGCGCGAAACAAGCGCGCCGGCACGGTGGCACTCTCCGCCAGAACGGCGGGGAGTAAAAGAGGACCATCCGCCGGTACCGCACGGCCGCAGCAAGTGGAGGAGCAGCACGAGGGCTCCCTCATGGCTGCGGCTAACGGTCCGACGGAACGCGGAGCTCCGCTCAAAAAGAAGAGTCGGAGGAAGAAAAATAAAGGGAAGAAAGGCAAGGCCTCTCCCCCCTCCGCCCAGCCCGCACCTGCTGCAACAGCGCAGCCAACTAAGAAAACTAACAACCAAGCTGCCACCCGCAAAGAGACGAGTGGCGGCAACGAAGAGGCCTGCAACACACAATTACGGGTGTTGCAGGATCTAACAGCGATGTTGCAGCGGGTGATCGTGGCCATGGGAGAAGGCCAAGACACCGGGCCGGCAATCCGCAGCGGCTTAGCTCAAATATCCAGTCGTTATGGATACTAAACCGCTGCGGATTATATTTTGGAACGCCCGCGGTATCTTGAAAAAGACCGCTCTCCTCCGACTCGTCCTGCAGGAGCAGGACATCGACGTGGCTTTGGTCTGCGAGACTATACTGTCCTCGTCGGATAAACTTAAGATCCCAGGGTACATCACCTACCGCCAGGACGAGATCAGCGACGCGGGCAATGCCTTTAGAGGGTTGGCTGTGCTCGTTCGTCGCAAGATCGTCCACCAGCCTCTCCCACCCATTAAACTGGTGGGGATGCAGGCCCTAGGTATAGAGGTCTGCATTGGTGACTCCCCACACCGGATCTTCAGCGTATACCGGCCGCCGGTGGATAAAATCGAGCTGGCAGACGTCCACAAATTGCTGGACGCGCCGCTCCCCACAATTGCCGCCGGTGACTGGAACGTGAAGCATCCGGGGTGGAACAGCAACCGAGCCACCAGGCTTGGTCGACTTCTCTTCGACGACGCCGAGCACCGCGGGTACGAAATAAGAGGACCAGAGTGCCCAACACATTATCCGGATGCGCACATATACGCACCGGATGTCATTGACATCGCTGTGCTCCGCGGTCTCGAGGCACAGCTAACTCTCGAGTCGCTGCAGGACGGCATGGGATCCGACCATGTCCCCGTCCTGCTAGTCCTGGCGAAGAACCCAGTAAGAGTCTCGCCACCGAAGCCACGTCGAAAAACTGATTGGACCTCCTTTAGGGAGTACTTGGAGATCGCCACACCAACGCGGCCTGTCTGCACGGAGAGTGACGTCAATCGGCTCGCGGCAGACCTAACCGCCAGCATCCAGGGCGCCTTAGAGCACGCCACGGTGGAGGAACCGGCGAGGGGGAGTCTTCCACCCCTGCCGCCCCACATTAGCAAGATGGTGGAGGATAAAAGGCGCCTCCAAAGGAGCTGGCAACGGTCCAGATGCCCGAGCCAGAAGACGCTACTCAACCGAGCCATAGAGAGGCTCCGGGCCGAGTTGGAAGCGCATGCAGTCGAGAACTGGGAATCTCGCGTGCTGGACGCGCATGATGACTAGCCGGCACTGCACAAGCTTTGCCGCCAGCTATCAAGTTCCCAGGCTCCGGTTCGCCCCTTGACGCATGCGGACGGTACGCCACGCTACAGGGCGGAAGATCGGGCAGAGATCTTCGCTGAACACTTAGAACGCCAGTTCCGGCCGAACCCGTCTTCACAGGCGGAGCACGTTGCAGCGGTCGAGCAACACCTTCAGACCTACTTTGCGCGGCCTATAGCTCCAGAGGAAGACCCCGTCGTCTTCTCCCCGAACATGGTCCAGCGTGCGATCGAGAGGACTAAAGCCAGAAAGGCTCCCGGCGCAGACTGTATAACGAACACGGCCCTACGCCACCTCCCTAGGAGGACGGTGGGGGCCGTGACTCGCTTATTTAATGGGATATTGCGCACGGGGACATTCCCGCACTCATGGAAAATTGGGCACGTCATCATGTTGCCCAAGCCGGGGAAAAGTATACTGAAGCCTGAGAGCTATAGGCCAATCACTCTGCTATCCTGCATGTCGAAGGTGTTCGAAAAGCTCCTGCTGCAACACCTGGTGCCCCACATCACTCCCAGACCGGAGCAATTCGGGTTCCGGCCGGAGCACTCAACGACTCTTCAGCTGGCCAGGGTACTGCACCACATTACCAACGCGGTAAATAAAAAAGAACGCGTGTGTGCGGTATTCCTGGACATGGAAAAGGCGTTCGACCGTGTTTGGCACGACGGCTTGCTGTACAAGATGTCGCAGTCGTCGTCGCCCAGGCGTATCGTCAAGGTGATCTCCAGCTTCCTAACGAACAGAAGCTTCAGAGTGGTGGTCGACGGGACACTCTCTGAAGAGCGTCCCATAGCAGCCGGCGTCCCTCAGGGGAGCTGTCTGTCTCCTGCGTGTTACTCCGCGTACACCGACGATATCCCAGCGGCAGGGGGGGCATTGCTCGCCCTGTATGCCGATGACGCGGCGTATGTAACGTCGTCACTGACGGTCGCACACGCCGCGACGAAGATGCAGCGTGCGCTCGATGCCCTCCCCGATTGGCTCGCTAAATGGCGGCTGTCGGTGAACGTGGGAAAAACCCAGGCCCTCCGTCTAGGGGGCATAACACGCAACGATCCCACTCTGAAGCTTCTAGGCAGCGACATCCAGTGGTCCACCCGGGCTAAATACCTGGGGGTGACCCTGGACCAGCGGCTCACCATGAAGCCCCACGTGGACGCAATCATCGCGTCGGCGAGGTCGGCGAGCTTTCTCCTCCGCCCAGTGCTCTCCTCGAGCCTCCCTCTGGGCATGAAAAAGACAATTTACCTGCAATATATCCGCCCCCGCCTGACGTACGCGGCGCCGGCCTGGTATGCGCTGTCGAAGGAGCCCCTCCGCAAACGTTTGCGAGTGGTTCAGTCGCTGGCGCTGCGCAGGATTGCAAAGGCGCCGTGGTGCGTCAGAAACTCGGTCATCCAGAGGGACTTACGAGTCGAGAGCCTGGACGACTTCATACGCCGCCTCGCCACGTCGATGTTTGACCGGATTGACGCGACGCGATTCCCGCACTTGCGGGATCTGGCGCCGCATCACGCCCGTCCACCCGACCGCTGGGCTTTCCCGCGCGACCTTCTGGCGCGGGACGAGCGAGCGGACCCAGGGGCTTCATGATGAGCCCCTAGCACTTGGACCGAAAGCGGCTTGCCGCTCCCCTCAGACTCCCACATAGACATCATAACACTCAACAGCACACACCCACACACCCACACTACTCACCCACACGTCACGCACACAAAACAACATTACAACAGCACACTTACTATTTACATTCAACCACATTTTCCGAAGTCCTCTTTTTGTAATTGGTAAGTCAGGGGTCAAAAAAAAAAAAAAAAAAAAAAAAAAAAAACCGATCTACCTGACTTACCAACCCCCCCAAGACCGATTTGTATTCACAAATCGCGGCAGCATCTACTTGAAGAGGGTTTGCCCTAACCAAGTTTCCCCGCTGGACAGCAAGTGTCCGGCGAGAAGATTACACTCGACACGCTTTCTACACTCATAGCCCCACAGTAGGATTTTCTCCTGTGTCGTGGGTACCATGGACACAAACAAGACGAATAAACAAACACCCAGACCCAGAACACGAATCTAAACTCATCATTCAAATACCTGTCTGGCCGGGAATCGAACTCAGGACCCATTGCGCGTCAGACCGGTATGGTAACCGCTCCGCCACGAGGGTCGTCAATAAGAAGAAGGTGGTACTTGTGGTCATACATGCCGTTGTAAGAGCCAGATGGCGTGGTATGCTTAGCCACTTGGGTGGAACTCGATGAGGCAACGCGCTCAGAAGACTTTGCTTACGTTCAGTTAAAGATACCGGAGTGCTCTTCTCAGCGTCGAGGGGGCTTAAGTGGGGTAAAAATTCCAAATAACCCGAAGTTGTTTCCACGGCGTCGGGTACCTTTTGAAGTTTTCTCCCTCAAAAACAAAAAAGACCAGTTGAATTAGTCTGAGTATTGCTTGTTATTCAGTAAGAGTTTGTTTCTTAATATAACTCAAGCATGTCACGCAGGAATTCTTACATTCTCGTTCACCTTTAAAATAACCATTTGTCGTCAACCCTTTACTGCTGAAATGCCGGGTCTCCAAGTGAGAAGGGTTTAGGCTATAATACACCGCGTTGACCAAATGCGAATTGGCAGACTACACATACCTTTGAGAACTTTATTATTAACTAAATACCTCTCAGACGTGTAGATTTTCTCACGATGTTTTCCTTTAAATACGCACACAACTTTAAACGTGCAAGCTTGGGATTAGAAACTCGTAGCCTCCGATTAAGAGGTTAAGTTTCAACTAGTTTCTACTAGTAATAAATACATTACCTTTAATGTAAAATTGATTTGCCGTTCATTTCAAAATTAATTATGAAGATACTGAGATCCCATTTGGCTAAAATTGATACTAGAATATACTCGTCTTTTTTCCTTAATTATTTGCCACCTACGAGTTTTATTAATTTTGAAGTCATCTTATTTCTAAGATAGTAATTAAGTACGATTCCTCCCCCCCAGGTACCCCCCCCCCTACCAGATGAACCGATGACATGAAGAAGACAACGGGAAACCGTTGAATTCAGGCAGGGCGCTTGGAGTGGCGCCGTTTAGGGGAGGCCTATTCAGCAGTGGACATCTAAAGGCTGATGGATGGATGGAAGTATGGTTCCATTCATCTAGCTATGAATATTTACAGTTGCGCATATCACGAAAAAACCACCAACATTTGTTACAAAAGTTTTAATCCACAAGCAACACCTTTTATTTGGGCTCAGCCGAGAATTTTAAATTTTATTCGCGGGACTACAGCGCGAGCGTTTCACAAGATGAGTTCATCTCGTTTATTTGATGACGTGACGCTAGAGCCTTGTCATGTTCGAATTAAATTTATATGGAGCAGGCTTCGTCAAATGAATTTGTAACTAGGTCTAATGAAAAAGTTTTGAGAATCTTGCGTAATTAACGCGCTACGTGGAAGTACCGGAATTTTGAGCTGGGGACCTATTAGGTAAGTTGTAAGTGAATTCGTGCTGTGTCTTAGCATGAGTTTATTAGGTTTCCTTGAAATCATTGTTTACGTTTTCGTACATATATTGTTGAGTACATTTAAGTTTAGGTTTTTGTATTTTGGCTAGAAAATGCAATGGTATTTGCAATGATGGGAGAAAACTTACATAATGATTGTTTTGAGGCCGTAATAAACACGTTTTTTATCAGATTGACGAAGCAAAAGTAGCTTAAAAGGTGGTAGAACGAGTGTAGTTCGACCGGGGAGGTACCATCGCCACACCGATTTCTAACGTGAAGTATCCTTGCGTTTCCATGGAAGGATGTGGTTGCCGGCACACTTTATATGAGGCAACAAACCTAGTCCTAGGGAGTAGCAACGCATCTGTGATTGACTTCAGATAAAACCTAAAGTTCTATTATGTACTTCGGCAGGTAGCAGTGACCACTTTCCATCTGGTGGACGGCATGCTCGTTAGCTACTTCATTATTATAAAAAAAGTAAATGAGTATGTAGATCACCTGATGGTAAGTGGTTATTTATTTATTTTTTTGATTTGACTGAAGTAGCAAACGAGCATGCAGTCCACCTGGTGGTAAGTGGTCACTGCCGCCCACGGACATCTGTAATCAACTTCATACAGAACATAGGTTTTATCTGAAGTCAATCACAGAAGAAAAGAATGAAATGAAAGAAGAATGAATCACAGAAAAAAGAGAAGAATGCTACTCCCGAAGACTATGATGGCCGCCTCATGTGAAAGTGTGCCGGGTATTGCTGCCCGTGGACATCTTTGAGTCACTTCTTATCTGAAGCCAATCGCAAACGCGTTGCTACTCACGAGGACGAAAATAGTCGCCGCTTGTAAAAGTAAGCCGGCAACCAT
The DNA here is from genome assembly GCA_949699795.1 of Spicauda simplicius. NCBI lineage: Eukaryota > Metazoa > Arthropoda > Insecta > Lepidoptera > Hesperiidae > Spicauda > Spicauda simplicius. Next base: position 8,855,178 of record OX453077.1, on the reverse strand, counting down.
ACCCTTCCATCGAAACGCAAAATCTACTTCACGCAAGGAATAAATGTGTCGGTGGCACTTCAGTCGAACTACGTTGGTTCTACTACTTGGTAAAACTAAGTACGTACTACGTACTAACTACTAAGGGCAGGGATCTTTGTAGAGTATTGTCCGCGACCGTGTGTGACCTAATTCAACACGTGCAGCATAATACTCTGCAACGGGCAAGCGATACTAGTATATATTTCGGCCTCTGATTCAGCAAAGTTACGTATAAGTTCATTAGAACTAATTTTAACTTGCTTTGCTACTAATAAAATATATTGTTAGTTAATATGCATGAATGCGATATTTCCGTTATGTTTTTATAGATATGAAGTATCGGGGCACTTGGTAAATGTCATAGAAATAATACGCATTTTACTAGGTTTTCTCGACTGGGATCAACACGATCCACGATTTTGAGGAATCGATTTCGCTCATTTTGCACAAATGTTTGATAAACTTACTCCTGAAGTATTACTGAAGCACTGTGACATGTTTCTCTTTAAAAAGATGCAAAAAGAGCTCTCTTTCAAACATGAAGCATCGGCTATTGGGATGATCTGTTTTTTTTTTAAGTTAAACTCAGATGAGTTGCTCAAGCACTCTCAATTTTCGCTTTATTCATAGGAGTCTCCAGTTAAATAATAATAATAATAATAATAATAATAATAATAATAATAATATCTTTATTTCGTAAAATAGCACAGTCACATTACACAATATCATTAGGTTTAGAGTAACATTATAGTAAAATTGGACATACGTTTGTCTTCAGTTGCCTAAACTGGGCGGGAACCTGTAATATAGGCAACTGAACTCTCCCTTGTGAATCTAGCATACTATAATTTTCATTTACGGTAGTTTGACAAATGATAATGATGTAATAGTTACAGAAACAGTAGAAGTAATTTAAAACATAACAAAAGATAAATTAACTTTGTTTTATTAAAAATATTAGCGATTGTGAGTGTGAATGTATGTGTGCATGCGTGTGCGTTTGCGTATGAGTATACGTGTGCGCGCACGGGTGTGTGTGTGTGTGTGTGTGTGTGTGTGTGTGTGTGTGTGTGTGTGTGTGTGCATGTGTGTGTATAAAGGTGTGTGTGTGTGCATGGGTTTACGCATTTGTCATGGAACGAGGGTGTGAATACAAATTGTATTGGATTATGGTATCATTTTAGAACTGACAGAAGATTTTCAGTGTCATCATATGTAAAGTTATTGAGAATTTTTATGATTTCTTTCTTAAGGCCAAATGGATGTAAGTTATTGATTTTACGGATTTTGGAAATTTTATTATAAAGAAGGCTACCTAGAAAATAAGGAAATCTTTTAGCAAATGTTGTCCTGACTTTATTAATTTCGAATACTCTATCTTTCCTCCGCTTAGTAAGCTTGGACACGTCAAGACGATTACTAGAAACGAGCTTATGCTGATACAGAATTAATTTAAGTATAAAAAGTTTTCTAACAGATAGTACGCCGCATTCTTCGTATAGCGATGTTGTAGGATACCTGAACGGTAGAAAGTTGCTTACTTTAAGTATAGTACGCTGAGCTCGTTCTAAAGGCAGTAAATTCGTTTTTGCAGCTCCACCCCACGTATCGATACAGTAAGTGAGTATGGATTGACATAGTGCAAAGTATATTGTCTTAAAGGTCTGTTTATCAGTAACATGTCTAATAGTTCTAAATAAAGCAACAAGTTTACGGCATCTGCTTGTTACTGCTTTAATATGTTCTTTGAAGTTTAATGCGGAGTCCAATATAATTCCTAAGTACTTAACTGTATCAACTCTTTCCAATGTATCACATTCACAATTGTTACTTGAGCATAATGAATTATTTTTACTGCAGTGTGCTTTTATGATATATTGATGTAGGGTTGGTTGGAGATTTGGTAAGATCGAGAAGTTTATAACCTTAGTTTTGTTTGCATTAAGACTAAGTAGATTGTTTTTTAGCCAATTAGTTACTATGTTAAACCCTTTTTGAGCATAAGAATAGACTTGCTCCCAATTCTCCCCCTGGAATACGAGTGCAGTATCGTCGGCATAGGTAATAATTTTACCATTTTCGAATTTTAAGTTGCACAGCTCATTAATGTAGACCAGAAAGAGAGTAGGACCAAGAACACTTCCCTGGGGTACTCCATACGTAACCGTTTTTGGATCACTTGTCACACTACCTACCCTGACATGTTGAGTGCGATTTTTTAAATAGTCCTTGAAAATATGCAATTGTTGACCCCGAATACCTAGCGCTTCTAACTTACTAAAAAGCAGTGAATTCGAAATTGTGTCAAATGCTTTTTCGAGATCTAACAGTATTGCAATACATTTTTTGCCAGCATCCAAACTCTTAGCGATGTATTGTGTCAATTCTCTTACTGCATCCGACGTGGATTTATTTTTCCGAAACCCGAATTGGTTGTCCGAAATAAGTTTGGCATCTTCTAGGTAATTACTAAGTCGTTTATTAAGTATACGTTCGAGAACTTTAGAGAATGTAGGTAGTATTGATATGGGTCTAAAATTACTTATAATGTTTTGAGGGCCAGATTTATGAATTGGCAATATAATAGATTTTTTAAAAGCTAAAGGGAATCGTCCTGTGTTAATAGATAGGTTACAAATATGATTTAGTGGAGCAGCAAGTGAAAATATATTTTCTTTGACAAGTTTTGACGCTATGTTATCTATACCTGTTGTAGTACTAGGCGTTAAAGAGTTTATAATTGAAATTATCTCGTTAATGTCGGGTCCAATAAGGCCAAATGAATGTAGATTAGAATTAGAAACAGGTTGATTATGTTGTGATTGTGAGTAATTAAGAGATAGGATTTTATGAACTATATTTTTGCCGACGTTAGCAAAATATTTATTGATTTTATTGACCGATTCTTGGGGAGTATCTGATACACTCAACAATTCTTGACTTATACACTTCATTGGTTGCAAATTTCCAATTTTCTTTATAACATCCCAAAGATTTTTACTATTTTTAGCATTCTCAATTTCTTTTCGTTCATACTGAATTTTTATTCTTTTTAGGAGGCGTGATAAATAATTGCGATATCGTGTATATGTTGTTTTTAAAATTAAATTATCTGGGTTATTTTTAAGTTTTTTATGCATTCTATCTCTGTTTCTCATACAACGAACAAGTCCAGGTGTTATCCATGGCTTCATCGGGGCCTTTCGACGTGGAAGTTTGATGATCTTACAGTGTGTATTTATTACATCGGATAACATGCTGATAAGTAATTCAGCCGCACGGTCGCAGTCATTAGAGTCAAATATGTGTTGAAAATTAATTTGTTGGATTTGAGATTTAATTTTGAGATAGTCCAGCTTCTTGTAAATACGAGTTTGAGAATTTATTTTTAATGTATTAATCATAAGTGATAATAGAATAGAATCATGATCCGTGATTGCGTTTTTAATAATTAATACAGTCGAAGATAGTCGAGATTTTATCATAACATGGTCTAAACAATTCGATTTCCTTGTTGGTAAAGTATGCGCAGGGGACAAACCATGGGATGCCATGAGGTTCAGATATGTAGAGGCGTTACGATCTGTGGAATCTTTCTTAATGTCTATGTTTAAGTCGCCTTTGACGATAATCGACTGATATTTATTTAACGAGGTTAGTACGGCATCCAGTGAGTCAATAAAATTATCAATATTTGTGAAAGAAGGTGGTCTATAGATGAAAACTATGGCGATGTTATTATTTATTATATTAATGATACAGTTTGCATCGAGAAAGTTTGGTTCATAAATTGTACAGAAAAGGTGCGATTTAGTATAAAGAACTAGGCCATCATTTTGATTATAATATTTAGAAGAAGCGGTGCAGTTAAAATTTTGTAATTGTGGTAAATAGGAGTTGCAAGATAGCCAACATTCCGTGAAGCATATTATATCTGGATCGATTGTAGTTCTTTGCAGTAAGATAGAAAATTCATCAAAGTTTGCCCCGATACTTCGTATATTTTGTGTAATAATGTTTAAGTAAGGATGCTGTTTAGATATATACGAGGGGCATTGTTCAGGTTCACAGTTGTATGACTGAGATACTTGTAAGCTATCTAGTTCATTATCTATAGTATTTCTAATGTTATCCATTTAAAAGCAAAAACAATAATAATGATAGTGATGATCACGAAATAATTTAAACCGTCCACTTCTGTGATTCATATATATATAAGTGTATATTATCAAATAGAATATGCAATACCCCATCCAAATACAAGTGTGGTAGAATAAATGTAATTGTAAGTGTATGTGTATGATAGATACAGTGTATTGAGTGTAGTGTAGTGAGTGTATGTTAATGTATATTTTAGTAACCTTAATAATTATACATTTAGAATAAAATAAAAATACCAAAACAATACAATAAATACAAATGTGATCTAGTCATTGCATTATAAGTTTTTCAAGGTCACAGGAGTCGTGTATTTTTATTAATTGAGCGCCATCAGATTTTCTTAAATATACTTTACCTCTGGAAGTCCAGCAATATTTATAGTTGTTTAGTTTAGCAAACTCTCTGGATTGATAGAATATTTTCTTTACCTGAAGAGTTAGACGCTCCGATACATAGACAGGCTGTCGGGTACCATTAATTCGCAGATGTTCTGTACTAAGTTTGGAGTTTGAATTTTTCTTATTAAATGTTCTGGAAGATCCGATAAATCTCATAAGACCTGTTACGGCGTGGCTAATGTGACTAATAGACAGTTTATCATGTGTATCAGTATATTTGTAATGTGTGTGAGCAAAGGACTCGATGTTAGTTTATTTGTGACAGATATGTTTTTATCTGTGTCATAAGTTCCGTTTAGGTTATCTGTATTTTTCAATTCGTATTTCCTTCTTCGTAAAATAAACTGTTACATTAAAACGGCCGTCGTCTATTCATCTTGGCACCAATATATCCTCTAAAGATAACAAGACTTTCCATAGCACCGAAGGAGTACCTTTACGCTAGAAATATGCATAGCAATTGTATCTACCGGTCAAACCAAACGTTAATTTCTTTCCCAAAAGACATTAGTAGTCGTGTCAAAAATCCCCATTAGCATGCTAGACTTGTAGATTTGCAATCATTATCCACACTGTCTGCAGTTTCAGAAAGAAAACATAAAAATATTTCAAACACAAAATTCGTATCTGGACTTTTTAAGCCAAGTGCTAACGTTCCAAAATTCGTATAAGCTGCAATTTCAAACGTGAAACATTTATGAAAAAGACATTTTGTGTTGCTTTTTTGGACGCCAAATCGGTTAAAGAGCGTTCAGGTTGCTATTTTCGCTTGAAATTAATTCGAAAATGTGTTTTCTTCAAATTTTCAAAGTTTAAGATGATTTAATTATCATTTAATTTCTTTTTTGTATTAATAATAATTAATATTTTTAAGTTGTGTCTTCTTATTGAAATAAAGTAGCACTGTTTAATGTCGAAAAAGTTTTGTGATAAGGCACAGAATATTAACATGACTTATCCCAATTTACATCTCGTCTGAATACTCTTATCATGTTGAAATTTTATATTAGATATGAACCTTTATATCAAGAAAACCAAATGCTACTCATACATTTTGTAAGCTATTACATAGCTTTTGTCGCGGCGACCGAATCAAGGAATTAAGAAACGAAAAAGCCTTCTGCTTTATAAGGCACAAGTAAGGCCCCATATGGAGTACTGCTCGCATCTCTGGGCTGGAGCGCCACAGTACCAACTTAACCCACTTGACTGCGTACAGAAGCTAGTGGTCCGAATCGTCAACGACCCAAGGATCACCGATCGGTTAGAACCCTTAAGCTTGCGGAGGGACATAGGTTCCCATGCGTGTTCTACTGGCTTTATAATGGTGAGTGTTCCGAGGAACTGTTTGATCTGGTGCCCACATCACCCTTCCTCTATCGCACCACTCGCCGACGGATGAGGTTCCATCCGCATCAACTGGACTCGTGGCGGTCCTCCACGGTTAGGTTTGCCTCGTTCCTGCCGCAGACGTGCAAGATGTGGAATGAACTTCCTCCTGAGGTATTCCCGGGGCGCTACGACATGGAGTTCTTCAAGAAAGGTGTAAAAAGAGCTCCTATCTATATATCCTATCTATCTATAATTAAGTCTTAATTTATATTGTATGTTTCCCAACAACAAATAAATATATAAAATGCTAGTCGCAATGATTATTGGCAAAAAGTCCCATTAAAGAGGCCTCTCGAGCACCAAATCTCAAAAAAAATATGATTCGATACAAAACAAAGGTCCGTAAACAAAGGTTTTACGTGTTACGTAATATACTTTCACTCTAGTGACAAATTGTTGAGATTTATCTGCCTGACATGATATAGTAAAGAGAAAGAGCGTTTTTGATCCTACGAAAGTAAAGATCGGAAATATTTCATACAGGATTTATTACGTATTATTTATTCGTAAAATATAGGTACGAGTAAAATTTTAAATACAGCGTTTTTAGTTACACAACTAAAATAAGGATTTATTTTATTAACAGGTTAATTATGAATTGCTAGTAATATTTAAAATTGTGAATAATGGTCTCGCACAAAAAGAAACAGTTTTTTGTATAATATAGAAGTTATAAACAAGCATGCATTCGGCAGATGGTAAGTGGCTACTATCATTCATATATATTTGTAATACACACACTAAATAAGACTAGCCTTCCCCCTCGACAGGATCTCCACCTTGAGGTGAGGGGGCTTAGTAACCATAGCTTGGACCACCACGGTGAAGTGAAGGAGGATCCCAGGGAAGGGACGCTCCGAATGGGCTAGGCGGTGAACCCGCGCTGGATGCGTGCAAGGGGGCTGCGGAGGACGGAGTTTTCTGGCTTCTGCAGACAGGAGGTGTCGCGGAAGGAGAGGTGTCACGGTGTGTCATTGCCGTGCACCCTGTCTCCCGTGGCCAAACGGGGGCGCACCGTCTGATACGTTGGCGGCGGGGCCACAGAGGAACAGGAGATGGGGTGTGTCGTTGCCGTCTTCCCTGTACTCTGCGGCCGTTTGGTGGTTTGCGGTGGAACCAAAGATTAGATCTGCCTCTGGTGTGGGAGGTCGATGCCTGTAGGATGTGGAAGGCTTTGCGGGTGCCGGCTTGCCCGTCTTGTTAGTCTTACCTAAGTTTAGCCACCATTGTGTTGCTACCCATGACGACTAAGTTCGAATGCCTGTACTATACTCTTTAAATAACAGCGCTTAATACTGCCGTTAATAGAAATATAATCCTCCGGAATCCAACAAGGATTCCACCTTCAAAGTTTTACATAATAAATCTCTAAATTGGCACAAGTTGTTTGGACACTATCGTTTATCAATCGTCTGTCACTTAATCCATTAAAGTACTAAATCCTTAATGTACAAAAACGTCGCAATGATAAATCCAACCACGCCTGAAATATCCGATTGTATCTTTCTTATTTTTCGTATAAACTGTCCGAGATAAAATAAAACACGCCTCCGACCAAATCCTTGATAAAAAATATATGGGTGGGCGCTGAGCGATCGCAATCGTGTGTCGAACCCTCGTTGTGAACACTTGACGGGTGACGTAAACGAAATTCAAATAATGCATCTTCAACTTTTTTCTTGCGGTTCCACTGCGGTGGCTAGTTTCGGCTAGGTACTCACGGAGCGTTTTTGTCCCATGCCCGCCGCGGTCGTGGAACTGCGGTTTTATTTATAAACTTACGAGACCGACTATTTGCGCAGTTAGGTACGCTGCCGTCGCGGTTACGATTATCGACCGCAAGACGGGCGGTTAAACCATCAGTTGAGGTCCTGACTACTGCACTCGCCCGCCAACTAATCGCAGAGCGCGCGGGCGCAAACCGCCGCGGCTGCGGGTGACCGCGGCGCGCGCGGTTCTACTGGGTGCCCGCCGGTGCAGCGGGAGCCGCAAACAACCGCGCATATCGCAGGCGAAAAACGCGTCGTGAGTATTGCTTTAATTTTTTACATTTATATCTGCATCCTACAGAAGCTGCGAGCCCGCAACCGCGGCGGCCGCGGCTGAAAATTACTCCGTGAGTTCTTAGCGTTAGGTCGCTTTTCATGTAGCGTGTGAATATACAAGCGCTATGTTCACGCGCGTGTTGACGGATGACGTAAACGAAATTCAAATCTTTCCAAACTTTTAACCTCAATAGTAGCTCAAGAAGTTCGATTTGAGTCATGTGATGATTTTATCTGGGGTTGATTACAGATGTCCCAGACAAGCAATGGCCACGTATCATTAGGTGGACTACATGCTCGTATGCAAACACAATTCAATTATTCTCACCGATTGAGGAGTTTATATTTTATCTCTGAGCCGCATTATCAGACCATTAAATAGTCAATGATGAACTGGTTTTGCAATTTCATTAGAACCTACACCAAATATCTTCAAACACAACTAAATTATTCCCATCTGTTAAGGAGTTACATATTTTGTGTCCGAACCACATTTTCAGACCCTTAAATAGTCAATGATGAATTGGCTTTACAATTTCATTAGAACCTACACCAAATATCTTTAAACACAACTCAATTATTGCCATCGGTTGAGGAGTTACATTTTTTGACTCCGAGTCACATTATCAGACCCTTAAATAGTCAATGATGAACTTGCTTCTAAATTTCTTTAGTACCTACACCAGATATCTTCAAACAAAACTCAATCATTCCTATCAGATGAGGAGTTACCTATTTTGTCTCCAGAACCCACTCTGATCCTCATCTTATTTAAATGGGACCAACTTGTAGCAATTGTCCACACAGGAAATTAAAGTCATTAATATAGGCTCATAAACGGCGAAGTTATGGCTGTTATTTTTACATGGGTTGAGGAGTTCCTCTCATTTTCTTCAGAACTTCAGAAGATGGATCCTAACCATATTTAAGTGGGACCAACTTCCAGCTTGTCTCTACACAATAAATAAAGAATAATTAAAATCGGTCCACTAACGGCGGAGTAATTCTCGTACATGCATAAAAAATATATACCGGCCGAATTGAGAACCACCTCCTTTTTGAAGTCGGTTAAAAACACATAAAATCGTTCCGAAATTAAATTCAACATTTATTGGCTAAAGCTGAGCCTGGTACAATTTTAACGTGACCACTCCACCATCTGGATCATCAAAGAACTTTTATCATACATTTGTTTAAGAATCTTATTGTATAAGGTGCGTAAAATAAAACTTACATTAGGTAATAAAATAATAACATGTAACGGCTATATACGTAATTGTTTTTTTTAATCATTGGACGTCGATCGATGTCGGGCGAAACTGACCACGATCTACGAAACTGTGTTAAAATACTGGATAAACTAACTTCAATCAATTCTAGTATCAATTCTGCGATAATAGTAGTCCAAAAATTATATACTTAAAAAAACATCACAGTTAGATAAATCAGGACGCCATTATAGGAAACGTTTTAAATGAAATAAGAAATTACGTTTATCTTCATGGAATTTATTGAATGAAACTCAAATTACTGCAATCAGTGCATTCAAAGTAACGTAATTTATATTCATGGCACGTATGTACTACGGTCTGTGGTTATCGTTCAGATATGAAGCTCGATCACTTACCTACATAGATAATAATCAAAGGGATAAGTAACATAACTATGCATATATAACTATAATTAGATGTATTATTCCTTTAATATAATTGAAACTTTTTACATAATGAAAAGTTTAACTTGTTGACTTGAACTTGAACTTGACTTAAATTTTAAGGACTAAATGTTTTTTTTCTGACTAAAGTAGCAAACGAGCATGCAGTCGACCTGATGGTAAGTGGTCATTGTCGCCCATGGACATCTATAAACAACTACATACAAAACATGGGTTCCATCTGAAGTCAATCACAGATGCGTTGCTACTCCCAAGGATTATGATGGTCGCCTCATGTGAAAGTGTGCCGGCAACCAAAAGGTGTTAGAACCCTTTGTAATTCGAATACCAGCACTATTGCCACTCTCAATATTTTCTAATAAAGTCAGTGTTCTAGTTTGAACGGTGTGGTAAAGGGGATTTATCACAGGCGCTCTAACTGATCGCAAGGGTAGAAACGTATCTGTGACCAATCTTAGGTAAGACCAAAGCTTAATTGATTGGCTGATTACATAATTTTATCCATGGGCGTCAGTGGCGCCTTACCATCAGAGGCATTACATACTTGTTTACTTCTTCCATAAGTTTTTAGAGGCAATGTACCTATATCTTTTTGGTTGAAGAAATATTGGCAAATTTTTATCGACTCCACTATAATCTTATCAACCTATTAACATCCCACATCTTGGATCGAGCGTTGTCTCAATTCAGACAACTTCGAAACATTACATAGCAGAAGTAAATATTTAGGTCTTCATGACCTTCTCCTTTGTCGTTCAAGCAAACCCTGGATCGTCTCGTCAACCCATTATTGTCCCACTGCTGGGCACGGGTTTTTTCTTAGAATGAGAGTTATAGGCCATAGTCCACCGAGTGCGAATTGGTGGACGTCACACACCTCCAAAACCTTTTTTTTTTAAGAAATCTCGGGTCTGTAAGTTTCCTCAAGATGTTATCCTTCACCGAAAAGCAGTGATAATTAATTTCTAATACGCACATAAATCAGTTGTTGCGTGCATGGGTTTGCACCTTGGATCTCTCGATTGAGAGGCAAGTTTCAACCATTAGGCTATCACTGCTCTATACCCATATATCGAAACTCTGACAAACTAAAGACAGAAGTTTTAAAGTTCTTACTTGTCTATTCTTAAGATGTAACTTTAAAGTTTGACCCGTTACATCACCTACTCAAATACTGGTCCAAAATGAAAGTGACTTTCAACCCGACCTCAGAAGCTGACCTCAGCTTAAACTCTTAAAGACATCGCTTTGAATCGGGGATTAAAAAAATACACGGCGAGGCACAAAGTCGAAATGTAAGCAATAAAGGTAAACCCATTTTAATCTCCGACAAAATACCACATGAGTTTCCAATTTTTTTGCTCATTTCAATCTACAGACGTGCAGTAATCAAAAAGGGTCGTTTAAATTTGATCTACGCGAGCGAACCCTTAATTTAGGGTGAAGTAAGTTCAAATCGAGACGTTTAGGATGCCAAAGAGGCTTTCGGCAAATCTCGGTTTGTTATGAAGCCTTTGATGAAGTTAAACATGATTATTTTTTTAGATTCCGCAACGGATGAGTATGTATGGAAATGCTTTTAATAATAAAGCGATGTAAATATATTACTGTTCTTATGAAATGGAAATAAATAAAAAGATGGAATGGCTATGATTTTGGCCGGAGATACCGTCAAATCTATATTAGCGTGAAGCAGTTCTTGCATTTCGTTAGAAGATTGTATTTAAAGGTTCAATGTCGTACAATGTATCTGTAATGGACTTTAGATATAATCCCAGTTCTATATAAAGTTACTTGGATGTCTTTTGATGGAAATGATAAAAAATTGATTTCATGTGCTTCGTTGTCAACCCATTATTGTCTCACTGCTGGGTCTTCTCTCGGAATAAGAGAGATTTAGGTCATAGTCCACCGCGCTGGCGAAGTGCGAATTGGTCAACTTCACACACCTCCGAGATTTTTTTAAAGACCTCTCGGGTGTGTAAGTTTCCTCACGATGTTTTCCTTCGCCGAAAATCAGTGATAATTATTTTCTAAAACGCATATAAATCAGTGGTGCGTGCCTGGGTTTGAACCTCGGACCTCCTGATTGAGAGGGCAAGTTTCAATCATTAGGCTATCACTGCTCGTATTTGTGTACTTAAAATGCCAATATTGCGGTCAAATGATTTCACACCGTATCATCATAAAAAGTGTTCTACCTATTCTCGTAAAAATAATGGAAACACGTCTCATACGATGATATAGTTGAATGTTTCCAAAAAGAGTGTGAGAATGATTTACAGGACACATGGTTTGGTCACATTGGTATTTTCCCCGAAATACACACACATAGTTCATGTTACAGCGACAGTTTCATGTTTAGTAGTTACCGCTTACTCAAGCGTTTATGAGCTGAAGTTGTATTTTCTAGGGATTTTAGTAACATACTTCTGAGAACTGGAAGCGTTTAGAGTTTTGTAGCGCTAATTTATAACGAATAACTCTCTAGATGAAGCAACGTGGACTATTCAAAGATTTTAAGAAGATAATAACAGACATCCTCCAAATGTGATTTTTTTGTAACTCAAAGCTGCACTCTATTTTTAACCGACTTCCAAAAAGGAGGAGGTTATCAATTCGTCTGTATTTTTTTTTTTTTTTTTTTTTTTTTTATATTTGTTACCTCATTTCTCCGGACTGGGTGAACCGATTTAGATGATTTTTTTTTTATTTGAAAGGTAGTGCGTGTCATAGGGTCCCATTTTTTTTTAGTATTTTTTTGACTAGGGCATCCATAAGAAAAACGCATAAGTCTTAAATTTGCATTTTCAATGTACGCGATAAATGTATGAATAACTCAATATCCCGCCAACCGATTTTGATGATTCTTTTTTTATTAGAAAGGATGTACTCCAGGGGTAGTCTGATAAGAGTTTGATAAGGTTCTAATCATAGGATCTTCAACTTTTTGGAGCAAAATAATAAAATTAGTGATAGTCGGCCGAACCTTAGCTGGAGAAGTCCAATTGAGTAAAATATAGAATAAAATTACTATGTAGGTATTTACTATGAAAAATTTGACCTTCAACTCTTCAATCCTGATGATGCAGGGGTACTGCTAGCCTGAACTATAAAAGTTGGTCGTTTGATGTTTGCGAATATATAATGAAATTGTTAAGCAAATTCATGGGACAAAAATTTGACCTTCAACTCCTCAACCCTGATGATGCAGGGTTTTTTTTTTTTTTTTTTATAATTTATAGGCAGACATTTGATCGCAATCACAACTGATGGTAAGTGATGATGCGGTCTAAGATGTAGCATGTCTGCCTAGAAACAGCCTATTCACTCTGGCCTTGAAGAGGTCCAAATTATACCTTTCAGGAAATACGCTCGCGGGCAGCGCATTCCATTCCCTAGCGGTGCGCACTAAAAACGTTGAAGCAAACCGGGACGTGCGACAAGGTGGCATATCAACAACATAGGGATGAAACGATCGCCTCGACCCACGGTGACGGAAAGTGGATGGTGGAATTAAAGCATGCAACTCCTGCGCGCACTCACCGAAATGTATTCTGTAGAATACCGATAGTCGAGCTACCCTGCGTCGATGATCAAGACTCTGCAGCTTGGTGTCTACTAGAGCAGGGTTACCGATGAGTCTCTTAGCTCGCTTTTCTATCGATTCCAAAGCAGCCATCTGGTATTTGGCAGATCCGTCCCAGAGGTGGCAGCAGTACTCCATACACGACCGAACTTGTGCCTGATAAAGTTGGAGCAATTGTTCCGGTGTGAAATACCGCCTGACCTTAGGGGTACTTAAAGCCAAAACCATAGGAATAAGCCATTTGGTGCTTACGTATATGTTATAAGATTACTGAGCAAAAACATAAGATGAAAAATTTGACCTTCAACTCCTCAACCCTGATGATGGAGGGGTACTTCAATCCTAAACCATAGAAGTTGGCAATTTGGTGCTTACGGTTATGTAAAGAAAATACTAAGCAAAAATATAAAATCAAAAATTTGACCTTCAACTCCTCAACCCTGATGATGAAGGGGTACTTCAATCCTAAACCATAGGAGTTGGCAATTTGGTGCTTACGGTTATGTAAAAATAATACTAAGCAGAGGCACAAAATTAAAATTTTGACCTTCAACTCCTCGACCCTGATGATGAAGGGGTACTTCAATTCTAAACCATAGGAGTTGGCAATTTGGTGCTTACGGGTATGTAAAAATAATACCAAACAGAGGCACAAAATTAAAATTTTGACCTTCAACTCCTAAACCCTGATGATGCAGGGTACTGCAAGCCTGAGCCATAGAAGTTAGCCACCTGGTACTAACGTATATGTTATAAGATTATGAATTGTAAAAGTGTTTTATGTTTAATTTATGTGAATATGTAGATGCACAAAGCAAACTTAGAGGCTTTATTTAAATACAAACATAAAAATATAGTCACTAAAAAGTGTAAAATAAAAACTTTTTAACAAAAAATATCTACCGACTTCCATGTCACAAAAAAGTAAAAAATAATTTAAATATATTTTGGTCTAGAACATACTCAGTACTTAGTACATAGTTCTGAAGTCGGTGCTCATATAGGACGTAGTTACCGTCGTCCAGCGAAATATGTCGAGCACCGACTTCAGGACTATGTACTAAGTACTGAGTATGTTCTAGACCAAAATATATTTAAATTATTTTTTACTTTTTTGTGACATGGAAGTCGGTAGATATTTTTTGTTAAAAAGTTTTTATTGAAAAATAAATTAACCATGTCTGTTAAATAATATAATATTTTTTAATCCAAAATCTTGACAGTATCTATTCAACTTTCCCAATTTTTTTTTTCCAAAAGACCATTAATCTGTCTGCGTAATGAGTAGAAAAACTAAAAAAAAAATAACATTAAAGTCATCGAGAAGCCATTTAATTTTATTCACATGCTTAAATCTATAATTCCTTATAAGTAATCATTGTCTGTTAGAAGATTATCTGACAATCTAAAATAATTGACTGTCAGCGTTTCATTTCTATATCTACGTACTAATTACGTCAACTTCATAAAACCACAAAAGAATGATTTACATGAATCATAATCTTACGAGCAACGATGAAAACATGACCAATAACGACTATGTAAAGGGAACTGAGAAACATTCCATCGGATAAATGTTTTATTGTACGAGGTATGCGAAGGTATCCCTTAAATGTTTAGAATTTCCTTTGAAGATTGAATGAAACGGTCTCTGTGGTTGCTATAAGGATTTAAAAGATAAGACGAGGTTTAAGTACTTAAAAGAGGAAATCTGACCGTCATTTTTAGATTTCCTCAACTTTTTGACAAGAAATTTATTTAACCCAAAATAAAGCCCACTGTAAGTGAAAAATTTCATTGCCTTTAAAAATTATGTTTAGATGTATATGTGACCAGCACATCACTAAAATTTGCGCGAACAAACATGCTTTAAGAAATTTTAACATAACTCAACGCTTATAACTTCTAACCATTACACAGCCACAAATGTAGGTACGAGTATATGTGTTTCAAACATATAAACATAATATGTAACGGAATGGAAGAGATTTTTTTATATACTTCAACCTAACGATAAGGCAAACGGGCTACCTGATGGAAAGTAGTTTTTTTTTTTTTTTTTTTTTTTAATTTATTGATAAAAAATACAGTTACAAATGTTCCTTATTTAACTTCTGCCAAACTGTTGGCCAGTTTGTCGGCAGTATAAACAGTTCTCGTGGTCTATTTTAATAGAACATTTACAAAATTTTATGCCTAAATTATCGATTAATATTAACAATATTTCCTATTATATATAATTTTATTTTAAGGAGTGGTACAAGTTTGCGTGGCTGCATATAGTACTATCGAATACTATCGAGTGTACAATTACAAACACTAAACATTTTTTATACAAGTACATTATCATACTATAGTTCCACGTCTTTTAACCTATAATCTATCTAATGCAGTCTACGCACTACTTGGACCACTCTGTTATTCTATGGACACAGGGACAGATAGTGTTTTCTAAGTAGGTTTTTTAACTGGGTTTTTGTCAACGTATCAGTACACAAGTGTGCTATTTCATTAAAATATGTTGGAACTAACCACTGTCTAGTACGGCGTCCAAAATAATTGGTAACATTTGGAACCAGAAACGTTTTTTTATTTGAGACTTTTCGTTGTGGCCGATTGCGAAATATGGTTTTTTTATGTGTAGATATTTTATGTTGTTCTAATATTAAAATAGTTTTAAGTTTTTCTGTTACTGGAAGGATTTTGCATATTTTAAATAGTTTATCATAATTATTTTCAATTTCTCTTTTAGTTTTAGCATCTATTATCATTTTTAAAAATCTTATCTGTAATGCTTTAATTTTATTTAAGTAAGTGGGGAATGTAAGACCGTAAGTGCCTAGACCATAGCTAATTGTTGCATCAGCAAGTGCGTAGTATAACATATATAATATGCCCCGACCTACAACGAATTTGATATAGTTCATTTTACCTAAAACAGATCGGAGCCTAGAACAAACAGAATCTATATGTAGATCCCACGAGAAGCGGCTGTCTACGACTAATCCCAAATATTTGTACTTCGTCACTAGCTCCAAATGCTCACAATTACAATTATTAGCCATCTGCTTAGCGTGTAAGCATTCGTAAGTATGTCCTGTTAGCACTATGTCTACATTACATGATTTTACATTGGGATTATTAGGGGATGCAATCAACATATATTTCGTTTTATTTAGGTTTATTAGAATACCGTTGTCATGTGCCCACCTTATTATATTGTTCAGATCTTGTTGCACTTTTAGTTGTATCTCATC
Organism: Spicauda simplicius; assembly: GCA_949699795.1. Taxonomy (NCBI): domain Eukaryota; kingdom Metazoa; phylum Arthropoda; class Insecta; order Lepidoptera; family Hesperiidae; genus Spicauda; species Spicauda simplicius. Next base: position 8,838,640 of record OX453077.1, on the reverse strand, counting down.
GCTATTGTGACCACTATACACCAGGCACGTATCATCCGCGTACATATACATTCTGCTATTCTTTATAACATTGGCCATACTATTTACATGCATAATAAAGCCTACAGGCCCAAAAACTGAGCCAGTTGGTACTCCGTATTTAATTCTGCCAAGTCTACTATCTACTCCACTGATTCGGACTATTATATTTCTGTTCTCCAAGTATTTACGAAACCATAAGTTGACGGGACCTCTTATTCCACACTCATACATGGACTGCAGCAGGCCTTCGTGATTAAGAGTATCGAAGGCCTTTTTAAAATCTATGAATAAGGCAAGGACTAGGTTTTTTTTATTTAATGCATTATTAATATCATCAGAAAATGCAGCCAGGGCTTCTGAAGTACTTCGATTGGGTCGAAACCCGAATTGAAATTGCGTTAAAATATTATGTTTTTCCAAGAACCTTCCTATCTGGCCAACAATATTTTTTTCAAATATCTTATTAATAGTGCTCAAAATTGCTATTGGTCTATAATTAGAATATTCTTTGTGTGATCCCTGCTTAAAAATTGGTCTAACTATTGCAGTTTTTAATAAATCTGGATAGACTCCTTGCTTTATACAGTTATTGATGAGGGATGCTAAGATTGGGCTAATTTGCTCTTTGACTAATTTTAAATCACGTACCCTTATGCCGTCGATACCCGGGGCCTTGTTGCAGTCCATGTTATCTATGATTTTGCTGATCTCCATCCCATCCACTTTCTGATATCGGAAGCTAATGTTACAACTTTGCACATAGGAATTCCTATCAAGAAAATTATTATTACATATGTGTTTTAATTTTAATTGTTCAATCTCCTCTGTAAAAGTATGACAAAAGTTATTACAGACATATTCTGGAGTAAAGTTATCTCTTAATAAATACTTTTCGATTACTTCATCAGTAGATAGTTTTGACCTACCCAACCAGCTATTCAATTGATTCCACAATTTTCGCATGTCTCCGTTACAGTTCTTAATATCGTTACGCTTTTCAGCATTTTTAGCAGCATTTATAAGTCTATGCACTTTATTTCTGTAATTAGTATAGTCTAATCTTTTTGTTTGGCTGTTAGGGTCTGACTTCCATATTTTAAATAATCTGTCTTTGTGTTCCATCATAATAATTAGTTTAGTATTCGTCCACGTACGTGTTCCACGCAGTGTGCAGTTAATATTTTTTTTTGACGAGTTATAAATGTTGCTAAAAATGTTACATAGTTTGTTAAATTGTTCTAAAGGGCTATCAATAGTTAACAGGTCATTCCAATTAACTTTACGCAGTTTAAATGCTATGCTAACATTGTCTAATACCTCACGGGAGGACGGCACAGAGATATTATTATGCCCATCCCTAGGTATTGTAAGTCCCGTTAAATAGTGATCCGATAAATTACACTTTAGTACATACGCTTGCATTTCGTCCGTGCTCGCACTTCGAACAAAGACGTGGTCGATGCACGACGTGACGCGCCGCTCTGCGACAATCACCTCCCGAGTTACGTCAGCTATGCCACACTGTAGCCCACACTCACTAAGTGTATCGAGATACTTTGAAGAATACTTATCTATTGTACATTCCAATAAGTTAATATTACAGTCTCCTAAGAAAATTATTTCTTTCCAAAAAGGTATCTTTCTGATAATGGATTCTATTTCATCTGTAAAAAGGTCTTTATTTGTATGCGGCGGTTTATAGGTGACAAATAAATGCAGCAAATGATTTTCAATTTTTAACTCTCCGTGCAACAGTTCACAATAAGATAGCTTCGACTCATTAGGTATAATTTCAAACTGCAAAGTATTTTTTATGTATATAATTATCCCGCCTCCTCTTCTTTCTTCCCTCGTATAGTAGTAGCGATTAAAGCATTTAATATCGTACTTATATATTTCATTTTCTTTAATATTAATCTCGGTAAGGCATATAACATCCAGGTTCTGTAAACATGTGTTTATAAGTAATAGTAATTCATTAAAGTGTTTTCGTAACGAGCAAATATTGAGGTGTATAAAATTAATAGCTTGTTTGCTGCTTTTTATATATTCTTGCCACTCTTGTATTTTTTCGTAATTTTTATAATATATGTTATTGAAATTCATCATATGACAAGAGATCTCGTTAAAGTAATACAATCGATCGACGTAATATATGTTGTTCACTCGGTGGTTTTATTATTGTACTTTAATAACTGATTAATGTCACCCTCACAGCTAACTACTTCTACTTTTCTCTCATCTTCATTTTTTCTCAACAAAATTTTACCATTTTGAATCCAAATAAATTTGAATTCGTTTCTTAGTTGTATCTTAGCAGACCAAAATAGTTGTCTAGTTTGTCGCGTAATACGCTCGTTTACATATATCCGTTGGTCGTTATTATTATTATAAATGGAATGGTTAGTTAAGGCCACTTTCTTGCTTTTAAGCCAGCTCATACGCGCTTCTCTTGTGCGAAAGGATACGATAATAGGTTTTGGCTTGCCATCCAAGGTTTGTCCTTTGATTCTCCACGTTTTAGTTATATCTTCCTTATTTACTTTTAACTCTTTAGCAATATTTTTGACTACCTCTGTTACATTCTCTCCCTCTTTAATTTCCACATTCGCTAGTTCTATATCTAGGTTAAACTCTTTTTGTTCCAATAGTCTTAAGCGTTCTTCTAAAGACTTATTACATTTATCCAGGTAGACATTTTTTTGTATAAGATCTTTTACCACATTATCTTGTTTTTTTGATTTTTCCATAAAGTCCTGCTGCTTTTTAAATAATTCGCTACAGTTACTTTCCACATTTTCAATTAATTTCTCATTTTCTATATTTTTTATTTTTATTTCTAAAATTTCACTCTTAATTTCACTAATATCTGATTTTATTCTTACGTAGTTTTCTTCCTGCTCCTCTTTCATCACACTCAGTAAATTATGCATTGTTTTTTGTTCTTCACGAAAAGCATTTAACGTCTCGTTTAGGACGTCTAGCGATGGGCAGCACGTGCCCTTGTATCTCCTCGGGTTATGTGTTATTGGACCCTCACTATCAGATTCTTGCATGTCACGCTTTTTTTTATATTGCCTCGAGCTTATCCATGTTTTATTTTTCGCATTGTCAGTATTTGAATCTGAACCAACGTCTTGTTTTTTTGTTGTAGTCTTCTCCATATTGAACTATGTGTACTTTACTTTTATTTCAGAAAACGAATTGCTCCAAATAGGCCTACGCTTTGTTTTTTCCGTGTTAGCCGTCGGATGTTTGTTGCAGGCAGGGGGCAAGGTGCAGCGGGGGTGGGGGGGGGGGCACTGGCTTGCTTCCCCCCACACACCTGTAATTACCCAATAGCGTATGTTAGTCACCGTCGCCTATGGATATTCGCAACACCAGATGAGTCGCCAATGCATCGCCGGCTGTGAAGGAGAGCTCTTTTCGCACCTTTCTTGAAGAACTCCATAACATAGCGCTCCGGGAATACATTTTTTTTTATCTGACTGAAGTAGCAAAACGAATATGCAGTCCACCTAATGGTAAGTGGCCAATGCCGCCCATGGACATCTGTAATCAACTTCATACAGAACACGGTTTCCATCTGAAGTTAATCTCAGATGTGTTGCTACTCCCGAGGACTATGATGGTCGCCTCAAGTGAAAGTGTACCGGCAACCAACCTCCTCCGGAAAATATGTTTTTTTTACCTATAAAATAAGTATAGTTTACATGATTAATACAAATGCAACAGAATATCTTGTCATATAAATGAAAATGATATAGTTTGAATATTTAGATATTGATAATTCTCAAATAGCGTTGCCTATAAAATAATGTCAGTTTATTTTAAGCGAAAGATTAATTAAAACGTTTTTACGAAAATTTGCTTCATTCACATCATAAAATAATCGGTAACCCAATTCTACGTAAACTTTTATTACTGAACTATTTTTATTCCTTTAAAATTCTCTGCTTGAACAAAGATTAATAATCCAGAAAGTGCTTCTACACTTTTTCTAGTGTAATTGAAGTGAAATAATTCATGTTTGCAGTTGCGAGCCTAAAGTTTGATTACACTATTGAGTATGTTTTTCTAGGTTTTATGAAACATATACGGCAACGCTCAATACCAGTCAAACAATCGGCCAATCGTCAACATAAACTAAACTATTAGAAATATCATACCTAGTTAAATAAGCACAAAAAAAGTGGTGCATATGAAGGACATTGGTCCTCTCTTGAACAATAGATTAATAATGCATGTACATTAATCATAAATGTTTCGCGTACAATTGAAGCAAAATAATTTGTATCTGCGGGCGTGTAGGACTTGATTGCAACATCAACTATGCTTTGGTGGATTTTAAGAATCAAGGATAGTCAACGATGGTCACTGAATACAGTCTGCAACAATTTAGATACAATCGACGACTATCGCCAAAATGATATATCGTTCATGCATTAGCTGCCTTAAAATATGAAATTCGTAGTGAAATCAGCTTGGAAATAGCGCTGCCTATAAAGGAAATTTCTCTGCGCTTGAACAAAAGATTAATAATCCGGAACGTGTGTAACTTTTTCGAGTGCAATTGAAGCAAAATAATTCACGGTCATAGCTGCGGGCGAGTAGCCTTGACAACAGGCGGCCACTATCGACGACGATCGTCAATAGGAACTATCGCTCTTGCATAATATGCCTCAAAAGGCGAAATCCTTTGGTAAATCAGCTCAGAAATAGCGCTGCCTATAAAGGAAATTTCTCTGAGCTTGAACAAAAGATTAATAATCCGGAACGTGTGTAACTTTTTCGAGTGCAATTGAAGCAAAATAATTCGCGGTCGTAGCTGCGGGCGAGTAGAATTTGATTGCAACATCGAGTATGCTTTGGTGGGTTTTACAAAGCATATCCAGGAAGTAGAGCAAATCTTCACCGTGAAAAGATTAATAATCCTGAACGTGTGTAACTTTTTCGAGTGCAATTGAAGCAAAATATTTCGCGGTTCCTGCGGGTGAGTAGGATTTGATTGCAACATGGATTATGCTTTGGTGGGTTTAACGAAAAGTATGCGGCACAAGTTAACGACACTAAGCGATCGTCCTTGACAAAAGGCAGCCTCTATCGACGACAATCGTCAGTAAGAACTATGGCTCTTGCATAATCTGCCTCAAAAGACGAAATCCCTTGGTAAATCAGCTCAGAAATAGCGCTGCCTATAAAGGAAATTTCTCTGCGCTTGAACAAAAGATTAATAATCCGGAGCGTGTGTAACTTTTTCGAGTGCAATTGAAGCAAAATAATTCGCGGTCGTAGCTGCGGGCGAGTAGAATTTGATTGCAACATAGAGTATGCTTTGGTGGGTTTTACAAAGCATATCCCGGAAGCTTCACCGTGAAAAGATTAATAATCCAGAACGTGTGTAACTTTTTCGAGTGCAATTGAAGCAAAATAATTCGCGGTTGCTGCAGGCGAGTAGGATTTGATTGCAACATGGATTATGCTTTGGTGGGTTTAACGAGAAGTATGCGGCACCGTGGCCGTGTGGTGTCGGTCTCTTGAATAGCACCACTCCCTCTCTTCCCGTGGATGTCGTAGGAGGCGACTAAGGGACATTAAACCAGATGATGGGCAGCAGCATCATTCTGAGAACTTTCAAATATACTGCGGTCACCAACACGCACAGCCAAGCGCGGTGACTATGGCAAAAACCCCTTAATGGCAGCTCCAATAAAACCACGGCCCCCAGTCCCCGGCAGCCCCGCTATTCCTGGCTATGGTAGCGGTCACGGTTACGGCGGGGCAGGGGGTGCTAAGAATCTCCGGCAGAGATCGAGCTACCACAACCGACGACTTCTGCACCTGGCAACATATAACACCAGGACTCTGAGGAGTGATGAGAAGATATATGAGCTGGAAGAAGAGGTAGACAAGCTAAACTGGAGTATTATAGGATTGTCTGAAGTCCGAAGATAGGGGGAGGACACGATGATCCTTAAATCTGGTAACTTGTTCTACCACCGGGCGAGTAGAATTTGATTGCAACGTCGAATATGCTTTGGTAGGTTTAACGAAAAATATGCAGCGCCAGTTAACGATATTCAGCGATCGTCCTTGACAACAGGCGGCCACTATCGACGACAATCGTCAGTAAGAACTATAGCTCTTGCATAATCTGCCTCAAAAGACGATATTCCCTGGTAAATCAGCTCAGAAATAGCGCTGCCTATAAAGGAAATTTCTCTGCGCTTGAACAAAAGATTAATAATCCGGAGCGTGTGTAACTTTTTCGAGTGCAATTGAAGCAAAATAATTCGCGGTCGTAGCTGCGGGCGAGTAGAATTTGATTGCAACATCGAGTATGCTTTGGTGGGTTTTACAAAGCATATCCCGAAAGTAGAGCAAAGCTTCACCGTGAAAATATTTTGCAACCGCACACTTTCAGTTTCAAATATTTTCGAGAGGGATGTTGAGTTAATTTTTTAAATTCAAAGCTAAGTGGTACTGGTTATATGTTTATTTTTCTGTTTTGTATTTTTATGCCAAGAAAGTGAAACTAAGTTGGTTTTTATCGAGTTTTAATTTTTATGTGTTGCGTGTTTGGAAGTTGCAACCGTTTTATGATGGTTTAAAACTTTTAACTTTGACAAAGTTATACTTACGTACATAAAACTTGTACAGGGTGCGAATTACTTAAGTTGGATTATATACACTTTTAACTCTAAAGAATTTGATTGGAATATTTGGAACGAGACTTTTCTTTAAACTTATAAAGTAATGTGTAAATTAATAAACGTAGCCAAATTAAAAATATAACAAAACAAAAATACACTATATATGGTACATATCACACGTATCCTATGGGTTACATAATAAAAATGCATGATTGTATAATAAATATTATTATAGGTACTAATGCAATACGATACAAACATCGTTACATAAATAGTTTTCTCTTTCATTGCATCTAAACAAGTTTCATTCCAAGAATATTCCATAACGGATCGTTATAGCTTGTTTGCTCAATAGTTCAATACCACTGATTATGACAGAAAAAGAAACTCATCGAAAATTAATAAATCTATATTGAAAATTATCCTATTCGCTTGTTAAATTGACGATATTTCACAAGGTGGTAAAAAAAACAGTGTAGTTCGACACACCCATTTCTAGCGTAAAGCATTTCTTGCGTTCCGATAGAAGGGTGTGGTTGCCCGCACACCTTCACATGAGGCGACCATCTTAGTCCTCGGGAGTAGCAACGCATCTGTGATTGACTTCAGATGGAACCCATGTTCTGTATGAAATTGATTACAGATTATGACAAAAATAGAAACTCATTGAAAATGAATAATTCTATATTGAAATTAATCCTACACGATTGGTAAATTGACAATATTTGAATGTACCACAAATTACCAATAAAACGGTACCCTCTATTTCAAGAGTTCTATAGATTTTCATGTTTAGATTTGATAGATTGACTGCAGTGGAAATGTTTCAATTTGATGCCTTAAGGCGCTCCTTGGTTTAATTAACCGCTTAGGAACTTCTATTTGGTAAAGCTGAGAGGATTAAGGATTATACAATACGCTTTCGCTCTGTTTAAGGGTCTGACTTGCGCCATCGATAAGAGGAAATGAGAAACGGCTTGATAAGATCAAAAATTACTCCTAAATTATTGGGTTCATGATTTATGTCTTACTGTTTTTAATGATGTTCGTGTGTATTATGTTATACATGTATGTAGTTATATGTATTGTATTTTATTAACGCCAAACATTTTGGTTATAATTTTCATTCATCATACACAAAAGATATCAACTATAAAAATAACATAGGAATAAAATGGTTTATGTTTCAATTTGTGTTTGTAAAATAACTCAATTAATTGTGTTTGGCACCTATAAACATACTATTGTAATAGCAGGAATGAAATGATACTTCCATGTTGATTAAAATACTTACACCTACAAAATTCTAATCATTTCTAAGTTGTAATTAAACGCATGTCCATGAATGCAGCCAGCAGTTTTTTATGTTTTTAATTATACGATTAGTAACATTAAAAATACATATTAAATAAAGAAACAGTCTCTTATATCACTATCCTATATAACCTGTACGACAAATTAATGGAGCTAGCTTTTATGTCATATAAATGGTAATTTGATAAAAATGAAATGGTTAAAAAAATATTAAATTCAAAGAAAAAAGGAAAAGCCCGCTGGGTTTCATGCCGGATTTTCGTAATTGAGGTGGTTTACCAATGTGCTAATGTCCACCAATTCGCACTTGGCCAGCGCGGTGGACTATGGCCTAAACTCTCATTCTGAGGGAAGACCCGTGCCCAGCAGTGGGACAATAATGGGTTGACGAGACCAATGTGCTAAAAGTTTTTTTTAGAGTAGGTACCATGATGGTCGCCTCATATAAAAGTGTGCTGGCAACCACACCCTTCCATCGAAACGCAAGAACTGCTTCACGCTAGAAATAGGTGTGGCGATGGTATTTCCTCGGGCGAACTACACTGGTTCTACCACCTTGTAAATAATGTTGTAAATAAAAAGTAAAGCGTATTAAAAAAGTAACAATAAATATTTATTTAAATAATTGGTAAGTAGAAAGTTATAAAGGACACAGTATACAATGTCATATAGATAAAACCCAGAAATTATACTCAAATTATTAATAATCCGATAGTTAAATGGAAAATGTAGTTAAAACGGTTAATGAATATGAATTCAGTTGAATTAAGGTCTCTGTTGCGTTATAAAGTTAATTTATTATACTGACGTTATCGTGTTCCGAATGTTAGAATTCTAAATAGAGAATAATTTGTTGCTGGTTATTCACTGCCTGTTTGCTTCATTTATTATAAAACATTATTATTCTTCAAATCGTTTCTATTAAATTATTTATGAACTAGTTGACCCGACGAACTTCGTTCTGCCTAAATAATGTTAACTTTTTTAATTAGGGGTGACTGAGAGTGTTATAAACGTAAGAGTAGACAAATATAATCAGAAAGCTTCGAACTGCTAACCTATCGGGTGTTATACATGTTATTGTGGGTCAACCATAAAAGATACACATATGCTGTCATGGAATAGTTTTTATATAATTTTAAGGAGAAGATTTCCGTCATACATGATTTTTGTGTAGCTTTAACCATTAAGGTGGCACGCGCGACGGAAGCTTAAAAAATGGAGTAATTTCTCCCGTTTTTCTAACATTTCCCTTTACTACTCTGCTCCTGTTGATTGCAGCGTGATCAAATGTATACTATAACCAGCTCAGGAGTATGAAGAATAATCGTACCAAGTTTCGTTAAAATCCGTCGAGTAGTTTTTGTTTCTATAACGGTTATACAGACCGACAGACAGACGGACAGACAGACAAAAAATTTACTGGTTGCATTTTTGGCATCAGTATCGATCCCTTATCACCCCCTGATAGTTATTTTGGAAATATGTTTCATGTACAGAATTGGCCTCTCTACAGATTTATTATAAGTAAAGATAGATTAAATTATCCGTCTACATATGGTATGATAAAAAATGTATTGTGTTGATAGTCAACAACATCAGAAACTATAATGAAACAAAATGCTGTTAAAAACCAACTGAGTGAGCACTGGCTTTTTTATCAGCTAGTAAGAAAATATTCAATATCAAAATTAAATATGATCATTGGTGTGGTCATTTTAATGTATTTCTCTCGTCAACCCATTTTTAACTCACTACAGGGCACGGGTCTTCTCTCAGAAAGAGAGAGTTTAGGCCATAGTCCACCGCGCTGGCCAAGTGCGAATTGGTTGACTTCTCACACCGCGAATTTTTTTTAAAGAACTCTTGAGTATGTAGGTTTCTTCACGATGTTTTCCTTCACCGAAAAGCTGTAATAATTAATTTCTTATACGAACATAATTTTAGAAAAATCAGTGGTGCATGCCCGGGTTTGAACCTCGGACCTCCCGATCGAGAGGGCAAGTTTCAACCATTAGGCTATCACTACTCTACTTCAATTGTACAGACAAATAAATGAAACTAAGTTAAACCAAACGTACAATCCTGTAGTAATACTACGTCTGAACAATCACTACACTGATGCCAATTCAGTCTCAGATCAATAATGTAGCGCTGTTACTACATCTGAACAGTTACTACACTTATGCCAATGCAGTCTCAGATCAATAATGTGGCGCTGTTACTACGTCTGAACAATCACTACACTTATGCCAATTCAGTCTCAGATCAATAATGTAGCGCTGTTACTACGTCAGAACAATCACTACACTTATGCCAATTCAGTCTCAGATCAATAATGTAGCACTGTTACTACGTCTGAACAATCACAACACTTATGCCAATTCAGTCTCAGATCAATAATGTAGCGCTGTGTGTTCCAGTTTTAAAGGTGTTATAATAATGTTTACACACTTAGATGAAGCATTCTGAGATTCATTTCATTCATTTTTGTTACCATACTGGTCTGACGCGCAATGGGTCCCGGGTTCGTTTCCCGGCCAGACAGGTATTTGAATGATGAATTAAGATTCATGTTCTGGGTCTGTGTGTTTGTGTATTCGTCTTGTGTTTGTCCATGGTACCCACGACACAGGATCCAAGTATAATACTAAGCTAGATAACTATGACAAGTGAACAGATACTACTACTGATCAGAAATACTGGGTATTAATAAGTCTTATTTAAAATTCTTGCTCGATATAAAACAAGTGCTTTATAAAATTTAGCTTTAAGGAGAAAAAGGGTTAAACGCGGTATTTCGTAAATTGTTTTAGGAAAGGTTAAATTCTTGGTCGAGTCAGGGTCAATTGGCACCCAGACTATTTATCAACAGTAAATTTGCTAATACAAATTTGTTGATTTTCCAAACGAGCTTCGCTATAAATCATCGGTGTGAATAAACAGATTTAACTAATTATATTTGACTAGTCTGTTGTTTTTATTCTGAAGCAATTATAACTGCACAAGGCCATGTATGTCAATAAAATTTAGATGTGAGTTTATAATTTAAAAGTTATAGTTGATTTTAAGCTAACGTACGATGTGTACGTTAATATAAAATAAATACTTTCTATAGTAAAAATTAAAATTAAATGTAAATTTATAATCAATCAATTTCTATCTGTGGCTTTTGTAAAAAGGGTAAAGGAAGGTCTGTTTTACCCTAACAGACTTTTTATATCAAAATTGTTAGACCAAAAACGGAATTCTATAGACCTCAATTTTTGTAAACGTAATTCTAAAACGAAGTCGACCAATGAAATGAAATGAAATGAAATGAAATGTCTTTATTTTGTATAGGCCTACGCGGGCACTTACAAATTGTCAGTTATATTTTTTTTCTTACACTACCACCGGATCGGAATACGACCTCAACTAAGAAGATCCGGCAAGAAACTCGACGGGTTTGTCTTTTTTCTTATTTACAACCATTTTTTATTAATATAATAACAATCATGTTTCTCTTTTTTACATGGCAATGAAAATTAGCTCCAGTATCTTGCCTTACAGTTCAGTAAAAGAGAGCCCTGTTTGGCAAGATACGCTACACTTTGACATTTATTAAATATACTATAGTAATGAATATTATTGCTCAGTCCCAAGCTACGTGTTAGGAAAATGGCTGTCTATCGGGAGTTACCTTTTTTAACAATTTTGGTAGAAGTTAAGTTTGGCAAAAATCTGATTATACCATTTCCACTAAGAAGACAGATATCCTTAACTTTTGAATTCCTTGGATTATGTGGAAGAGCAAAAAAAAACGAAACATTAAAAAAAAATACTATGATAAAACCATAACATGTGATACAAGCGCAAGCAGTGTATGGATTTTACACGCGTCCTTATGCATATACGTGTCTACATGTCTATACACAGAAGTAAACAGAGCTAAAGTAGGTGTTCTCTGAATAAAATATTTGTACATTTTCTCTTCTACGTACAACAAACAAACAACAGCAGTTACCTCCAATATAGTTCCGATACGACGAAATAAGCTATCATTATTCTAAACAACTTGGCATATTTATAGATGCCGTGACGGCACAATCTGTTTCCTGGGAATAAAATATGGCGGAACGCCTTACAATTCTGACCTAGCTTTACACTAGCTAAAACAAGGTTAGTCAATAAAATAGTCGAGAACATTATTATGGGGTATTTTTCGTTTATTAATATTTTTATCTGACTGCAGCAAACGAGCATGCAGTCCACCTGATGGTAAGTAGCCACTGCCGCCCATGGACATTTGAAATCAACTTCATACAGATTATGGGTTCCATCTGAAGTGAATTACAGATGCGTTGCTACTCCCTAGGACCATGATGGTCACCTCATGTGAAAGTGTGCCATGATAGAAGTTACTTAGGGCCGGCGCACATATGACGGAGCGCAGCGCAGAGCATTTTTCACTGTCCAACTATTATCGTCATTGTCCTTTTAAAAATAATATCCAAAATTAAATACCAGCAATTTATTTCTGAGGAGCATGGAAGTGACCACATGCGAAAGGTAGCGCGCAGGAGCATTACCGCGCGCGCACGACGCGCTACTCCATTCTCCCAGTAATTTGCGCGAATTTCGGCTAGTGTGTGATTTGTTTAGAAAATTTCGCGGGCATGCTCTGTGCTGCGCTCCGTCATATGTGCGCCGGCCCTTACGGCCATATAATTCTTTGAAATTAAATTCTGTTAAGTACAGATGGAATAATAACTGTCTTTGACATTTGTAAGCAACTTTTTTAAACAATGATTCAATCTGAACACAATCACAGATGCATAGCTATTTCTAAGAACTATGTTTGCCCCTGTCATAAATGTGAGTCAGCAACCACGAATTTACACCGAAACGTAATGAGCTGGTAGAGAATGCTTTATAGCATTAAGCCCGCCTATTGTACTACAATCTTTGTATCGGTGCAATATAGTATAAATAAATAAACGCTAGAACTGTTTCACAGTAGAAATAGATTTTACGGTAATACCTCTCCGATCCTCCGTTTCATTTATAAGTGTTATTCTGAGGACAATGACCAGGGAGGCACCGAAACGGTTTTTGTATTTCGCTTGAAACTGTGTGGTTGACGGTTCATATACAAGGCGAGTATCTTAGCCTCGTGAGTAGCAACGCATTTGTGATTGACTTCAGATAGAACCGTCTTTCTGTATGAAGTTGCTCACAATCGTCCAGAAGTGGCATTGGCCACCTACCATCAAGTTTTTTTTTATCTGACTGAAGTAGCGAACGAGCATGCAGTCCACCTGATTGTAAGTGGACACTGCTGCCCATGAACATCTTTAATCAACTTCATACAGAACATGGGCTCCATCTGAAGTCAATCACAGATGCGTGGCTACTCCCGAGGACTATGATGATCGCCTGATGTGAAATTGTGCCGACAACCACACCCGTCTATCGAAACGCAAGAAATGCTTCACGCTAGAAATAGGTGTGGCGGTGGTACTTCCCCGGTCGAACTACACTGGTTCTATCACCTTGAGTATATTTTCTATTTCATTTTATTTAAAAAAAAAATGCCGAAAATTGAGCTTGTAGATACTCGTTCATCCTTCATGTGAACGCATATGTGTCATTAATCTTTATACTGGGAAAGTGACACTTAAGTTGTACACCATATGTGATGTAAGTGAAGGGTACGACAAATGTTACGAAGAACATAAAGTTAGGTATCTACTAACTGAGGAAAAACGGTAGTGATGCTAACTTTAAAATAAAGTTCTCTTGCGTATCACATTTTTGTGTTTTTCAAAAAGGACGATAATAACATAATTTTAAACGACAAGTTTTATTTTTTTGCGTTTTCATACAACATAGTAAAAATATACCAGTTTTTAATAGGATACACAAGATTAGTCAAATAACCTCTACCAGAAACATTCATAAAGCCTTTGACAAGATTCAACGACTAGTATTCATTAATAACATAAGGTAATGACGTCACAACATTCCCTCCAAAGAGCGGAAACTCATACAAAAAGCTCACAGTGGTTTCAAGTACAATTTGCTACCTGACATGCGAAATTACTTAACTTCGTACATCAGTAACTTTAGTACGTTTTTGACGTTTCGTTATGTTTCTTAACAATAATAATTGTTAATGTTTTTGCACATCCTAGTAAAGTACATTGCAAAGTTAATGCCAAAAAATAAAATATAAATATGCGTTGTAGATTGCAATTCATAGGTGTAACATAACCCTAACGCTGATGCACAGCCCTAGTGCATCGCGACCCAGCCAACAACCCGAGGAGCTGACGCAGCACCTACAACGTTCCCACATATCGTGGGAATACACGGCATTCTGAGCCCTAACATCGACTCGGTCTCACCCCTTTAGTTTTAAGTTAAAATGTAGTTAATATTTTAGTATAATTAAATGTTAAAAATGATTTTGAGTTTCCCTGCGACCTCCGGCCGCCACCAAACATAACTTAGGCCAAAACTAAACAATTATTTTGTTTTGAGGAAAGGTTATAAACTGGTACTAAGAATATAGTTACGTTGTAGGTACATATAAGAAAGCTTGTGTAAAAACGGTATAACGAATGCCTATTCATTCTGAGAACTTAGTTTAATTTTTATTTTATTTTATTCCCGATAAAATGTTTCTTTTCTTTTTGATTATTATTTTTTGACTCACATGTTACTCGCATCTTTTGCAAGCAGTCTTCGCCTATAAATGTAGTTGCACTTAGCTTTTTCTTATTGGACACTAGTGTTCTTCTTAACCACCATTTCGCACTTGGCCAGAGCGGTGGGCTATGGCCTGTAACTCTCTCATTCTGAGAGAAGATCCGTGCCCAACAGCAGTTGACGACGTTCTTCTTAATATTATAATTGGTGTAAACTATGTAGATAGGTGATCAAAAATAAATAAATAAACTTCTCTTTCTAGATGTTTCAGGTGACCTTCCTTGGTACTGAATATGTAGAAACCGTTCATTCGTAATTATTTCATCTGAAATTTGTTGTTATGAGTGTTCATTACCAGTTCACGTAAAGCGGCTTTTTGAACCTTTAACGCTCTAAGCGTTTCAAAGGCTGCTCTTTTGTGAAATATTCTTTGGATGTCTTTCATTTACCCGCTCTTTATATATTAATGGTTTGAATGGTATGACTTTCGCTTTATATTTCCCATTTTATCGCCGTTTTATTTGATATGTAAACAATCTTGACAAACGAGTTGGTTTCGCATTGAAATATTATATGTGATTTTATGAATGTTTTTGATTAATTTCTCAGATGTCAAGAGATTGTTTAACATCATCCTAGTTTTACTGTAGTGCTTATTATAATTTACCTACATGTATTATTTACGAGGTGGTAGAACCAGTGTAGCTAGACAAGGGAAGTACCACCGCCACACCTATTTTTAGCGTGAAGCATTTCTTTCGTTTCGTTGGGTGTGGTTGCCGACACACTTTCACGTGAGGCGACCATCATTGTCCTCTGGAGTAGCAACGGTTCTGTAATTGACTTCAGATTGAACCTATGTTCTATATGAAGTATATAACAGATGTCCGTGGGCGGCAGTGACCACTTACAATCATGTGGACTGCATGTTCGTTTGCTATTTTAGCCAGATAAAAAAATATATATAAATATGAAAAAAGCTAGGTATATATCTGGCATATATAATAAAACTAGCTGTGCCCGCGACTTCGTCCACGTGGCACGCAACGCAAGCCCTCAAGGATGAATAATTTTCCCCGTTTTTTTCACATTTTCCATTATTTCTTCGCTCCTAATAGTTGCAGCGTGATGTTATATAGCCTAAAGCCTTCCTCAATAAATGGTATATTCAATACAAAAAGAATTTTTAAATTCGAACCAGTAGTTCCTGAGATTCGCGTTCAAACAAACAAACTCTTCAGCTTTATATATTAGTATAGATTTGTCTTAAAAACTGATATTATAAGGGCGTACGTTTTTGAATTTAGTACATCCAAATTCAAAAACGTTTTTGTTATTCTATTTACCAGGCAGGTGATACAATACAACTCAGCGCCTCAGAGCCTGAAGTTGAAAATGCAGTGTGTGTTACCAATAATGGCATACGGCGATAAGATGTCATCTTTTACTGTGAGCCTCATACAGAAGCTCACTGTCGCTCAGTGACCTACGAAGAGAACTAGGCTTGGTATTTTCCTACGTGACATCTGTAACGATATAATCGATGAAAGACGAGAACGAATGTTACCAACATAGCTCTCAAAAGTAAACTGAGTAAAAAGAGTAAACTGATTTGGCAAAGGCAGTGCAAATTATTCGTAGGACAGATATCCGGTGGATAGATGGGTTCCTAAAAGGAAACCACGTCTAGACAAAAGGAATGTAGGCCGTCCCCCGATCAGGTGGGCTGATGAGCTGAAGGAGACGGCAGGTAACCGATTCAGATGGCTTAGTACCGGTCCCAGTGGGCCAGGTTGTAGGAAACGTATGTCCAGCAGTGTACTTTCAACAGCTGATGAATGGATAGATAAATCATGTAACCTAACATGATGTATCTTTTGTTTTTGTTACATATATATTGGTGTACAAAGAAATTTTGTATTGTATTGTATAAATATACACAAAATTACAAATTTACACGAGATATGTTAACACTCATTAATATCATACAAAAATCTGGAAAGAATCTACTTCGAAAAAAAAAGCAAATTATTTTTATTAAAAAAAGATTTTGAAAATCTATTATAAAAAACATATCAATCCCAAGATTCGTATTCTACATTCTCTCTATCATTTAAAGCCGTTTCAGTACAGTATACGCTGAAGCCTTATTTTTCGGCAGGGCGTCCCACTTGCCGAAATTGACTTGGCACCGGAGCACTCAAGTTATTTCGCGAATTTATATGCGTCATTTAACTTATCCGTAGATTGATACGGGCGCCAATTATTATTGTGGTTATAAAATGCCTTTTTGGTGATGACACTCATTTTTTGTAGTTTAGGTTCTTTTATCATCGTCCTTGAGGTGGATTTCCGCCATTCAGTAGATCTTAGGTTAAGCCAGAATAAGTCATATATATTTAGAGGTGGTAGAACCAGTGTAGTTCGCGGGGAAGTACCACCGCCACACCTATTTCTAGCGTGAAGCATTTCGTGCGTTTCGATAGAAGGGTGGGATTGCCAGCACACTTTTATATGAAGCGACCATCTTAGAATTCGGGAGTACCAACGCACCTGTGATTGACTTCAGATAGAACTCATGTTCTATTTGAAGTTGCTTACGTATGTTCATGGGCGGCAGTGACCACTTGCCATCACGTGGACTGCATGCTCGTTTGCTACTTCGATCAGATAAAAAATCTACATGATATGATGAAGCACTAGGATTGATGGAAGGCAGTTGCTAACTCACTTTTACATGAGTCCACCATCTTAGTTCTCGGGAGTACAATCGCATCTGTGATTGACTTCAGACAGAACCCTTGTTATTTATGAAGCATCTTATAGATGGTAATGGGTTGTAACCACTTTAATCTTACGAAAAAATAAAAGTAAAAATTGTGTCTACGGTAAACTTCTAACTTTGGTATCCCTGAGCACTAAGGGAGAACACCATAGATAAGTATCTTACCTAATTTTAAAATGAAATCAAAACCCAGCAGCGGTTTAAACTCGTTAAATGCAAAAAGTGGTGTATTGATCGTCTCAGAATCATAGTATCTCTGTGCTATGATTCTGTAGACAACTCTGGTTCTACCTCTACATTCTCCAACTACCTTCATAGTCACTCCCTCTTTCACACACTTTTTTCATTTGCCCATAAACTTATTTCAATCTATTTACTCATTTGTGATGTTTTCTATCTATTTTTTTTTCTTTGTTTACATATTTTTATTAAGATACATTTACCATTTCTTATACTAAGAAACAAATCTATTTACACTATATACAAAACAACATATTAAAATTAAATAAAACACATTTTTTTAAATAAAGTAAATAAAGTTAAAAAAAAATATTATCTATCAAAATTATTTTTACTGAATATCACATTTGGCATTATTTGTCATTTACGGAGCTGTTCACCGGTGCGTGAAATTAACAGAATGGAAAACGACCCAAGATTAATAGTAAACATCTAAAAAGACAAGGTTAATCCATTTTGGGCATAAAAATCTTAGCGACTTGCATTTGTATTCAGTGAAACAAGTGATGTTTAAAAGTGTACACGCAAGATTTACTATGTATACATTTAAAAATAATAATATATTTTTATGTTTCGTGGAGTGACTGATGAGAAAAACGTTTTTTTTTTATTTCATGACTATAACTACAATAAAGAAACGACAAGCCAGCGAAATGCGGGTCGGAATCGAACACAGTTTAGTTGTAGCTTTGTTTAAACTTCACATATATATATCAAAACTACACGAATATTGACTGTCATGTACGCACCGCTGATCGTGCGGAAAAGGGGAGACACCCGAGAGTTCGTAAAAAAAAGTTCTGGGAGATGTGTGAAAAGTTCAGCGTGGTGGACTACAGCCTAAAATCTTTCATTCCGAGAACCATGCCCAGTAGTGGGACAATAGTGGGTTGTAACACATGTCAGAAGGAAGGAATAATCGCCGCCACTGAAGACGACGCGAAGCTATCGTTGACCATCAATACCCTTACAAAAAAATTCACAACAATTTATTGTTATTCAAAAAGTAAAAAACAAACTTTACTTGACAATTTAATCCCTTCTTTCTCATTTTGAGTACAAGTACGAGTATGTTGTCTATCTCTGATAGAGTAAGTAGACCATAGACATAGGTTAATGATATATTGACGACCCGCATGGTCGAGAGGTTACCATACCGGCCTAACGCGCAATGGGTTCCGGGTTCGATTCCCGACTAGACAGGTATCTGAATGATGAGTTTAGATTCCTATTCTGGGTCTGGGTGTTTGTGTAGTCATCTTGTGTGTGTCCATGGTACCGACGACACAGGAGAAAATCCTAGTGTGGGGCTATGAGTGTAGAAAGCGAGTATCCTATGTGGCAATCTGGAAACTATGTACTATGTACGAAATATATAATTATATCTTACAAGAATTTACGTGCCACCGAGATCAAAGCTGTGATCCCGAACGGGATTTCGACGGGATGAGGCGGGAATTTCTTAACTTTTGCGGTCGTGTCATGGTGTCAGCTTCAAATTATTAAACCGAAAACTTTATACCATAGAAAAGGCTAACACATTGTTAAGTGGCATACATTTCCAGAGCCATTTAGCGCATGGACTATGGCAGTCCAACGCGCTGGCCAAGTGCGAATTTGTGGACTTCACGCACCTTCGAGAACTTTTTTTAAAAGCACTCTTGGGTGTGTAGGTTTCCTCTGATGTTTTCCTTCGCCGAAAAGCAGTGATAATTAGTTTCTATACGCACATAATTTTAGAAAATTCAGTGGTGCATACCTGGGTTGGAACCTCGGACCTCCCGATCGAGAGGGCAAGTTTCATTCATTAAGCTATCACTGCTCTCATCATAATAATATAGTCATATTATTATATATCTAATAAATACTCGTCTTCAATCAGTTTTGTACTACTTACATGTTTTTTAAGTCCATTTTGACTAGTATTTTTTTTTATTTGACTGAAATAGCAAACGAGCATGCAGTCCACCTGATGGTAAGTGGTGGCTGCTGCCTATGGACATCTGTAATCAACTTCATACAGTCATAGGTTCTATCTGAAGTCAATAACAGATGCGTTGCTACTCCCGAGGACTATGATGGTCGCCTCATATAAAAGTGTGCCGGCAACCACCCACACCCTTCCATCGAAACTCAAGAAATGCTTCTCGCTAGAAATAGGTGTGGCGGTGGTACTTCCCCGGTCGAACTACACTGGTTCTACCACCTTCAAAATAATAAAGTAATTTAACAGTCACAAAAAATGGTAGATTTTTTTTCAATCACCTAGGTTGCTGGGATAAAAAAAAACGATCATTATAATAAATGTCGTCTCTAAAAATAAGAAAATGTGGGAAGGAAACATCTTACAGACTACGCGACAAAATTCCAAGAAATCTTATTTCAAGTACACTCGAAAAACGTCTGCTCAAAGCACTTCAAATATTCTTCTGTTTACTGCTTTCATAGAAATGCACTTGAAACTTAATTACTTTGACCGTCTTAATGCGGCTAGTTCAACTGAGTTTGCTAATTTATATTGTGTAAGTAACAATATTTATACTTTCAACTCGTTCAATTACTACGAAATCTCGAAACGAGTTCAAATCTAGAATGGTTCGAGATGTCAGTATGACTTTTTTATCTGATTGAAGTGGCAAACGAGCATGCAGTTCAACTGATGGTAAGTGGTCACTGCCGCCCAAGGACATTTGTAAGCAACTTCAAATAGAACATGGATTCGCCTTCGTTCGTTCGTGGTCGCCTCATATAAAAGTGTGCCGGCAACCACACCCTTCCATCGAAACGCTAGAACTGCTTTACGCTAGAAATAGGTGTGGCGGTGGTACTTCCCCGATCGAACTACACTGGTTCACCTTGTGTTTGTCTTTGTGTGACACTTGTGATGATACACTGAGGCTATGAGTGTAGAAATTGTAATTATGAGGGTAGAGAGCGTAATTTAAGCATTTATTCACTGATTAGCAGTTATAGTTCCTAACAATTGTTTTAGTAACAATTGCTCAATCAACTGGTTCACAATCTACTGATTTGAGCGAATTTAGAGCCGGTATCGACTTAATCGGCTTGGGGCATTATTTGTAATTGCTATTTAATTAATAGGATTGTTTATCCACAGCTGTATAAATGGTTATTTGAAAGAAATCATTGTTTTCAACTTACAAAATAAACGCAAAGACCATTGTTTATTGTTAAATGGTATAACATGTCAGGATAGGTAAGTGGAGTAATTTGACACATTTTTAACCGACTACAAAAAGGAGAAGGTTCTCAATTCGGCCGGTATATATTTTTTTAATTTATGTATGTACAAGGATTATACTCCACCGTTAGTGGCCCGATCTTAATTATTCTTTTTTTATTGCGAAGAGACGAGCTGCGGAATTGGTCCCACTTAAATATAGTTAGGATCCATCTATGGGTTCTGGAGAAAATAAGGGGAACTCCTTAAACGATAGAAGTAATTGAGTTGTGTGTGAAGATATTTGGTGTAGGTACTAATGAAATTGCAAAGCCAGTTCATCACTTACTATTTAGGGGTCTGATAATGTGGCTCGGAGACAAAATATGTAACTCCTCAACCTATGGGAATAATTGAGTTTTGTTTGAAGATATTTGGGAGAAGTTGGTTGTATTTTTTGTTAAAAAAAGTTTTTGTTCTTCATGTTTTTTGTCAGTTACAGAGATATTTTTCTTTCATGAATCTTTAAATAATTTTAGTATAATTATGTTATGTTAAAGAGCATATTAAACAGCAAACATAAAAAGTAGCCGATATGTTAATCCAGAGTGTCAGCTAACTCCGTACCAAATTTTATGAAAACCGCTCCAGCCGTTTAGACGTAACAAACATACACACTCACAAACTTTCGCCTTTATAATATTAGTATGATATATTTTCTCAAAAAATTATCAAACAAAGAAATAAAGTAACACTGTTAAATTATTATCAAAAAAATCTGTCACAACTAATCTGTCACAATCTGTCACAACTAACGAATGATATGTCACATATTACTATCCGTCCATCCGTCTGGGCTGGAGCGTGTGCCAAATAAATGGTTATACATACAAACATATATACAAATGCTCGAAATTCTTTACCTTCCTTCTGAAACAGGTACAAACATCTTTAAAATTTAATTAACAATCAACTGTAACGAAATTTACTACAAAAATTAAGTATTTATCTAATTTATAAGACACTACTTGAATTCTGCAGCTTCGCACGCGTTGAAAAAATGGATGTATCGATTGTCCCGTGATAGTAATATATTTGTCCTTAGTAAAAAGTAGCCTATATGTTAATCCAAAGTGTCAGCTAATTGCTCACCAAATTTTATGAACATCGCTCCAGCCGTTTAGACGTGAAGCAGTAACAAACATACGCACTCACAAACTTTCGCCTTTATAATATTATGCATAGTATATGATTCCCATAATACAGTTATATTTAAACAGCTTAAATCTGTTCCCGGTTATAATTCATTCAGTTTACGAAGCGGAGAATCGAAATCATAGTAATAGAATCAGGACATCGGGCAGAACTCAACGGAGCGACGTTTGCCCCGACCGTTTTATTTAGAGCACATCTAATTAAAACCGGGCGACTCGTAGGTATTTTGGAGAATTTAATTAACTCCATTGTAGGAACAATGTCGCTTGGTCTTTTCCTATCGGTTCCTTGTTTGCTGGCGGTTTTAGTGTGATCAGAATACAAGTTCGTAAAATAATTGTTAACTAATATTTCGGTTAGAGCAGTGATAATGGAAACTTGCTATATCGATCGGGAGGTTCGAGGAGAAACCCAGACACCACTGATTTTTCCAAACTTATGTGCGTATTAGGAATTAATTATCACTACTTTTCCGTGAAGGAAAACGTCGTGAGGAAACCTACACACCCGAGAGTTCTTTAAAAAAAAAAAGTTCTCGGAGGTGTGTGAAGTCTACCAATTCGCACTTGGCCGGATTTGATAACACTTAACACTTAAAAAGATAAAATAGATGAGCATGCAATACACATGGTTGGTGGTCATTCGTAAAACAAACTTTACTGATAGAAATTTAAAATGATTTCATAGATATGGGATTATTTTTCTAAAGAACTTCAGTAGAATTTCCTTATTGTTAAAAAAAACAATAAATTTATAGTCATGGAACAAGCCTTCCGAATGTAGTTCGGTGTTAATTCGAAATCTCATCAGTTTCGTTCGCCTTTTTAAACCAGTCGGCATCACACCGTTAATTGGAATCGTTCCGCTTTTCGCAATTCAAACTCACTTCTGTTCCAATGTTAAATCGACGACTAAGCTTAATTTTATGTTTTACATGAGGATTAACATGAGGAGCCACATATTATTAAAAATAAGTCGAACTCGATGTTCGTCTTATTTTTTAATAATATGTAACTTGACTGTAACTTGGCTCTAAAATTAAGACTCAGTTGTTGAGTCTTTTCGTTCTCAGGTCTCGTGTTTGCTTTATTTTAGTTGTCTAGTTCTTCGGAGTCGTCTAAGCTGTTTACAAAAAATTGGAAAGAATATACGTGAGACCTGGAATTAGTGAGGTAATTTAATTTGACTTAAGATGAGTTGTTAAGTCTTTATAAGACGAATTAAAAACATTTTATGCATCGCACAGTATTAATTGGTTTAAATTGCACGCCGATTATCTCATACTAAATTCCGACTGACTTGACCAAGCACGCTTCATAGTAAGACCAATAAAAGCATAGGATATCAATTTGAGAAAGTTCTCAGGTTTCAAATTAGTTTCCACCATCTTTGAGGACTTTTTTAAAAAACTCTCAGGTACACTACACCTGAGAGTTCTTAATGTTCCTTACGATGTTATGTTATTTGTCACAGTAAAGTGGTGATAGTTAATTTCAAACCAAAAAAGCATTCCAAAAAAAAATTTAAAAAATACTAAATTCAATTATTTATCTACTACTGTTTAGTTAATTTATACACGAAAAAAGTAACTAATTAACATTACTTCCATTTAAAAGTAGAGGCTAATTTCTTACATTAGCAGTCCATCCGATTACTTAGTCCGTTCCGAGTAGTGTTGCAATTGTCTGTTAATTTGCAAAACGTTCTTGATTTTGAAATTCAAATAGCTTTTAGAGCTTAAAATCGAAGACTGGTTCTCAATTCTATGTTTCAGCGCGGCAAATTAGCAGCTAACCGCATAGATTAAGGACAGAGGAAACGGTGATAAAACATTCTCTATTGGAATGAGCTTTGTTTAAATTTTCTGTTTTTGAGTGAACTGACATTTTGTGTTCGATTTTAGTCTTTGACGCAACAATAAAAATATTAGTATACCATGACGTTTTCATTTGTATGTTTGTGTATTTTTCTCTGGAAGGTCATATAAATTAATAGTTCTGTAAATTGTAATTAATTGTAAATAATTCTTACCTTAGTAATTCGATGACACAACTCTCAGCTTCAGATTTCTTGAAATTTTTATTCCTTTGCAGTTCGCCTTAACATGAACCGGTACCTATAACAAGCATAAATAATATATAGATTCTTGAATATATTAAAAAAATATTCGTATTAAGGTAATTTATTAAATTACTACAAATTAGTCACTCGTCGCAACGGTCGAGATTCGACCGTAATTTAAATTAAAAACTAAACTTCATATTGTCCAAAGTAGCACCAATACTTGTGTAATTTAAATATATTGTAATAATTTTCAAGTTAATTTGAACGCACCCGTTAAATGTAAACAGAGGATTATTATATAAGCTACATTTAAAAGCAATAGACAAAGACATATGTCATTTTTGACGTTATGTGTTTTCATAGTAAGTTCTAAAAGAAGTTTAGTAACTAAGCTGCATTTAAAAGCAATAGACAAAGACATTTGACATTTTTGACGTTATGTGTTTTCATTGGACATTGAATGTTCTATTTCATAAATTATGTATGTGTTTGTGTCAAATACAAGGTAGTGAGTGTAATGTGTCTTTAGTTGATTTTATGTTTATGCATTATTTGAGAAAAATATTAGCATTTCGTAATCCTTCTCTACATCATCTTTAACCGTGCGTTATTTCATACTCCTTTGCCTGCGGCAAGTATCGTAAAAACGAATTACAAGTTTTTGCTTCACTTATTAATATATAGATACGCTCGAAAAACATCACCTTCCTTCTAACACTGTCAGATAAAAATAGGCAACGAATAAAATTTATACGTCTACATCCACTAGAGTACTTTTTGTGATTGCCTGGAGAATAAACGACATTTCCTAACAGAACAATCTATTCTGAATTATTTTTTTAACTTCCTTAAGCCATATACAAGTGAAGTATAGAAGTATTGCTGTCAAATCATTAGAACTTTATGTGAAAATACATCTTCCAAAAAATAGTGAATCTGATTTGAAGATAGTAAGTACGTGTACCTTTCTACGAGTACGAGTACTTAGTTTCGATTTTAATGAGATCACTTTGTAATTACAATGATAAGATAATCCGGCTTCTGGTAGAGAAAAATAAAGTAGTCACCATCACTTATGGCCATAGCAATACCGGAAACGTCACTAGCTTTGAAGGAGAATTCGATTTACATTTTTTTGAAGAGCCCCATCCTTTGAGCGCTATGCTCCGATAATACTTCAAGAAGGTCTTTCTAAATCTTGGTATTCGTTACAAAAAAGGTCGAGTAATCTGAACCTACAAAGATTGCTACGAATTCACTAAAATCCTGTTACATACAGTGTTTATCAAAAATTCAAAGTCACTCAGTTAAATAACGGGATTATTTATAATTGATTGATTAAAATCAATCTCCATGACATGGATCTTCTCAACATTGCCTTGAGAAAAGCACGTAACATTAATTGTTAATTAAAAAAAAAAAAAAAAAGAAATGCATACACTACTTTAACATGCAAAAATACTACCACTTACTATCACGTTTCTTCAAACACTTTGAAAAACACGTCTGAATCCAAATACTTATGTTACCGAATTTCACGAAAAGCGCGCTTGCCTCAAAACAAAATGTACAAGATCCAAATAAACTATCGACTTGATTCTGATCTCCGAATAGATCCTATTGAAGTCGAAGTCGAATATGGCGTACCAGCATAAGTACATATGGAACAAAATGAAAGGTATGAGATGCATTTATCTCAGTTTATATCTGAAAATATTGATAACAACTTAGCTTTATAAGTCGAAGATACTTTTCGGGCAATATTTTTAACAATCCGCGCGACTAATGAAATTATAGCCCAAATTTGCTTATTAAATTAGGAAACGAGCATTCTGTCCACCTGGTGGTAAGTGGTCACTACTACCCATGGACATCTGTAAGCAACTTCAAATAGAACGCAGGTTCTATCTGACGTCAATAACATATGCGTTGCTACTTTTGAGGAATAAGATGGTCGCCGCGTATAAAAGCGTGACAGCAACCACACCCTTCCATCACTACTTCTACTACTACTACTTACTACCAAATTTCTTCAAACACATTGAAAAATACATCTCAATTCAGAAACTTATGTTACCGTATCTCAAGGAAAAGCGCGCTCGCCTCAAAACAAAGTGCACAAGATCCAAATAAACTATCGACTTGATTCTGATCTCCGAATAGATCCTATTGAAGTCGAAGCCATATATTTTCAAACACGGTAGGTCTCTATAGAACAAAATGTACCGGCTATGTCAGATACATTTATCTCAGTTTATATCTAAAGTATTGATAATGATATGAATAAATAACAGGATTAATCCACCATATCACTATATCATCTATTTGGAAGTTACTTTTTAGATAGTTTTTTAACTATCCATCGTGACTAAAGACGAATATCTGACTAACAGTAATAACTCTCGAGGATTAAGATAGTCCCCTCCTATAACACTGTGCCGGCAACCGCACCCTTCAATTCAAACGCAAGAACTGCTTCACGCTGGAAATAAGTGTGGCGGTGGTACGTCGCGGGTCGAACTACATTGATTTTACCACCTGGTACGATGGTAAAGTACTCTCCTTATGATACCTTTTAAAGGTACCCGATGCCCTGTGAGCGACGCGGGATATGTGGGATTCTTACCGCACTAAAACCCCCTCAGTGGCCGTCCTCAACGCTGCATGTGGGACTCCGGGATCCTCAACAGAACACAACCGGAGTCCTCTGAGTACGATGCCTATTTTTGGGCCCTGGTGAGCAATACACACACCACACGTTCAGTGAGGTCGCTTTGCTCAACGGTTAAAGCTCCCATTCTAGCCGCCCACGACCCGGGAAGCCCCTTTTAATCGCCTATTACGACAGATAGGGGATACCGTAGCCCTATTCTGGTCCCGGGACTACAGGGACACTTACGATGATACCTACAACAATTGCAAATATTTAAAAATTCTGAATTTAGGAACATGTAAATTACCGTCATACAGAAAACAACCGTAAATTCAACGCAAATAGTTTAAAAGCCACTAAAAATATTTACAGTACCTAATCTGTATTTTAAATTCCGTAAAGTTAAAACGAAAATCCGAACCAACATTACACAGAAGTGTTTGATCTTGTATATAAATCTAATTCAGAGTTCGATTTCGTTCGTGCTGCGACAGTTAACTCCGTTGAGACGTCAGGGTTCCCCTTCAAACAACTATTCCTGGGTACCAGTCACAGTTGATAGATCGCATAAAGATATAACTAAACTATATAGCGTTTGTACGACTTCTTATCAACAAAACTTTGTATTCTCCGGTGTTGTTTTACGTCACTATGTGACGTGGATTTCAGTGCATATTTCAACAATGTAGAGTGAACTATAATTACAAATTAAGATGTGAGAAAAATATATATATATATGATAATGAAGAAATAAATATATAAAGAATAAATGATATGATAATCTAATATATAAAATTCTCGTGTCACAGTTTTTGTTGCCATACTCCTCCGAAACGGCTTGACCGATTTTTACCAAATTTTATATGCTTATTCAGTAGGTCTGAAAATCGGCCAACATCTATTTTTCATACCCCTTAAGAGTTGTCCATCCTTAACATTTTTTTTAATTTTTTATATGGCAAAACAACGTTTGTCGGGACAGCTAGTCTAACATATAAAATTCTTGTGCCACAATGTTCGTTCCCGTACTCCTCCGAAACGGCTGGACCGATTCTCATGAAATTTTGTGAGTATATTGAGTTGGTCTGAGAATCGGCCAACATCTATTTTTCATGTCCATTAGTGATAAGGATAGTCCACCCTTAACATTTTTTTTATTTTTTTAAATGGCAAAATAAAGTTTGCCGGGTCAGCTAGTGATGTATAAAATAGATGTATTCGAGATATTTAAATAAATTTAAAACAAGGCTATATAATTTTGTGTACGCTGCAATTAACTAGACTCTAGGTACTTACAATACAATCACAAAATGTCCGTAGGAGGACACTGGTGGCTTGTATTACAGGCTTGGAAAAGCTTACAACAGGCACCAGGCTCTCACTAGGGAAGGTTACTGTATTGTCCTAATATATACCTAAGCCTTATTGTAGTACATAAGACCTTCTGTGAGAGCAAATAAACGTTATTATTATTATCATAATATTATAAATAAAATAGTTGTCCCGACAAACGTTGTTTTGCCATATAAAAAATAAAAAAAATGTTAAGGGTGGACAACCTTTAAGGGATATGAAAAATAGATGTTGGCCGATTCTCAGACCTACTGAATAAGCATATAAAATTTGGTAAAAATCGGACAAGCCGTTTCGGAGGAGTATGGCAACAAAAACTGTGACACGAGAATTTTATATATTAGATGTTATAGATAACACTATTCAGAAATACATAGTTATACAATTGATGTTGATGATGTTGTATTTACGACCTTCCCAGATATATTTTAAAGCTTTTCACCATTTCCAGGCCGTTGAGATGCGATTTTTTTGGTTTTGGAAAACATTTTATAACGTGGTCTGCATTAAACTATATGTTGTTATTGTTAAAATATATTCAATGCACACGTCAACTACGTATAGCAACCGTACTACCAAATGTGATCGAACATTATTATTTCATCTTCTTGGTTTACTTAAAA
Organism: Spicauda simplicius; assembly: GCA_949699795.1. Lineage (NCBI taxonomy): Eukaryota > Metazoa > Arthropoda > Insecta > Lepidoptera > Hesperiidae > Spicauda > Spicauda simplicius. Next base: position 8,809,845 of record OX453077.1, on the reverse strand, counting down.
GCATCACCGTTTATGACTTCGCCCTAACATTGCATGTTTTCGATTTCGATCATACCTTACAATGTAGAGTATGTAAAGTACAAAGAGAATACCCAAAAATCGTTGACATGTTATTTTCAGAGAAAAAACTAATTGCATGATTCCATTGAATGGTGCCTTAGAAAATGCCTCCACCTCCTCGTCCAAAGAGGCCTCGCCAGGACTCTTTAAGTGCGAGGCCGTGGGCGACGGCCCACTGCGCCCACGCCTAGCTACGCCACTAACTCGAGGTTTTAGCTTAGTACTCAGTAATCGCATGGTGTAGGTGGCTTAACCCAAGTAGGTACTACTTTAATCTGGATATATGTGTGTCGTAGTTAAAAACTTACCATCAGGACTTCACGCTTTTTTACTTTTTATATTTTTTTGAAATTAACCCCAGTGTCATAATTGAATAAGAGGATATTAATAAAATAGCTGAATTTACACAAAATTACTCTGAAAAAACGAATTATACTCCTTAAGCGCCGTTCCAATTTGGAGAATTCTTTCTAATTTCGCAGACTGTAATGAACAATCGACAGAATCTAATATTTTAATATTCGCAACTCTTTTACGAAATAAAAGACTTATTGAATTTATTTTAAATGACTGGGTTCACAGCAAGTAAAATACTCGTAATTCCGCATAAATATAGTAAGAAATATAAATGATTAAATATTCACTGGATTAAAAAAATAACATTCATTGAAAAGTAAAAACTGTGTATAATTTTTGTGACTGATATTATTATTTTTTTATCTTATTGAAGTGGCAAACGAGCATGCAGTCCACCTGATGGTAAGTGGTCAGTGCTGCCCATGTACAGCTGTAAGCAACATGGGTTCTGTCCGAATTCAATCACAGATGCGTTGCCACTCTCCAGGTCTATGATGGTCGCCTCATATAAAACCGTGCCGGCAACCACACCCTTCAATCGAAACGCAAGAAATGCTTCACGCTAGAAATAGGCGTGGCGCTGGTACTTTTTCGGTCGAACTACACTGGTTCTATCACCCGCAAATATTTAAAGATTTAATGATTTATGTCCAATATTTGGTTCGATCGTGGAGCAAATCCTGTGCTTCGGTTTGAGAGTGTGGTTGCTTTGTATACTTTGTTACTTTGTATGTGGCGATTATCTTAGTCTTCGAGAATAGCAACACATCTGTTACCCAAAGGGTAAAAACGGAACCCTATTACTAAGCCTCCGTTGCCCGTCAGTCGTTATGTCTGTCACCAGGCTGTATTTCATGAACCACCTAAACAGTTGAGATTTTCAACTGTATAGGTGTCATGGTTTGATGATGTATTTCTATTGCTGCTAGAATAACTAAAAACAGAATAATGTAAAAATTTTAAAAGGGCTCTCATACAATAAACATGATTTTTCCGTACTATGTATAATGGTACGGAATCCTTCGTGCGCGAGTTCACCTCGTACTTAGCCGTGTTTTTTGTCTTCGTGTGGAACCATTATTCTTTGTTACTGCTTAGAGCAGTGATAGCCTAATGGTTAAAACTTGCCCTCTCGATCGGGAGGTCCGAGGTTCAAACCCAGGCACGCACCACTGATTTATGTGCGTATTATACATTAATTATCACTGCTTTTCGGTGAAGGAAAACATCGTGAGGAAACCTACACACCCGAGAGTTCTTTAAAAAAAAAACAGTTCTCGGAGGTGTGTGAAGTCCACCAATTCGCACTTGGCCAGCGCGGTGGACTATGGCCTAAACTCTCTCATTCCGAGAGAAGACCCGTGCCCTGCAGTGGGACAGTAATGGGTTGACGACGACTGCTTACAGATGTCCAGAGCCGACAGAGACCACTTACTTACTTGACTTGTTGATACTTTAATTCTATGATTATTATAATTCGATGGTACAGCCTAAAAACCTATGCCCTGGTCCATTTATCCAAGATAGACGGTATCCTGAGAGGAGGCTACAGCAATATCACATCTGAAAGCCAACGCACAGTGAACACCAATCGCCATTGTAATCCTCTTATAAGTACTTACAGGCATTTCCAAGAGTGGAAAATCCAAGATAATCTGTCGGCGACACGATTTTGAATTTAGGGCTCTCTGAGTTTTTGCACCCACTGAGACGAATTTGAAAGCGTTCTCGGATCAGTGTTCATTTCTCGATGGATTCTGTCAGATTGATGTATCTTCTTTATAAAAATGAATGTTTGTCTGTATGTCCTCTATAGAATCGTAAAGTATTCATTTGATCATGTGATGATCTTTAACAAAGTTTTTATTCATGAGCTCGCGAAGGTTTCTGGTGTATTATTTTTTTTTAGCAAGGTGCAACTAGTAGGCTTATAAAATCTCCTATGATTGATTAAGATCCCCAAACTACTTTTGGTAAAAATTTGAATGTAATTTTAAATATGCTGCTTGAAAATATTCGCTTCTTTACGTGATCTTCTTCTTCTTCTTTTTTACGTGATTCTTACGTGATTGTGTTAATGATCTAAAATAGGTGAATTTAAACAGATGTGCAGATTATACATTTTTAATAGGCATGCGCCGAATATTAAGTTGTTATCCGGTATTCGGCATATTTGGCACCTTTTTAACCGACTTCCTTTTTAACCGACTTTAACCGACTTTTAAAAGGAGGAGGTTATCAATTCGTCTGTATTTTTTTTTGGCGTCGGCGTTTCTGACGTCAGAGCTCATAGAGGACAAAGTTTCATCACCGTCATCCAGATAAATATGTTGAGCGCCGACTTCGGAACTATGTACAAAGTACTGAGTATGTTCTAAACCAAAATTAATTGAAATTATTTTTAACTTTTTTGTGACATGGAAGTCGGTAGATATTTTTTGTTAAAAAGTTTTTATTCACTATTAGTATTCGGCCGAATTATTCGGTTTTAGCGCCGAATATATTCGGTTCGAGTTTTTCTATTTTGTTGACTACACGGCACGGTAGAGAACAAAAAGGTATTTTTTTCCGTAAGATTTCTGTTATTAGACAAAGAGATTCTATGAAGAGTGTGTCGAATAAAGCGAATAAAATAAAGCAACTAATCATCAAATCACCACTTTTGGAAACCTCAATAAAATTCGCATTTTTTTCTAAAAACTGATATTAACATTTATTTTTAAATCTAAACTCAACATTTTTTTTATGAACACACTTTCGCACTTGTTTCTTTATAACAAATTTTAAACCGAATAATTCGGCCGAATATTCGTTTCGGTAAAAGTTAAACCGAATAGTATTCGGTATTCGGTGAAACCACTAATCGGCGCATCTCTAACTTTTAACAAAAGGAAAAACAGCAGCGCTTAACACTGCTGTTAATAAATAAGCAGGAAAAGACGGCGCTGCCTCCGGATTCGATCCACGAAGGGTTAATCGCTTTCTACACTCATAGCCGCACAGTAGGATTTTTTCCTGTGTCGTGGGTGCCATGGACACACACAAAGACGACTACACAAACACCCAGACCCAGAACAAGAATCTAAACTCATCATTCAGATACTTGACTGGCCGGGAATCGAACCCAGGACCTACTGCGCGTCAGCCCGATATGGTAACCGTTCGGCCCCGCGGGTCGTCTCAATTTAAAACAATTTTATTACCATAAATTCACATCTGCGCACCTTTAAATTTTAGTGTTCTAAATTCTGAGAGAGATCCAAGAGCAATAATTTCATTGTTAGTCTATTTGGTCTATACTTATATAGATTTTTGAGAGGTCAAAAGGAATATTCCAAGGATTCGTGGTTATAGTATAGTATATATAGTACTAACTAACCCGGAGAACTTCGTTCCGCCTAAAAGTCAAAAATCTAAAATTATTAGTGTTCCTCTACTATATTATATATGTATTATAAAAATAAAGTCTTCCTCTTAAATCACTCTATCTATTAAAAATATACTAAAATCCATAGCGTAGTTTCAAAGATCTAAGAATACAAAGGGACAGACAGCGGGAATCAACTTTGTTTTATACTATGTAGTGATAGTATACATAGTAACTGTAGTAGCGGGTAGAACCCATTAACAGGAATTTAATCTACGTACCTTACGTTTAATTCGTTTCACTTATTTAGTATTCATATAAAAAAACACATCTCTAAAAGTATAATAACGAACAAAACTAATCAACTATAGATACAAAACTGCGTATCGTGAGTGTCGTCAACCCATTATTGTCCCACTGCTGGGCACGGGTCTTATCTCAGAATGAGAGAGTTTTAGGCTATAGTCCACCGCGAATTGGTGGACATCGGGTGGTGGACATGGTATCGTGAGTACCCGTTGCACATTAATATGTATTTCATGATAATATTTGTCTAAAATCATATTCTAAAGAGATTCAAAAGCACGGTAGACGTTTGCCAAATATTTTCTGGCAACACACTAGTGTAATACACTAGTATAACACGAAACGCTTTATTGTGTTTGTCTGCCTTTTTTTACTACGGGAAAACCCATAATGGGTTTCCCCTTTGCGCGGACGTAGCTGAGAGGATATGCCGGACTCCTACCGGCTAATACCCCACTGTGTTCCTCTGCACGCCTTGCCGGAACTGCGGGTACGCTGGTAGCATTCGTCCGCGGTCCCGGTGGCGTCTGCCCACAACAGGGCCAACTGCCCACATTTCTGTTTAGGATGGAACTGGTGTTTCTCTATCCCACCATCTTTGAGGGGCGCGCCGGAACACCGCGCGCGCCACCTCAAAGCTTGTTACTTTGGCACAAAATACCCCCGTATCCTGCACCAATGCCTCCATTAGGGGGTAGAAGAAGGGCATGACAAACTCTCTTCTACACCCGGTTTTCCGGCTGCGGATAGGGAGGTCAGAGGCGTTTTTCTGGCCTTAACTTCATTATATTTGAACATGTTTGAAAACCGACAAAAATCTTTTCAAATTTGCCAGTTACTTCCAAGTCTGCTCAAGTTCGATTAAAAATAAATTAAATTTCTAGGGAGCCGTATGATCAGGCTATTCTTCTACATCTGGTTTTCCGGCTGCGGAAGGTCAGAGGTGTTTGTCTGACCTTAACTTCATTATAATTCAACATGTTTGAAAACCGACAAAAATCTTTTCAAATTTGCCGGTTACTTCCAAGTCTGCTCAAGTTCGATTAAAAATAAATTAAGTTTCTAGGGAGCCGTATGATCATACTATGACGTGCCTAAATGAATTCTTATTAGGGTAACGTCCGAGGATCCGGCAATAATGGATCTTGCGAAAGTGAGCAGTCATCATCCTAATGCTTTGAGGTCTCTATTGTTTTTATACATCTATCGATATAATGGTATAGATGGGTGACAATCCGAAATCTTGTCTGATAATGTCCCACTTTTTCTGGAAAAGCATGTTTTATTTATAGGACAGGATTGATAGTTTTTCTGTTTAGTAGATTGTTTAATATTATAGTTAAGAATATAAGTATAATATATAAGAAGGAAATATTAGGAAATACAGAAATAAATTATCACTGCTTTTCGGTGAAGGAAAACATCGTGAGGAAACCTACACATCCGAGAGTTTTTAAAAAAAAGTTCTCGGAGGTGTGTGAAGTCCAACAAGCCGCACTTGGCGATTATGACCTAAAACTCTCTCATTCTGAGAGATGACCCGTGCCCAGCAGTAGGACAATAATGTGTTGACGACACATATAAGAAGGACAAGATATAGGTGTGTACTGTGTATTCAACGCTAAATATAACCTACTAGTTAGTCTCAGATACATTACTATCCTTGAGAATTATGTTAAAACACCTTCGATAAGTTTCTTTCTTATCCCACTTTTCAAACCAGGTAGCAGCAATGCCTGAAACTGTTATTTTTAAGCAGAAATGGTGTGGTGTTGTCTCCGGCGGCAGTGATTGTCTACCGCAACCTTCAAACTAAGACACAATTGCGTTAAATATTGCTGTTAATAGACATTGGCGCCTTCGGAATTAACCTAACAAAATTCTACAGCCTTAGGAAGAGAGAAATATGAAGATTCATATCTTTAAAGTTTTTCAAAAGGGAGATTTTGTAAGTTAAACTACCCACCAAAAGCAAAACTATACATGTGAATCGTCATCTCGAGTAAAGGTCTGAGTAGATATTTTAACATTTTTCTTGCATTTTTGTCTGTTTGTTGCTGTTTGTATTTGAAATCATCAGAGGATTGTACATATTTATAATCCATTTCTTGAGTCAACAATTCTTGATTTCAATTAACTTTATCAAATTTATAAAAAAATCAATTATTTACACATTTTTAAACTAGTTGTTAAAAACGCTTTCTACACTCATAGCCCCACAGTAGGATTGTCTCCTGTGTCGTGGGTGTCATGGGCACATACAAAGACGAATACACAAACACCCAGACCCAGAACAAGAATCTAAACTCATCATTCAGATACCTGTCTGGCCGGGAATCGAACTCGGGACCCACGGGACGTGTCAGGCCGGTGTAGTAAACGCTGCGCCACGCGGGTCGTCAAATATATAATAAATAGATTTAAACAGAATGTAACATTGGACAAACATACTCCAGACCTTCCCTAATTGTGTGAGAAACCAGCAAAAACGAATTCCCCAGTTCTAAAAGGTAAACAAAACAATATCCACAACTATTTTATAGCGCAATCCAAATAGTATGTTCCAAGGACAATAAGCCTAAGCTTATACAGAAGGCATTATCGTCTTTTTGGCTTGCAGCGACTTATCCGCTGTCCGAAATGCTCGCCTCAGGCCCCACTTCCTCCAGCTCACTCGACCGGAAACAATAAACTTTCAATAGATCGCGTAGAACTTTTTGCCCGCACTTTACAAAGTATTACAATGAAACATTTGGAATTTCGGATACGAGTGAAAATAAAATATTTTTGATTATTTTTTTATAATAAATCTGTTTCACAAGTTATCGCTTTATGATAGAGTATATAATATACTATTATCTATCACCCATCCGCACTTGGCCAGCGCGGTGGACTGTGGCTTAAAACTCTCTCATCCCGAGAGAAGACCCGTGCCCAGCAGTGGGACAATAATTGGTTGACGATACGATATATGATACACACATATACATATTTGAGTTATTTTTTTACAAGTTTGAAGTAGCAAGCGAGCATGCAGTCCATCTGATCGTAAGTAGTCACTGCCACCCATGGTAAGCAACGTATAGAACAAGGGTTCAATCTGAAGTCAATCACAGATACGTTGCTACTGCCGAGGACTGAAACTCACCCTTCCAATGCAGCATCGACCCCACACTGAAACAGGTGGGGCGGTGGTATCTGACCTTTCGAACCCTAGTTTTACCACTTAGTTAGCCGTTCATGTTATCAATATAGTCGACCAAATCGCACTTGGTCAGTGCGGTGGACTATGGCCTAAACTCTCTCATTCTGAGAGAAGACCCGTGCCCAGCAGTGGGACAATAATGGGTTGACGAGAGAAATATTTTCAAAAATGATAGTTTCGTTTGAAAGACAATAAAATATTACTTTAAAAGATACTGATTGATTTTCAAATCGCCTTGGATCGAAATTATTAACGCATTTATTTGAACTATAGTTTATTTAAACTAATATTATAAAAGGGTAAGGTAAGGTTTAGGCACCCAAGACACTGAAAAAAACTCTCTGTGAATGTAGAAAATGTGTTCGGCTGTGAATGTAGAAAGTGTTTTAAGTTTTAATATATGTACCTATTTATACTTTACAATCAATTTCTAAGCAAATCATTCTTTCAGCATTAACTTTAGTGAATAAATAAGACATTTCTATACATTAATCACTGTGGACTAACCATTGAATCTGAATACATACATTTTCTTTGATCTCCGCAAATTAATCAACTGAAAACATTTAATTTCCAATTGGATTAAAATTATTTCTATAAAATTGGACTCATAAAGGTTAAAGACAATAATAAAAATATAAGATTAAATTACACTTTTTAAAACAAGCTTTTATTTCAATACCCTGAAAGGAAAAAATAAGTTGTATTGGTATTTTTTTATCTGGCTGAAGTGGCAAACGAGCATGCAGTCCAGCTGATGGTAAGTGGTCACTGCCGCTCATGGACATCTGTAATCAACTTCCTAGAGACCATGGGTTCTATCTGAAGACAATCAGAGATGCGTTGCTACTCCCGAGGACTATGGTCGCTTCATGTGAAAGTGTGCCAGCAACCACACCCTTCCATCGAAACGCAAGAACTGCTTTACGCTAGAAATAGGTGTGGCGGTGGTACTTCCCCGTTCGAACTGCACTGGTTCTACTACCTTCGAAACTTTGCTCCTTTAAGACTTTTGCTCAATGACGTTCCGAAGAGGTAATTTTAAAATTCTCAATTTTAGTTGTCTTAATTGTGCCACGTCCAGGACTCCGGCAACTAATATAAAGGCAGAAGGACTAAAAAGTCGGAACGTGTACCAAAACAATTCCTCCCTTTTAGTCCATATTTCATGTCCAAAGTTAGTTCTACTCTTACTACCAAAACCAGGTAAAGCTATAAAGGTCAACAGCATCGAAATTCAGCAGCAGCATTCGAAAAAAATGTTCTACATAATAGGAACTCGCGTATTTCGATAAAAACGTATATAAATAACGTAAAGGAAAATAAAGAACGCTCTGTAATTTCGGGAAGGCTTTCAAACGCGCCAACTTTATATGGCTAGTAAGTGGTTGTCTAGACTAACTACTTTTTAACGCGACTTTGCGACTCCAGATGCGATTATTAAGCGATTCTTAAATTTATTGCATAGACATATATGGTAGTCTCTACCTTTTCGAAAATAAAATTAATAATTCAAGTTATTTATACACCTGCAATATAACTACTTAATAAATGCAACTTGTTATGAGTTGTTTTATGATTAAGATAAACATTTTGTGTTTAAAAATCTGATTAAGATTTAAAAAAGACCACGAAATATATTTATAAAAGAGTCTGTGAAATATTAAATGTAATAAGATTAATGAGAGAATTTTAACTTATGTTTTTAATTAGAAAATTAATTTCATAAAACAATACAGTAAATTTATAGAATAATACTTTCATAAATATCCGGAAACAGTTTAAAAATGAGTTCGAATGCCTTAAAATGCAAGTGTTTGTACAAAACACAAGCTAACTGACTCCTGTTTCTACCACTACAAAATGCATTGACACGATTAAAGAAGTTTTTTTTATCTCAAACGACAAATCGTTGCGACTGACATGTTTTAATGTAGTAAGTCTGTATAATCTCCTAAAGGCAGCAAAAAGGTTCTGAAAAGTTCACTATCAAATAGAGTAGGTAGGGCTCGTTAGGGGTGGCGGAATTTTTTAATTATACGGAAGCGAGTTCGCGCAATGCGGTTTAAATCAACTCCACTTTTATTTTAATAAATCATTTGGTACCTCAGCACTATAGGGTTGGCACCGACGAGTTTTAAGAAAGATCTTTTGTTATTGAACTTTTTAATTTTCTGAATGATTCCCTTTTTTCTTCGTACTCTTTGTATTAAATTTTTAACGAGTATTGTACTTAAATATTAAAGGCTGATATATAAGTATGGCGTTGCCAAGAACATTTCTTAAGAAACATTGGAACTCCAAAAGCGCTGTACTATGAAAACTTATGCGTTTCGGACGATGCCGTCAAATTAGAAGAAATGGCACCGGAACGCAATGGGACCGCACCGCTTTTATGTGTATCTTGTTTGAATAATTATTTGTCTCCTCGCGTACTTCTTCCGTACAAATACAATATTGTATTTGTATGAGAAACAAAAAAAAAATAATAAATATTAGCTAATCTTTATTATTTTATGTTTCTAAATAAGGTGTTCTAAAGGTGGAAGCACCAGTGTAGTTCGACCGGGGAAGTATCACCGCCACATCTATTTCTAGCGTGTAGCATTTCTTGCGTTTCGATGGAAGGGTGTGGTTGCCGGCACACTTTCTCATGAGGCGACCATCATTGTCCTCGGGAGTAACAACGCATCTGTGATTGACTTCAGATAGAACCCATGTTCTGTATGAAGTTGGTTACAGATGTCCATGGGCGGCAGTGACCACTTACCATCAGGTGGCCTGCATGTTCGTTTGCTACTTCAGTGAGATAAAAAAAAAAACTATAATTACCTATATTAAAATAGCTAAAAGTTTTACAAAAGAATGTAACAAACCGAAGGAAGAGAAATGAGGAAATCCATTTATCTGTCATCTGTACAACTATGAATAAAGCAAAAATAAAATATATTTTTATACAACGTTACGATTACGAGAGCGCTTACCCTAATGTTATTACGGATTCAATTCTTAAGACACCCAAAATACTGTCTCTCCGATCTCAAGAGCAAAATTTCGGTATCTTAACGTTTAAATATTATATACACCTCTGAGACTACATTTTGCAAGTTTCTAATGTAAATTTACTTTGTTCCGCGGGGAGTTTTATTCTATTTTTCAAGACGTTAGAGGTGGAGCTTACATCTCTTAGGAATTACTTGAAAATAATTTTCCTGGAATGCAAAGTAGTAAAATTGTTATAATATTTGGTAAGATAACAAGAATCGTAATATTCGTTAACTACTCTTACCCTTAATTTAAATAAAATGAGATATTATACACACATGAAATAAAATTAATACATATAAATATAAGAAAACAATGCAGAGGAATAGATATCTCTATCTTCAATCCGTTATAGTATATAAAAAAATAGGTGTTCCGCGAAAGAACTGGGTACATATTCTGAAATGAATTTATAATAATCAGATTATTTATATGTATATTATGCATATCCCTCGTAGCTTTGATGGTAAATAGTTATTGCTGCGAAGTTACATCTATAAACAACTTAATACAATTAGAAAAGGGGTTTTATCTAAAGTTAATCACACCCTTTTACCAAAGTGCAAGAACCCAGCTAAAAATAACTGTGTCTGTTTTACCTCCAAAACAAATCCAAAATTAGAATATATCTTGGTCAACTAAAGATTTTTTTAAGACTGAAATAGCAAACGAGCATGCTGGTAAGCAATCACTGCCGCCCATGAACGTATGTAAGCAACTTCATACTGAACATGGGTTCTATCTGAAGTCAACCACAGATGCGTCGCTTCTCACGAGGACTAAGATGGTCGCCTCACATTAAAGTGTGCCGGCAACCGCCACCACAAACCCACATCCTTCCATCGAAACGCAAAAACTGCTACGCTAGAAATAGGTGTGGCGGTGGTACTTCCCCGGACTACACTGGTTCTACCACCTACGTGTATTGTCGCACATATAAAATATCTAACCCTCAGTTGCAGTCGCTAAAACTCCAATCATGTTATTTTATGAGTCCACAAAATGCTCGTAACGTTGACTGAATTCGCAGTATCCATTCGATTACGATCGAAGCTTTTTAAGTCTAGCCTTTTCATAAAAGTAAAAAAGTGGCCAATATAGAAGAGGAATTACAGAGCTCAATCATATAGATGAAAGTAAAAATAGTTTCTAACGCTGTTCAAACTGTTTGAACGACCCTCCAGTGTAGAAATGGCACTTATGCTTTTCCATTCTAATGCCTTATTTATTTTACGGAATGTAATATGAATCGACATGTTTTTTTTAATATGCATGCAAACGAGTATGCTACGATGATGGAAAGTGGCCATTGCCGTGAGGTGTGACATTAGGCACATGGCACACCACAGCCGCCCATGGACTTCTTTAATCAACTCTAAAATATATAGATTAGTTGATGGCTAGCATCCTTAATCCTTAGCGGTAGCAAATGCGTTGCTACCGCTAAGGATTGAGGACATTTGCGTTCGTCAGACTTTCGAATCTAAGTCTTTTGGAATCGTATCAAACAAAGACAAGTAAATTTAATTTTTAGCATTGAATGTCCGCCGAATATGACCATATGCACGATAATCTAAACAAGACAATATAATTGTTTTTAGAGACAAAATACTCTAGCTATTAATAGTAAAAATTCCGATCATTCCAAGAAACAGGTGGCACAATCTTACATAGTACTGATTCGGAACAAACATTCTTCCTTTATCGAGATTTCGTAACCGATGTATCTTGAACGTTACGCTATTTTTATATTCCAAACAATAGGTTAATTGTCTATCCGTTTGTATTGTTGAGAACATCACGATAATAGGTGCTTGTTAAAGGAAGGTCAAGATATACTGGACTTTGATAAATATATTTCTGTTAACGAGCAAAAGCCAGTGTTAACAGGCTACCGAAGGACATTCTGAATTATTGCACGGTCGAAATCAACGAAAACAAAGGAAGTTAGACAAAGAGGATACCTACAAAGCGAATGAAAAGCAATGACGGTTGATTTAAAAAGGTAAACAGCACATTCATTAGTCTTTTATTTGTATTGTTTACTATTTACAAGACATTTTCTACTAAATGTTTGAAATAACGCTAATTGGACCATTTTCTAATGTATATTTCGTCCAGACATCTGTTCTTTCACAAACAACTTGTTTTTATTACTAAAATGAAGTATAAATATAGTTAGAGAATTTAAGATATTACAAAATTAAATAATTACTTTTTTACTTAAATTTCAAAGAAATTTGATGGTTCATCTAAATAAAGTCTACAAAATATTCAAGTATAATGCAACTATAGTAATATGGAAGTAATGTAAATTTAAATAGGTATAAGAAGTACTGCACTCGGTGACAAACGTAGTAATTTTTTCTATAACTCCTGTTTGTCATATATGTACCTATATATATATGACAAATAGGAGCTCATAAAACATTACCGGCCTTCTGACGCCATCAGCATAAAAAGAAATATTTTAAATATACAAAATTTCATTTCAACCTTTAAACCAGTTTTCAACATTCCATACATATTATACTTTATAAATTACTAGCTGACCCGGCGAACTTCGTTCCGCCTAAAAGTGAAAAGTCTAAAATTATCAGTGTTCCTCCATGATATAATGTAAGTACTACACATTAAAACCTTCCTCTAGAATCACTCATTAAGATTAAAATTATTAAGGAAAAATATTAATTAAATAATAAATATTTTTAATTAATACTCATTCTTCAGCTATATATTAATTAAATATTTAAGAATTTTTAATTAAGAATCATTCATCTATTAAGAAAAAAACTGTAATTAAATCCGTAATGTAGTTTAAAAGATCTAAGCATACATATGGACAGACACCGGCAAACGACTTTGTTTAATACTATGTAGTGAATACCTGTCATTATGTTCCCACCATTAAAAAAAAGGAGTAATGTAAACTTAATTGAAACTAAAACATCTCCATCCAGCTCCAAATACATGGAAAGTTTACCCGTGAACCGACATAAGTAACGTCTTTGCTCTTGAAGAGCTGAGCCGACTCAAGATACAATTATGCCCCTGAATCCACACGAATGTTTGTAAAGGGCTCCTCTATTTGTGTTACACTCACGCAGGGCAGGAACAACACAATTGGATAGAAACGTGATCGTCTTTCAAGATTCAATTAATTATAAAAATACCTTTATAAGATTCAATTACACTTTACTAGGCTTTTTATTCGACTATCCAAAAAAATCCAAAAAAAATGTCAAGTAAATAAATTATCAAGAAAAATCCGATTGCTTAACTAAAACTAAAGGCAATCAATCGTTCTCATGCGGTTGAAGTTTTTTTAATGTAACAATGTCTCTGGTTATATCTTGTACTTGTTATAATTTTGTACTACACAGCAAACTTAATTAAGAACTAAACCTGGCTGATCCTACACAGACTATGTAAAGGCACGTAAAGACACAGCGATATAACATGAACCTCGTATAAGTAACTTTGCTCTTGAAGAGCTGAGCCGACTCAAGATACAATTATGCCCCTGAATCCACACGAATGTTTGTAAAGGGCTCCTCTATTTGTGTTACACTCACGCAGGGCAGGAACAACACAATTGGATAGAAACGTGATCGTCTTTCAAGACTCAATTAATTATAAAAATACCGTTATAAGATTCAATTACACGTTACTAGGATTTTTATTCGACTGCGTCTGATAGAGGGTAATGTTTTTCGAGCCTGTGGATGTATAAATGTACTTCTATTTCTTTGGCACATGCTACGTTCCGAACGGCTTGGTAGATAGAAAAACATATACAATGATATGCTTATTGAAATCGAACGAGTCCTCAAAGTGACACAGGCTAAAAATACATATACGCAGGGCAGGAACAACACAATGGGAGAAACGTAATAGTCTTTCAAGATTCAATTAATTATAAAACTACTGCTATAAGATTGAATTACACTTTAGTAGGCTTTTTATTCGACTGCGTCTGAAAAAAGGTATTTTTTTGAGAACCTATGTATGCTTTAGCCTATAAATGTATGTATATCAATTTCTTTGGCACATGCTACATTCTAAACGGTTTAACTAAATATAACATCTGACATATAGTTGGGATTGACTCAGTTGTCAGTGACATAATAGGCTATTTAATTTTAAAATGAGGTTCCTACGATTAGATCAAAAGGAAGAAACGGGACTGTCTTTATGAACATTCAAATATGGGTATTTATTGATATTTATTTATCCGGCTTCTACAAAAATTTTGACTAAAATCATAAAAAATCCGATTTCTTAACTAAAACTAAAGGCAATCAATCGCTTCTATGCAATTGGGTTTTTTTAATGTAACAATGTCACCGGTTATATCTTGTATTTTTTATAATTTTGTACTATACAGCAAACTTAATTAATAAAAAATAATTTATTTAAAAAAAAGCGTGGGGTGCATGGTGCCAATGGTTATAGATATTTTATTGACAGATATGAGTAGAGTGATTATCATTTCGATAATATCTTAAAAAGCACCCCACGCTTTTTTTTAAATATTTTTTTTATTCACACTATTATTAATTTATATTCATTGAAATTTTTAAGACTATTTTCTTAATTTAAATTCATTTAAATTTATTTTCTATTTTTTAGTTCGATTTTCTATAAAAAGCGTGTGTTTTAGTTTTTTTAAACTATTATTTATTTTCTACTTTTTAGTCAAATTAAAAAATGGAATAATTTTATCAAATTAGGGTATTGTCATCGGTCCTCAATAAATCTACAAAGTTTGAACGAAATCGGGCCGTTTAAAGTGGGTCAAAATCGCGCCCAAAGAAGTCGGTTACAAACATACAGGTGAAGCTAATAAAAAGCTAATAAAAAATACCGTTATTAGATAGAATTGTACTATACTAGGCTTTATATTCAACTGCGTCTTAAACTAATGTTTTTCGAGGCTGTGTATGTATGTACATCTATTTCTATGGCATGTATTACATTCCAAACGGCTTGGCGGATTAAAATACGCACATGACACATTATTGGAAGCGACCGAGTCGTCAGACTGATATAGGCCTAAAAATAAAAATACATAACACATTCATGTTACTATTTTGAAGCAAAGTACAAAAAAGCTATATGCGGCGACCTCCCGCTGAAAATTCTTCGATAGTGTGTTTCAGAATACTAGTAGCGCCATCTCTTGGCGAGTTACAGGAGCTCACCACACTATATATTTAGTATTCTTTTACAAAAACAAACCCAACCGATTAGAAAAAATCCACCGTAACTAAACGCAATCAACCATTCTTGAGCATTTTTTTGTTTTTAAAATTTTAAAAATGTTACTTGTTATAATATTATTAATTTATATTTTAATGTACCTATATTATCTGATTGTGTAATACACAGCAAACTTAATCAAAAACTAAACCTCACTGATCCTACACAGACTACGTAAAGACACAGAGGTATAACATGCACCTCGTATAAGTAACTTTGGTATGGAAGAGCCGACTCAAGATACAATTATGCTCCTGTATCCACAGTAATGTTTACTAAGGGCAGCTCTTTATTTGTGTTACTACAATAGGCAAGATAGATACACAATTGAGTCACTATGTGATCGTTGCTTTATATCTCATTGAGTGTGACAATATACTCTTGTAACATAGTAAATAAATTATATTTGTAATTATATTTTTTTTATTTAAAATACCTTTTTAATTTTTTTTTTTAATTTAGATTGTATGGCTCCAATGACACTAGGTGACAGCTGCCGTCCAGTGAGATTACCCTGCATGGATTATTTATAGATGTATAAATTGGACGTTTCCTAACTGAGGCCCCCCACATATACGTCGCTACTCCTGAGGATTAAGAACATCGTATACGTGTCATTTTCATAAGATCTTTACCACATTCTTTAAACCAGAACACGGGAGCAATTTAAAACCATCAATAGACAAAATGGGTGCAATAATGGTGCTCCTGAAAAAGTATCAGGTTATGTCATTATTTATAAATTGTAAGTAACTAACGAGTGTTCAGTCAACTTGATGATACTTGGTTACTTCCGCCCTTGAAAATAAATTTAGTGTGCTAGACACTTAGAAAAAATGTGTATACGATCCACACACAGTAGGAGTGCAACGTAATAATAATTATTTGGCATAAACCAAATTTTTGCTCTTATACAAGTTAAGAAGTAAAATCGTAAGCGTGATTTAGAAAGGAGTACAGCGTCATCTAGTTGTAGCGCCGACAACTGCTTTCGTTTCATCGAATTTCAAATCCCAATAATTCTAAGGAAGTTCCACTTATAAAAAAAACCATAGACTTCTTTTATCGTTTATCCGAATTATGCATAATACAAAGCAAGAAAACCTGTTAATATTTAAATGAATACAGAATCTTAGTTTATTTTTATGTCAAGTGTTTTGTATGCATGGCAGTCGTTTATAAAACAAGGTCATGTAAGTGCTCTCATAACTAACAATTCTGAGAGATGAAGATGAAAAACACTCTGAGAAAAAATCGTTTATATTTAGCTTGCAAATTTTGTTGATAAATAATTTATCAGCGGGGAAGACGTTTGAAGGTATTTGTGTATTGACCGAGTGTTGCGAGAGTATGTTGAAATAAGAGTGATAATCTGTTTGAAACTCGGCTCAAACTTGGGTCCGAGGTTCGAATAGGTAGAGCCAATTTTTTTTCTAAAACGATATGATAATTAGAAATTAATTATCACTGATTATTTATTTAACGGTGAAAAAAAACGTAGGGATGAAACCTCTCTAAAAAAACTTGTGTGAAGTCTACCAAATAGCTCCAGGATAATGCAATGTGCTATAATCTAATTCTATCTTTTTCTGAGAGGATACCCGGACGAACAGTGGAACAATAACGGTTTATCGAGAAATGTTTGGGCAATAAGCTGTGATGACTGTTAGACATGATCGAACACCCGAGAGTTACTAACTCTCGCTCAAGCCTCTCAGGTTGGAGCCTCCAAACCAAGCCAAGCAAGTTTTTTTTTTAATTATGTATAGGCCTACGGGGGCATTTACAAATTGTCGGTTAATTTTTTTTTCTTACACTACTACCGGATCGGAACACGACCTCAACTGATAAGATAAGATAAGAAGAAAACTCAGCGGGTTTGACTATTTTGTTATTTATATCTATTTTTTTAAATATAATTACAATAATGTTTTTTTAATGTAATGAAATGTTGTAATGAAATGTAATGAAAGTTAACTCCAGGATGCTGCCTTGGTAATATGATCGACCCGTACCCTCCACGAGCCAGTGCGGTTAGTAGGACTTTAATATATATGCATTATAGTACATTTCAAATAATATTATATTAATATAAAAATATATTAAGAAAACTGGAGGTCATTACTTCCTTTGGACTCTGCAAGGGTAAAAATGAGCCTCAACACGCGAACAATCTCTATCTCCGGATACGTCCAACAATTGTGTCGACAATAGTGTTACTGTTATTAAACTGTGCATAATTTAAAAAGTGAAAATTATCATATAAATTACGTAATATTTAAATTATTTATGAAACGAAGCACGTTTCATACATACTTTAATAAAGTAAATAACAACTGTACTAGCATACTTTTAAATGCTGAAGAATTTAACGGTAAAATAAAGAATTTTAAATAATTTCGTATCACTTAACTAGCAACAATACATAAAAAGACAGGTACTTAAACAGAGCTAAAAATATTTTAAATCAACTAAATGCACATGATTTCCGGACAGTCCGTTAAAGTTAATGAACATTAATAGCGTGGAACGAAAAGATTACCTCAAACTTCAGAGAAACTTAGTACCGTTTCCAAACTTACAATAACGCAAGGCCGTCCATCACAGTTACCGTTTTAAGGCACTGTAGATCCGGATTACCATAACTATTGTTAGGACTGTACTTCAAAGTCAAATTGACCTTACCCACTACAGTTAAAGCTCCAAGCCGGGCCAAAGGAGTTAATTAAGGGATCCTCAATCAAACCTAGGCTTTATTTGGACGAATGTAGCGGTTTGTTTGTAATGCTAAGTTAATTGAGTATGGTTTATTTGAATTTTACTTTTTTGGTACTTTCCAGTTACTAATTTAGTGTTGCTTCTATAAGGTCTAGATTCGGAGGGAATATTTCAGTCTTTATACGCTTAGTTATACTCTAATATAAAATCCTCGTTTATTTCTCTTTCTATTAGTAAAAACGTCATGATAAAGTATATGTTGATAATAAAATAAGTATTGTTCGATAGCCAGAGAAAATCGTTTATTTTTAAACAACCCGATATTATATAAAGATTCTCTTCGACAAACGATACGAAAGTCCCTAATGAAGCAAAGACGGTTTCTCCTTATTTTTTTATTTATTTATTATTAAAGGTAAATTAAACAATAATAACAAAATAATGTCTTGCCAAACTGTACAGACAGTTTGTTGGCAAGTAAATGCTCAGCTTATATTATATTTTGTACCCCCTTAACTAAATAGTCACTAGACATTAATATATTACAATGACTATTTACTCTTAAACAACATTTTTTTATCTTTATTTTAATTGCCTGTAAACTTACTTTATTATTTACTTACTTTATTGCTCTTTCTTTTAATATAGTCAAATAAGTGTAGTCTTAGAGCAGTGATAGCCTAATGGTTGAAATTTGCCCTCTCAATCGTGAGGTCCGAGGTTCAAACCCAGGCCCGCACCACTGATTTATGTGCATATTAGAAATTAATTATCACTGCTTTTCAGTGAAGTAAAACGTCGTGAGGAAACCTACACTGAGTGTTCTATAAAAAAAAAGTTCTCGGAGGTGTGTGAAGTCCACCAATTCGCACCTTGCCAGCGCGGTGGATTATGGCCTATAACTCCACATTCTGAGAAAAGACCCGTGCCCAGCAGTGAGACAATAATGGGTTATACTCCAAGTATAGTCTAGAAAAGATGATCAGACATAGCTAGCGAAGAGCTATTTCTAACCAATTTGATACTATGTAAAGATCCATAGGACAAACGATACGAAAGTCCCTAATGAAGCGAGAGGCGATTTCCTGCTACGATTCCGATACCATCCGTAAAGATCGTTTGATTGACCTTCGTTATTCGTACGATTTAACCTGACAAGCGGAAACTCCACTTAGGTACCTAATAGATTCGTTTCCTGACATAAAGCTATGTAATATCTGTGTATGCATCTATATAAATACTAGCTGTACCCGCGGCTTCGCCCGCGTTCAAATTAATGTATGACAAAGTTTTTCCCATTTCACTCCCTTAGGGGTTGAATTTCATAAAATCCCTTCTTAGTAGTTATACTATTTGACATTGACATTTATTGATGTAATTATGCTTAGAATAAGGAACTCGTAGAATAAGCATAAACAATACAAACTGAGCACTCTATAGCTTGTTCATTTATGTCAAATAGCATTTCGTAAGTGTGAGTGAAACAAAATATGTCTGTCTGTTTTTATTAAATTAGCGTGGCACAAGCGGTCCTCTTTTGAGCTCTATTATGCTAATAAATTCAAAAGTTCCATCCAAACTGCAATTTACTTTATGACGGCTGGCATCTTTATTTTGTAGTTTTACGTTTTGATAGTGTTGATCGATAGTGTTATCGATAGAAGGGCAATGCGCATAATTATCTAGGCGACTGTTTTGATTAATATAACATACAATCAAATCTCATATTAAATTTATATTGTGATTGTTATGATGTTTTTTTTCTTCCATTGACCACTTAATATTAGTACCTAGTGCAGCGTTTACAGATTTTTAGTAAATATTTAAACGTATCCATTTTACATTCAGAATAGAATCGTTTGCAAATAATATAATTTTGTCATCCGTTCTACGAGTACATGGAAAGTCAATAATATTTAAGTCGGAGCATGAATGCAGAATGCCGATCAAGCTGAGTTTCTTCACCGTAAGACATTTTGTGGAGGCGAAATTGCAGGTGAAAAAAAATCTGAGAGATTTAGTATCAACTAGGTACATTTAACACTAGGCACTTAAACACAAATATACAACGTAGACAGTTGACAGACCAAAAGCTGCCACCTCTACGGAGGTCTACAGAGAAGTCACCGCCGCCAGCTCGGACAATAACATCTAGCCTCTATCAAAGCGTCAACCTGCCCCGATAACGCTTTAATGAAATGATAATAAATGCTCTACGTAAAAACAAAAAAAAAACTTTATATGAATACTACAACTTATACGACTAAATCATGTTTTATATCGACGCGAAAATGTCGATAATGTGGCATCACTACCTTGTGACAACCTACGAAATAATGAAACAGGACAGTATTATTTGTCTCTTTTCTACGCAATATTTACGTCATACGTAAAGAAGGACAAGTATATGCATTTCACTTTACACTTATAACGTTGTATCCATGTCTTTTTATACATCCATGTAATTATGTGTATTTATGTGACATTGTTATTGTAATTCTTTTATCAAATATTTAATATAGTTGTAATTTGCACACCTTATAAGGTAGAACATATGAAAATATAATGCTAAATTTAAGACCTATGTACTACACTATGTTCTGGCAAATAAAGTGAATTTGAATTTAGTGAGGGCTTACGTCCTTAAAAGAACCCGCATGCAAAATTTGAAACTCCTAGCACTTGTAGTTTCTGAGATTTCGTGATAAGTGAGTGACCTTTCGCTTTTATATATAAAGATTATATACACACACTGCCACATCTATTTCTAGTGTGAAGCATTTCTTGCGTTTCGATGGAAGGGTGTGGTTAGCACACTTTTATTTGAGGTGACCATCATAGCCCTCGGGAGTAGCAACGCAACTGTGATAGATTTTCATACAGAAAATGGGGAGCCCATTTTCTGTATGAAGTTGATTACAGAGGTCCATGGGCGGCAGTGACCACTTACCATCAGGTGTACTGCATGGTCGTTTGCTACTTCAGTCAGATAAAAAAACTTACGATCAGGTGAAGTCCATGATCTTTTAATTATTAGAAAAAATATATGTATTATACTTTGCAAGTTGCACGCATACACTTTGCCGTAAGCACTTTTAATTACTTGGTATCAATATATGTAACAGTTGAGAATCCATTCATATTTTAGTTACGTCACCCTCTGTTACTTACCTATCTCGTAAGTCCACCAGTAGCCAGTTGTAACGCTTCGTCGTTGAACTTCGAATAGAAACGACAGTGAGCGTTTGACATTTGTCCCACAGACTAGCTTCAAGATGCTATCACGACAACGCCGTTCATAAGATGGATTGTTCGACGCGAACACAAATGCCGGCAGTTGCACTACATGATGGATCGCTTTACAGTGACACTACGAGTATTTTAATTATATTGCCCTAGTAACCGTATTTATAATAAACAGTTTAATTTTGCCTATTAAGCGAGACCTTTTTCGATCGATTTTTTTTTTGTAAATTAATCAAATGGCTACGGAAATCATTTAGAAGAGTGTAAAAAAAATGATATTACTATTTCAATTAAAAAATATATTATTATTTTTTTGCTTGTTGCACGTTGAGACTTTAATGTAAGCATTGTTAATTGCTTTATATCAATTTTTACCATGTGTACTTTTAGGTATTTTATATTAATAAATATAACACCTAAAATACTTTAATATTTCAGTTATGTGACCCTCTATTTCCCTATCTCGTAAGTCTTCCAGACTAGCTTCAAGACGCTATCACGACAACGTCATTCATAAGATGGATTGTTCGACCCGAACACAAATGCCGGCAGTTGCACTGTATGATGGAACGCTTTACAATGACACTATTTTAATTATAGTACCCTAGAAAGTGGACTAACAAAACATAAGTTAGTTAATTTTGACTATTATGCATAATACATAGCTACAGAGCAGATCTTTTAATGCTCTATTAGATTATTGGGAAATTAGATTTTTCTTCTAAATTCCATCCATCCATCCATCCATCAGCCCTTTGATGTCCACTGATGAACATAGGCCTCCCCTAAATGGCGCCACTCCAACCGGTCCTGTGCCCTCTGAATCCAACGGTTTCCCGCTGTCTTCTTCAGGTCATCGGTCCATCTGGTAGGGGGGGGGAGCTGTACTCCTTTTGCCTTATCTTGATTAATTTCTGTATTTTATAAACTACAAGGAAAATAAATTTGTTAAAGTGGATAGTTTTGTGAAGTTTCGTCTCTGTAGTTCCGGGATTAGAATAGGACTACGGCATAAGGCAGATTTTTTCTGTGTTTAATTCAGAATGTCCATAGTCAAAAGTAGCCAATCACTATGAGATAAAATGCATCCTTCCGCGTTTTATTATATATGAAATAATTACCACGTACAAGATAAAATAATAGAAAAAATCTTTCTAAGAAAGTAACTAAAAGTATTAAGTTACGGAAAGTCGTTACAAAGATATTTCAAGCAACTCTTCTTTGAAATGCAACACCTTTAAAGTCGAGATAGCTTGCAGACGATCAACGAGAATTCCGTGTAAAGAATCTATTCTAAGTATAATATTTTTCTTACCATTTTCATAGTTAGAATTGAAAATCACTTCTGCCTATCTGCGTAAACAAAAACATACAAACTACTTAATAAATGTAATAATTAAAAATCATAACAACTGAATTGAATTACCTTCTTTTAAAAATCGATTAGAAAAAGATGTGGCATGTAACATGCGTGGAGTCTATATGATTGTTGCGACCTTTTCCACACGTTGACATGAACCCGACGACCCGGATACCGGTCAGATGCGCAATAAGTCCCGGGTTCGATTCCACGCCAAACAGGTATCTGAATGACGAATTTTGATTCCTGTTCTGGGTCTATGTGATTGTGTATTCATCTTGTGTGTGTCCATGGTACCCACGACGAAAATCCTACTAGGCTAAGTGTACAAATCTTGTGCGTGTGTGTGTAATCCTCATCATTGGCCACAGATACGGCTCTAGTCTTGAGATTTTTTTTTCTTTTTTTTTGTTCTCGAGGAGGAAACCTTCAAAAGGTACCCAACTCCGTGGCAGCTACGCAGGGTTATGTGGGATTTTTACCGCACTAAAACCCCCACGGTGGCCGTCCTCGGCGCTAAAAAGAGGACTCCGGGAACTCGGAACGACCGCAACCGGAATCCTCTAAGCGCGTTGCCCCGTCGGACTCCTCTCAGATGAGCGGCTGGGCCCACCGCTCCGTCTAGTCTTTACGACGATATGCGACCCACATATACCGCCGTCCTTCCCGAGATCGCCAGACCGAACGGTTCAAGTTCCAACTCTAGCCGCCTGCAACCCCGGAAGCCCCTTTTAGTCGCCTCTTACGACAGGCAGGGGATGCCGTAGCCCTATTCTGATCCCGGAACTACAGGAACAAAATAGTAGTGACCCTAATAAACAAATCTTTCCTAATAAACGCTTCGCACCAGAACCAGCCGCTGGATCCTATATAGCGAAGTAATAGGTAAATCGGTAGTGCTCTCGGAATAGAACCATTAAAGGTCCCACCATGCTATTTTACATTCAAATTCAATATTCTAAAATTTATAAAGCATAAAATTCATGTGAATTTTCACCTAGAATATGGTAAAGCGGCTATTTGAAGCAATTTGTCCATCGAAGTCACAATAGACCATATATTTCTTCACCGCAAAAGGAATATGATTTGCACAAAATTGCAACCATTCAACACGGCCGATTGCACCCCAGTAGGTAAAGCTGCCTATTCAAACGCAATGTCAATCTTGTTTGAATACATTTTCGTTTCTATATACTGAATATATTAATACTAAGCAAAAACTTGTGATCCGTTTTTATGATACTTACCACAGACGAAGTATGAAATTACGCACGGTTTTAGTTGATGTAGACAAGGATTATGCAATGCTAATATTTTTTTCATTCATTTCTTTACACACTACCTTGCATTTGATACAAACACATATATAATAAACGAAATAGAACATATATTGTCTTACTATGAAAACACATAACGTCAAATATGTCAGATGTATTTGTCAAAATAACCGCTATTGCTTTTAAATGCAGCTTAATTAATAAACCTCTTTTTACCTTTAATAGGTGCGTTCAAAATAACTTAAAAAATATTACAATTTATTTAAATTAGATAAATATTGGTGCTACTTTGGACAATATGAAGTTTAGTTTTTTAATTTAAATTACGGTCGAATTTCGACCGTTGCGACTGGCGACTAGTTAATGTTAATAGGATGTTTCCATCTCTTACTAAAAAAAAGTAATGTTATGTAATTCAGAGGTTGATACAATTCAAATCAATGCAATGATTTCTCAACCACGATCCATGTCTCATGATCCAAGTTAGATTATTGAAATATTGGCAACAAAGAATTTAAAAACGGTGTATCATTAGTACCCGTTGCATATTAAAATGGATCAATGCCGCGATAATATTAGTCTATTGTAATTTACTGTGAGTTTTGTATATCAGAATTTAAGTATGATGATGTTGTAGAGCAGAAAAAGATACTTATGATAATTTAAAACATTGAAATACTGCTCTTTGAAGCTTAACACATTTTTTTTTTAATATCTGACTGAAGTAACAAACGAGCATGCAGTCCGTCTGATGGTAAGTAGTCACTGCCGCTCATGGACATTTGTAATCAACTTCTTACAGAACATGGGTTCTTTCTGAAGTCAATCACAGATGCGTTGCTACTCCTGAGAACTATGATGGTCGCCTCATGTGACGGCAACATGCTTCACGCTAGAAATAGGTGTGGCGGTGGTTCAACCTCAACTAGTCATTACTATTTTCTATATCATTATTTATATAGGTGTCAAATAGTAATAACTAGTTTACAAAATTACGCAACTGCTCTTTAAATATATACGACCCTTATTGATTGAGAGTTTAACCATTCGCATACCCTTTAGCCGCAAGCGCTAGAACAATGTATTAATTTCCCCTATCAGCTGCGGAGGTAAGCCACTAAATATATCGAGAGGGTCAGTACATTCCAGCAACATCTGACAGGTATGGATGGCTGGAACAACTGAGGAACCCTCGAATATCGGAATTTCTGGTAAATCGCTTCACAGAGCCTGATTTAATCTGTCCGTCTCTTTTATAGAGTGATTTGGATCCAGTAAAGGTTAATTGAAGTGAAACACGATAAGTGCACTGTTATTGAGGAATGCAGCGTTGCATAACATTTGAACTGACCGTCCACAGATCAGGCAAATAGTCAAAAGGATCCGAGTTTAATCTGATATGATCGGCAGCACCGTCTGTGTATGAGATAAACGCGTTTAATTGCGTTCATTCCTATAAAATTGATAAAAATATATATTTGTTGAGATAAACGACATATTTTTGTAAAAAAGACGTGAACACTGCATTTTGTACTTACGTGTAAATAAAATCCAATAAAAAACAATATTTGAACTACTAGGGAGTTTGAAATGGCCCGAATTGCTTCGAGAAAAGTATGGTACGGCCGTGCCTCTTTTTTGCTCGACTTGGCGGGGGCACTGACGCCCCCAGATGCCGCAAAAACTCATTTTGCAAAAATGACGATTACTGTGTTTCTTATCACGTGGGCAACACTACGAGCAGTCCATTTATTATTAAAATTGAACCCAATATCTTTAAATAATTTGGAGCTATAAAATATATATTGTTTAATTCAGAGTTCCATAAGCATAAGTACTAACTTAGCGTACGGCGTCATGATTATTTATATATTTTAATTATTTTTGTGATAACTTGGAAAATTCTCGTCAATCATCAAAACATTGCTACTCCCAAGTGGTCACTGTTATATATTTTTTGATAACATGTGAAAACCTCATTCTAAACTTCAGTAATATAGATTACAGTAAACTAATTTATTTATATAGGCTACATATGTTACAGAGAATAAACAAATTTCCAACTTGCATGTGATTACGTGTATGTAGAGACAGCCACGCGTGCGGCACAAACCCGATCACTCGCTACGCTAAAGGAGCTCACCCGGAATACTAATAACCTAATGGTCAATGCATCCGAGGTCGGGCTCATACTATCAGTTCAGACACTGATCTAGTAGCAGAGCTCGGATTCGACTGTGGCTCGACATTTCTACTGTAAAGTAATATGAGTGTAAGATTTAATCTTCGCTGCAGGATAAAAAAGGAAATAAAAATATCACATACTTTTGAAATGAAGAAACTCAATTATCATAGTACATATAAGTAAATATATATTATTGTTAAAGATAATTAATCAATTCACCGTGGTATACGACCTCATTCCTATTATAAGAATGTTATTAATGTCAGGTAATCAGTCAATAGCGCTTGTGATGGTTTTGTCAATAAATACGTTCACTGATTTGGAATTAAACAAATATCGATATGTTGGACGACAATGGCGACCGTTCGATGAACAATCCTTTGGATTCTGCGACATACATGTATTAACTAATTACAAAAAAAAATCACAACGTTTCTTACCAGAACTTTTTGCCGGTTGAAGCCGTGCTCCGATCCGGTGGTAGTGTAAAAAATATTGAAACTACCTTAGCTTAAAAAATTAGCTTTGATGCTTATATTTTCTGTGATATGTAAAATCACAAAAAAATACGTAGACTTGTCAAAAAGATTGGAGTCTTAGCACCGAATCAAATCAAGTTTTTTGAAAGATTGAAATATGAATGAAGGCTGAAATATGAAGATTGATACATGAATATTGATCAGAGATCATATCAATGTCGAAAATAATACTATCTCCGCATAGAATCGAAAAAAGTTAATTTACACTTTTTTTCGATGTATGTAACTTGTGTATCAAATTCTTTTGATTTAATAACATCACGTACCTACCAAAGTGAAATAGTTATTTTAAAATCTGAAGTACGAAACAAGCATGCAGCCTATTTATATAGTTAGTGGTCACTGCCACTAATAGATATTTTTAAGCAACTTCATGTAGAACATAGGTTTTATCTAAAGTCAATCACGGATGCGTTGTTACTCCCGCGAACTGAGATGGTCGCCTCATATTATAGTGTGCCGGCAATGACGCCCTTCCATCGAAACGCAAGAAATGCTTCACGCTAGAAATAGGTGTACCGGTGGTACGCCCCAGTCGAACTACACTGGTTTTCTCTCATCAACCCATTATTGGCCCACTGCTGGGCACGGGTCTTCTCTCAGAATGAGAGAGTTTAGGCCATAGTCCACCGCGCTGGCCAAGTGCGAATTGGTGGACTTCAGACACCTCCGAGAACTTTTTTTTTTTAAGAACTCTCGGGTGTATAGGTTTCCTCACGATGTTTTCCTTCACCGAAAAGCAGTGATAATTAATTTCTAATACGCACATAAATCAGTGGTGCGTGCCTGGGTTTGAACCTCGGACCTCCCGATCGAGAGGACAAGTTTCAACCATTAGGCTATCACTGCTCTACACTGGTTTTACCACTTAGCAAATCGAATCTGGTATCGAATCGATTTATATATAAAACATATAGAAATTTTGTGTAATAAAACGTGTAATGGTATAATAACGCGTCTCGATACGCCGCAAAAATATTCAAAACGAGAATTAAATAACGCATTAGGGATCGACAGACTGACGGAAAACACGTTTCCAATATCTACTGTGTTCCCATGTGTTGTTGGGTGTATCCCCATTTATCGACTCGAAATCGTTTTCATAGATACATCCCTTTTATTTTTCAAGCATATATATATTGGAGCTCCATTCCATACCTAAAGATAAAAAATGGAACCGTTACTACGACTCCGCTGTCGGTTTGTCCGTCTGTCTGACGGACCGTGTTAGCTAGATGGTTGACAGACGATGTATCTATGTATTGTATTTCACAGATAATGTATTTCTGTTGCCACTGTAACAACAAGTACTGAAAACAGAATACAATACATATTTTAAGGGGTATCCATACAATAAATATGTTTTTTGCTCGTTCGAAACATGCGACAGCGTGTTGGCAAGTTGTCTAAAAAGGATTGTTGGATGGGAGCTATACTTCCATCCAACAATTTTGATTTTTTTATCGTTAGACAATGGTAAGGAACCCTTCGTGCGCAAATCCGACTTGTACTTGAAAGGTTTGTTTATTATGGCGTCTACGATAGAAATAAAGGAGCAGTTAACGGATGTCTTTAGATTATACTATACAACTATCGTAATCCTATTATCGAAACTTTGCTAAAGATTATCACTTGATCAAATGCATATTTAGCTTATGATTCTAAAAATGAAATACAGACAAACATTTTTTTATATGTTATATAAAAAACAGCCAATCAATGTGCCGCTCGACAGCTAGTGCAGAAAAATGAGGGGCGACCCTTATGGGATTTTAACAGACGACTGTGAAAAAGGCTGGGAATCTGTACGGAATTCGAATTTAAACAGAGGCATCACTGAAAGGCTGAGCTTCTCAGCTATATTGAAATAAAGCAATTTAAATATTTCGAAATCTACGAGTCGAGCCTCTTTGCGATGGGATAGAAGATATATATTTGATTAAGATTTTCCTCAAAGCCTTTGTATTGGCTTCGTTTGTGCACGTTCTACAAGGCAAAGTTTATAAGAAAAATGTATTCCTAGTAATATTATAATCGCGGTAGACTCTCTAATCTTTTTTATCTTCTTTTGAATGAACTTTCATGATATTTGGATTATATATATTTTATCTTGATAATGATAATCCCATAAAAAAACTATACTAAAAAATCAGAGTCTTGCTACTCAGTTTTTATACCGAAAAAAGTTGTGAGATCCGTATTATACCAAGTCGTTTATTAATTTATTAAGGTCCCTACTTAAGGGACCTTCTATCTTAAGTTGTTTTGTAATTATCTAACCTATTAACAGCTTCTAGTGATCATAACAATATTAAAATTTTGCGTTTTAAATAAATAGATTGACTTTGCAATCGCATGAAAACGCAATCTCACAAGTAAATACATTTAAGCATATATAATACATTAATTTTATTTTTTTAAAGAACTCTCGGGTGTGTAGATTTGCTCTCGATGTTTTCCTTCACCGAAAAGCAGTGATAATTAATTCCAATACGCCCATCAGTAGTGCGTGCCTGGGTTTGAACTTTGGACCTCCCGATTGAAAGGGCATGTTACAAGCATTAGGCTATCACTGCTCTGTGATGAATATAAGAAGACATTAACTATTTCCCATAATGTTGTCTACATACTTCCTCAATCCCTCAGATTTTTGAAGTCGCAACTAAACAAACTTGAAGGTGGTAGAACCAGTGTAGTTCGACCGGGGAAGTACTACCGCCACACCTATTTATAGCGTGAAGCATTTCTTGCGTTTCGATGGAAGGGTGTGGTTGCCGGCACACTTTTACATGAGGCGACCATCATAGTCCTCGGGAGTAGCAACACATCTGTGTTTGACTTCAGATAGAACCCATGTTCTGTATGAAGTTGATTACAGATGTCCATGGGCGGAAATGCCCACTTACCATCAGGTGGACTGCATGTTCGTTTGCTACTTCAGTCAAATAAAAAAAAGAATTTATTACGTCCATAGTATGTCCTAGCAATATAAACCTTCAGTAAATATGCTATATTGGTATTGCTATTCATATTGCAAAAGTAATATAGCAGTGCCTCGAAAAGATATGAAAACATGCGTGTCATTCACATCCGCTTACGTTAGAGATAAGTCTTCCGCAAAGTAAGTATACACTAAGTATGAGAGTATTCTATACTGGATATTGAATACGGAAGAAAATAACATAGGTATACCTTAGTATATTTCTTTATAAACTCCTATACTCATAGCCCCACAGTAAGATTTTCTCCTGTGTCATGGGTGCCATAGACACACACAAAGACGAATAACAAACACCCAGACCCAGAACAAGAATCTAAACTCATCATTCAGATACCTGACTGGCATCGAAACCAAGACGCGCTGCGTGTCAGACCGTTATGGTGACCTCACCGTCACGTCTGTAGGTGGTAGAACCAGTGTAGTTCGACCGGGGAAGTACCACCGCCACACCTATTTCTAGTGTTAAGGAATTCGTGCGTTTCGATGGAAGGGTGGTTGAAGGCACACTTTTATATGAGGAATCCATCATAATGCTCGGAAGCAGCAAGGCATCTGTGACTGACTTCAAATAGAAGCCATGTTCTGAGTGAAATTGATTACAGATGTCCATGAGCGACAGTGACCACATTCCATCTGGTGGACTGCATGCTCGTTTGCTATTTCAGACAGATAAAAAAATGTTCTACATATATAAGTTTGCTTATAGATGCCCTTGAGCAGCAGCAACCACTTACCATTAGACGGACTGCACGTATGTTACTTTTTTGAAAGAAGCACGTCTTATGGCATGTGTATTAAAAATAATTTTAAATAAAGTAATTTGCTATTATGACCATCGCAAATATTTAATATCTCGGCGCTTTGAACATTTTTTAGTCCTTTTTTGCTGCCAGTGATATTAAACAGCTGTTTTGTGAAGAATATAGGTTGTTGCCTCGTGGTTGTTTCAGCTATTAATATTAATGGCAGGGCTTTAATTCTACCGGAAAGGCTTTGTTAAAGCCATATAGAGATTTTCTTTCGACAAAGAACGTGTGCGTACGAGATAAAATCTTTTGTGGGTTTAGACATTAATGAGTTTCAGTTACGGTTTTCTCATTGTTCCATGTTTTTGTAGAATGAGGATTTAAATTTTCTAATTCATCATCTCCGTTAACTCTGTTAACCGATCTTATTAAAACATAGAATAATGCTTACTATACTCTTAATCCTGTACTACGATTTCTCCTTTATCGTGGGTGCCATGGACACATACAAAGACGAATACAAAAATACCGAGACCTAGAACACAAAACTATATACATTATTCAGATATTTGTTTGACAGGGGGTCGAACCTTGAACTCATTGCATGTCAGACCGGTATAGTGATCGTGTCGCTATACGCCAACAAAGTTATGTAGCTTAAGAGCTGATTATGTGATTTATATAGATTGAGATTTTGAGCTAAATTAACATATAATACATTCATATAACGGTAGGCGTTACCGGAGCGGGCAAAGCCGCGGGAAATTCTTGGTATATTATAATTTAT
This sequence comes from Spicauda simplicius, assembly GCA_949699795.1. Lineage (NCBI taxonomy): Eukaryota > Metazoa > Arthropoda > Insecta > Lepidoptera > Hesperiidae > Spicauda > Spicauda simplicius. Next base: position 8,778,384 of record OX453077.1, on the reverse strand, counting down.
ATTTAGGTAAATATATTTCAAGATCCTGCTACTTATTTTTCTATTTTTAGTTTAAGCAGTCTGATACTTTTTATATAATAATTTATTTAATAAGTCTGAAACTTTGGTCCCGGATTCGATTCCCGGCCAAACAGGTATCTAAATAATGAGTTTGGCTTCCTGTTCTGGCTCTGGGTGTTTGTGTATTCGTCTTGTGTGAGTCCATGGTACCCACGACACAGAAATCTTAATGTGGGACTAGAAAGGGTGTTTATAAGAATTTAGTTCTTTAAGCAAATAGTCATTCAAATAAAAGGTAAGCATTTTATTAATTTGCAAGTATTAAAAATTAATTTCATGTGAGACAATGACTGATAGCCCGATATGATGTTCCCCGTCACTCGAGACACGTCATTCGTTTAACATAAATTGATGAATCGCGTTCAGTAAACAAGGGAGGCGAGTATCGATCCTAATCATTAACATATTAATTGTTTGCGTGTCTGTCTGCTCCACATGCAAGGAAAATTATGGTTTAAATCCATTGCATCATTTTCCTTTATTAATCATTTATTAATAAAAGTTTTATTACAATAAGTGCATTATTATCATAAGCATTTTTTTACACACAGGTTTTGTTTCGAGTTCTTGCAAAATTTATGCTAAGAATAAAAAGCATATGATTAACGCTTTTTTATTAACTGCGCACCCGATTACAGTAGATAACTAAAAAGGGACAAGTTACTACAATAATCCAATTAATAATCGTACATTACTAGTTGTCCTATGTCGTGGTCGACATTGGATGGCAATTACGAATAAACTGGGCAATTTAAGTTGACAAAATTGATTAACGTTGCGAGAGTAGAGCACTGTCAAACTTGTGTTAGAAATGTGCAATAAAAACTTAACTTGCTAATCACTGCAATTTGAAATAAACTTTAATAGATTATGTTTTATTTTTCACAAGATAAATAATTTTTAAACAGTTTTCATCAAATCGAACCTAACGAAATCTTATAAGCGTCAAACCGAATGGGGTGTTGTAGGTTGCCAAAAAATGAGACATACATACATTGAAAAACAATTCCCGTCTTCTGGCACTGTCAGATAAATATATCCGAACCTTGGGTACATATTCAATAAGCAAACAAGAACACAACAAATATCCAGAGCAAAGAAAGTAATAAAAGTTGTGTAAACAATTGTTTTACCGTTAAGTTTGTGCTATAAAGTCGTACAACTTTTAATGAGAGCCATAACATTCATTTATAAAACAACAATGGTTGAGTCCAAAAAGTTATGAACATTTTTGTTGTTTAGAAATACACGAATCTATATAATGGATTTAAATTTCATTACGATTTCAATTTAAAAATCAAAATTTATTCGGGTGCATAATATTGTAACCCTTGTACGCTTTGTACGTTTTCTACACTCATAGCCCCACATTAGGATTTTCTCCTGTGTCGTGGGTACCATGGACACACACAAGACGAATATACAAACACCCAGACCCAGAACATGAATCTGAACTCATCATTCAGATACCTGTCTGGCTGGGAATCGAACCCGGAACCCATTGCGCGTCAGACGGTATGGTAACCGCTGCGCCACGCGGGAATATGTACTAGCATGCTACATTTTAGCCCAATGGCCTCATTTAATCGTTTACGAAGATCAGCTGATCAAATTTCCGATTATTCGGCACTTCTCCCAATCACTTTTTATCATCCACAATCCAATCACTTTTTAAATATAAAAAACTAGCTTTTAACTGCAGCTCTGCTCGCCTGGGTTTTACAGAGTCTTTTCACAGTGGCTTTTCTTTCCTAACTAGATAATGTATATGTTGATGCTTTCTACACTCATAGCCCCGCACTAGGATTATGTTCTGTGTCGTGGGTACCATGGACACATACAAGATGTATACACAAACACCAAAACCCAGAAAATAAATCGAAACTCATCATTCAGATACCTGTCTGGCCGGGAATCGAACTCGAGACCCATTGCGCATCAGACCGGTATCGTAACCGCTCCGCCACGCGGGTCGACTATATATGACCTGTATTATTTAATTTATGTGTTAATCCAGGTCATAAACTGTCTGTCTGCCAAGTTTCATCTAAATCCGATTATTAGTTTCTGCGTAAAAGACAAACATCCAGCCGTCCTCACAAACTTTTCTTTATAATATTAGTAAGATGTTTCTGTCATAACAATAGCAGACGCCATTAATGTCATAATGAGTTCAAGTGTCATAAATTTTATATTAATGTTTATGGATTATGTTGTAATGAAACGGTACACAAACACATACACAAAAACATACTTATCTAAATATTATCGTAAACGTTTTTTTTTTCTAAACCGAGATATACCTTTCAAAAGATTTCGATTTAGAAAAAACATTTTCGAAAATCTTTTAATAGATTTTTGTTTTCATAACATGGGTCTATCGATAAACCTCCTTATTTTAGGATTTTGCTGTAAAATAAGTTAATTTAGCAAATAAAATACTGTATATATATTAAGCACTGTGCAATATGATACTGATTTAAATATTGCATTTGTCCGCAATATTTTAACGACGCATCATCAAACGCAGCTCCAGCTCTTTAAATCTTGTTTACTTGCAATTTTTAATGTTAGATAATAACATTTATCGCTTAAACTGTTTAAAACTCTCATGTATTTTATGACTTGCGCATACGGTTAAGAAGATAAAATTTTAAACGGCAGATAACTGCGCCCTCTTCTTTATGTGACGTGTTTCAAAGACATTAATGCTGTATGTACTTTACTACTGTACGTACTTTTTATTGGAATAATATGTTTTATAACTCAGATACGGTTTTTATTACAATATATGTGTTGTATGGTTTAGCGAAAAATATTAACTTTCACTTGAGGCTTAGTCTTCGGAAGTAGCAACGCAAATTTGACATGAGGTGAACCTCCTGTTCATTGCTTAGCGATGCATTTGGATGGCAGGGAGAGTTCACCAGCAGGCCCTGCTTGCGAATTTGCTACTAATTTTATACAAAAAAAACGTTCGGCACTCGGGGACTGCCGCGGTAAAGCTATTGCATAGCATTTTTATCAACTTAAGCAATTACAATTATTTATGCAGTATTTTCTTCTATTAATTCAAGTTTTTTTCTTTGATACTATAGAAATTCTCACAAACAGCTGCTTAAATATTCTTTCGATTTCCGGGCAGCTTGTTTCGATCCGTGCGAGCTCCGTACTGTCGTTCACATACACTTAAAGCGAACTCCCGGCCGCGCTACATGGTAGGCGGAGTGGGTGTTGTTAGGTTTTTTTCGTTACAGAATTTCTTGATTCTTAAAGCCCGCGATAAAAGCTATGCAATAGCATAACATACTGAGACAATTTTAATTTATTTATCAATACTCGTTTAAACTCGACCTCGAAATCTAGGGGCCTTGGTTCGAATCCACCATTGCTTTTTCTAAAATTAAGATTGTATTAGAAAATAATATTATATCTGCTTTTCGGCGAAGGAAGATATTATGAGAGAATAATATAATTCTCTGAAAAAACGTTCACAAAAATGTGTAAAGTTTACCATTTTGCACTCGGCCAGCGCGGTACAGTATGCCCTCAAACACCAAATTCTGAAAGAAAACCTGTACCCAAAAGTAGGACAACAGTTTGACGATAGATTACATCTACGTAGCGTACGTATAGGCTCGTGTATCGTCTAATTCACACATGTTCGTATTGGATTGCATCTCAGTACATCCGGCATAATCCCCGGTGATTAATTATACACAGAGAGTAATTCTGCTATAGAGATCGCGATAGTAGGCGAGGTTACTTACCTAACTGGTATTGTATAAGGTATTCTGTCTGTGGTATTGTTAATCTATTCGCTGAACAATCGATGCTGTGGTTCTGGTTATGTATTCTGTATTTAAGCGTTGATATACTAAGACTTAGAGTTATATTTTAGTACGATAATTTCTCACAAAATATGTCAGATTTATTTGAAAAACAATTAGAAATGCATTTTTTCTCTGAACACAGTTTCTTTTTATCTGACTGAAGTAGCAAACGAAGATGCAGTCCACCTGATGGTAAGTTTCCACTGCTGCCTATGGACATCTGTAATTAACTTCATACAGAACATGGGTTTCATTTAAGTCAATCACAGATGCGTTGCTACTCCCGAGGACTATGATGGTCGCCTCATATAAAAGTGTGTAGGAAACCACACCCTTCTATCGAAACGCAAGAAGTGCTTCACGCTAGAAATAGGTGTACCATATTTAAAATCATACGCTTGAAAAACTTTAACCACCGACGAAGTCGAATATACCAAAGTATTGTAAATATTATTTACTCATATGTAGTTAAGTGCTAAAAGATAGGTATTAGTAAAAAACAATATTAAATTTGAATCTATTTAACCTCTGTTAAAAATTATCCTGTGAAATTAATTTTAGGAAATCGCGTACCTTGTATCCGGAGTCAAGTATCACGAACCTCGATATTGTTTTGAGAAATCAGACCCAATTAACTTGGCCTTATTCATGTTAACAAACATAACTGAATATGTACCATATGAGGGAAACCGAAACAATCGTACCCATTTCGACATTTGAGGACCCGCGTAGCCGAGCGGTTACCATACCGGTCTAACGCGCAATGGGTTCCGGGTTCGATTCTCGGCTAGACAGGTATCTGAATGATACCCACGGCGCAGAAGAAAATCCTAGTGTGGGACTATGAGCGTAGAAAGCGTGTGTGTGTGTGTGTATTTCGTGTAAGAACCAACACTTGAAAGCTCCGAAGTTATATTAAAATCTCCTTTATTATTTGGTTGTATTTAAAACAAAACGTGATTAATTACAATAGTATGAGTCGTTTTAACTCACAATAATTTATTGTAATGTAAGTATTCCTCAGTGTAATCCATACATATTGCTATAAATTAATATTAGTATATAAAATATTAACAATATAATCAAGTTCAGCATATTTTACCACTATAATTAACTAGCCTATAAAATTAATTTTAAGAATTACCATACCTTGTAATCGGAATCTTGGTATGTATCATGAGCCTCAACGTTGTTTTGAGAAATCAAACCCAATTAACTTGATCTTATCCGTGTTAGAGCTAACATAACTGAATATGTACCATATGAGGGAAACCGAAACAATCGTACCCATTTCGTGTAAGAACCAACACTTGGAAGCCTCGACGTTGTTTTGAGAAATCAAACCCAATTAACTTGACCTTATCCGTGTTAGGGCTAACATACCTAAATATGTATTGTGTGAGGGATAGCGAAGCAATTGAACCTAATTCGTATTAGAACCAATACTTGAAAATTACAAGTCGGATGATCTTAATCTTTATATAGTTATTTTTGAAACAAAACGTGCTAAAACGCAATAAAATACGACATTTTAACTGTCAATCGTGAATTTCCCTAATCCCTCCGTTTAGACAGATTAACTAATTTCAATTACATAGTTCAATAATAATTCAGTTGCGTCGAAAAAGAATGAGGTTGCTATCATGATAAAGCATTATAATTCTCATTCATTTCATATAATGTAATCATCCTTCAGTCTAATCGTTACAAATCTTACGAAAAAATTGGTGTATTGCAATAGAACGGGTTTACAATCATCTTAAATATTTTAATTCTCATTCGTTTATTATCTATATATTAATATGTGAAGCAAAACTTGTGATCCGTTTTTCAGATACTTGCCGCAGACGGAGGAGTAAGAAATTACGCACGGTTATAGTTAATGTAGAGAAAATCAACTAAAAACACATTGGACACACTACCTTGCATTGACACACGTCATACAAAGCATACATAGCCGCATAAGAATTTAGTTGTATCGCTATAGAATGAGGTTCATACGGCATTTTAATTGTGAGCCATTTGTCATTATGAAATTATTCCTCAGTCTTCTAATCCTTCGTATCGTCAATCCATTATTGTTCCACTGCTGGACACGGGTCTTGTCTCGGAATGAGAGAATTTTTAGGCCATAGTGCACCGCGCTGGCCAAGAACGAATTGGTTCTAATCCTTACTTTAACCTCTTATCCTTAATTTGACGACCCAGCGGTTACCATACCGGTGTGACGCGCAATGGGGCCCGGGTTCGATTCCCGGCCAGACAGGTATCTGAACGATGAGTTTAGATTCCTGTTCTGGGTCTGGGTGTTTGTGTAATCGTCTTGTGTGTGTCCATGGTACCCACGACACGACATGAGAAAATCCTACTGTGGGGCTATGAGTGTAGAAAGCGTGTTACATAGTCTAATATGTTTGGTCGGTTGCATCGACCGCACATTGATTGGTCTGTAACGATGACCCTTTTCATATCATCAGTGGAAAAGAAATAATGCTAAAACGCCAAAATAGCATTTGTGTGAAATGAGGTTTGAAGTTGTTTTTACAGAAAAAAAAACACGTCACCTTTATTTTTGTTGAGATCATGTTGACTGTTATAAAGTATTAACAACAAGATCCCACCTAAAATAAAGGTGACATGTAAAAAAAACAACTTCAAAACCTATTTTCCGCAAATGCTCGTCAACCCATTATTGTCCCACTGCTGGACACGGGTTTTTTCTCAGAATGAGAGAGTTTAGGCCATAGTCAACCGCGCTGGCCAAGTGCGAATTGGTGGACAAATGCTATTTTGGCGTTTTCGCATTATTTCCTTTCCACTGACGATATACATTAAGCTTAAATTACCAATAATTAGACTTACCTTTGTGTACTGAAGTACAAAATACTTTTGCATTAGTCCTAAAGCAAAAAGAAAATAATTCAAATACAAAATAATATGAAAAATCAAATACGATCTAACATGCGATAGTTGAAACGAAGTGAACACTTAAGTGAACTCTCAGTTTGTAGTTAAGAATTTCCAACGACTCGATCAAGATACCCCGAGAGGCTTCGATGTTACAAACGAGGCTCGAGGGGTGCATTCCAATGCGTCTACCGTTCAACTTTATATAAAGAAAATTTCATTCGTGCACTGCGCTCTAAGATTTTATACCTGTAAAAGTGTTTGCTTTTATCCGACTGCGTCAAAAGCAGGGTTTTTCGAGCGTGAGTATGTGGGTATGCCTATTTCTTTCGGGACGAGGCTCGCGTTAACATCAGCTCCGGCCGACGTTGCAGCGAATGAAATGCTAACGCCTTCTCGTGACCCGGCACCGAACGTCCAGTGGAACGTCGCGGAGTTTTAGTCGGTAAGAGTCCGACATACCCCTTGCGCTCTCCCGGGCGAAAGGGGATCCCTTTCGCCCGGGTGAGCGGAGCGAAGCGGAGGATTTCTCCGCGTTTAAAAAAATGTTTATTTCAATGGCTCGCTCTACAGCCCAAACGGCAAGGTAGATTGTATCATATGACGAATCATCGGAATCGTCTTAATTCTCAGAGTAAGATAGGCTACATAATTTTTAAATATGGCTTTTACGAGGAAAAAAGACTTGAAGAAGAGGCGATTATTAAATTAACAACAATTTAATAAACAACATTTTTATAAGCGTAAGCGAAAATGTATTAGGACATTGCAATTAATGGGTGAAACCATATTTAAAGATTGTTTGATTTAACGTGATATACATCTTCTTACGGAACCCTGTTTCTCTCACTCTCTATCTCACGTCAAATATTATGACGTCACACTGATTTAAGGCACAAAAGATAATTGACAACTTGACGTTTGACTGACTCAGATTCACAGCTTTACAATATTTTATATATCCAGATTTATTTATCATGAGTTTCACAACCCAAAATGGCCACAAAAACAACTACAACGTAAATTCAACACAATATTTCATCCGTATTGCTCGTACAGTACTGAGCTTCAGCCGATAAAAATGTTTATGAACGAACTTTAGACAAACAATCATTCACGAAATCGTAAAGCTCGATACGGACATGAATCATTAAAATACGAACGGTCGAATAAAATATCGGCAGATGCAATATTTTTTTTTCCAACATGCAATAACGATCGAATATGACGGCTTAATGACTGAAGGCAGATATGAAACGATTCAGCCGAGTTCGAGTCAATCCAGATTTCGCTGATTCGGCCGATTGTTCTGGTTTCAATTCTTGCGAAAGGATTACTTTTATAATTTTTTGAGTTTATCGGACTATTTGTGCTTGTTTGTGCATTACTATGCAAATGAAATAATAACATAAAACTATGTTTTAATTGGAATACAAGATGCATAATAATATAATATAATATTAATAATATAATATTAATAAAATTAATGGAATCTTCTTAACAAAACAAGACAAACATCAATAATAATTGACTCGTCGACTAGGCCGCGCTGGGTGCGCGCTAGCCAGATGTAATATATTAACAGTGCTCGTTTTCACAAGCATAAAAATGTAGATCATGGTATTTCTCATTATTTTCACTTTTAAATACATAAAAATTAATAGACTGTAAACGTCTAATATTTTCGTTAATAATGTGCTGCATGTTCCTTTGATATTTAAAACAAACTATTCGTTAATTAAAACATTACTGTTCACAAAATGTATATAGCAAAACTAGACAATTTGTGCTTTACGCTGCGCAGCGCAAGCACTGGTCAAGTTTCAAAGCGCTGGGATGCAATAATTCGGCTCCGTATAACTTCACACACAACTTACGTGTACAATGTTTTAATGTCCATTTAATTTATTATGTTATCTGTGTTGTTTCATGTATTTCCTTCTATAGTTTTCATGTTTGTTTTCATCCAGATAATCTATTGTTTTATACATTATACAGCACAGCGCAAACAGTCAAGTTAGACTAGTCACCCGTCGCAAAGGTCTAATTTAGACCGTATTTCAACTGAAAAACTAAACTTGATATTGTCCAAAGTATTTACCAAATTATTTTTTTATTAATTTTTAAGTTATTTTAATGCACCTGAAAGGTAAAAAGAGGTTAAAGCAACAAAGCTGCATTTAAAATCAATAAAATATTTTGACAAAGACCACTGACGTTTTCGACGTTCTGTGTTTTCATATGTTGAATGTTTTATTTCGTTTATTATTTGTTTGTGGTAATTGCACGGTAGTGTGTGAAATTGATTTTATGTATGTTATATGCATAATTTGGAAAAAATATTAACATTTTGCACTTCTTCTCTACTTCCACTATAACCGTGCAAAATTTCATACTAATCAGTCCGCGGCATATTACTTAAAAATGCATTTTTTTTCTAATCAAGCTTCACCTATTAATATAAAGATTAATTTTTTATGCTATCTGTGTTGTTTTATATATTTCCTTCTATAGTTTACATGTTTGTTTTCATCAAGACAAGCTATTGTATTGTACATTAATACAGCACAGCGCAAACAGGCAAGTTAGATAAGCTGCAAAGCAATAATTCTCTTATGAACAACTTTGCACAGAAGTAGCGCTTGTAAATTGTTTTAATGACTATTTTAACAACTATGTTATTTGTGTTTATATTTACTTTCTACAATTCTCATGTTTGTTAATATTATAAGGGGACAAGTTATTGTGCATTATGTTAGTCAAGTGCTGGCATGCAATAATTCTTTTATGAACAATTTTCCACATAGGTATCGCTTGTAAATTGTTTTTATGTCTATTTTATGTATTATTATGTTGCCTTAGTTGTTTTAAATTTACTTCCTACTCTCACTTAGCATCAGTAAAACTAGCTATTGTTGAATAATACAACACAAACAGACCTCAAGTTACACAGCGCTGACATGCAATCATTCTCTTATGAACAACTTTGCATTTAGGTATCGTCTGTAAATTATTTTAATAACAATTTTAAGTTCTATTACGTATTAGTGATATTTAATATTTACTTTCACTGTTCTCATGTTTGTTAATATTATTAAGATTCAAGTTATTGTGTATTAAGTCAGCCAGCGCAAACAGTCGTCAAGTTGCGAAGCGCAGAGATGCAATAATCCGGTTGCGGAACTTAGCTGAACTATCACATGTAATGTCTGTTTCTGTCCTAACTAGGGATGCATGCAGTTATGTCACATGCTATTGTTGTCTCATATTATATAAGTACTTTAGTTTAAGACCGCGTTACTGTTTAGGCAAATTGCTGGTTATTAGCGGCATGTCCCTGTAGTTCCGGGATCAGAATAGGGCTACGGTATCCCCTGCCTGTCGTGAGAGGCGACTAAAAGTTGCTTCGTGAGTCGCGGGCGGATAGAGTGGGAGTGTGAAGGTTCGGTCAGGCAACCCCGGGAGGTGGCATATCGTAAAGACCAGACGGAATGGTGGACATAGCCACTCCCCTGGAGGAGCCGGATGGGGCAACGCGTTCATAAGACTCCAGTTACGTCATTTGGAGATCCCGGAGTCCTCTTTATAGCGCTGACGTCGGCCGCCTTCAAGGTTTTAGTGCAGTAAAAATCCCACATAACGCTTCGTCGCTCCCACGGTGTCAGGTACCTTTTGAAGGTTTTCCCCTCCAAAACAAAAAGTTATTAGCACCAACCACACTCTTTTAAGAAATGCAAGAATAATTTGGCGTTGGTCAACCCCAATGCACTTTCGACTTCACAACGTTAAAGATTCAATGACTCCCACAGAAAAATAGATATTAATCCGTAAATACATAACGAGATGAACCACAAATAGTAAATGCTAAAAACGTAAAAAAAATGATTTTCATTCATTCCGAACACGTATGTTATTTACTTACTTATACTTATAAAGCTTATTGTAAAATAATAATGTAAAATGAAAAAAATAATAAAAAGCAAAAATTTTAAATAAATAATTGGGTTAAAAGTACAAGATTCATACAGTTAAACTTTAAAGCGCAGTAACCTCCTTAAAGCTCCTTAGTAGGTTACCAATGAAAGATGTCTTTGTTTTCAAGAAATAAAGAAAAGGGAGCTTTCTTTGGTTTTGTTAATTATACCAGGAAAAGCTTTTTGAGAGCTTAATTTAATCAGATGCTTTATGAATATAAATGTTTTATTTCTTGTATTTTTACTAAGACTACATCTTAAGTATAATCAAATAACACTCAACTTTAGACAAGTTCTTGCGTAGCTTTCTTTTGTATTTTTGTTAAAAAATTATTCCCTTTAAGACAAAAGAAACTAACTCTACTATAACTTTATTATATTGAATTAAACTGAAATGTTATCTATATTTTAATCCTATATTTTAAGCGAAAACTTGGGATCCGTTTTTAAAGAACTTGCCGCAAACGGAGGAGAATGGAATTTTGCACGGTTATAGTTTATATATAGAAGGAGCACGATACGCTAATATTTATTTCAAATAATGTATGAAACATACATAAAAACAATTAAAAGCACATTACACACACTACCGTGAATTTGACACAAACACATATATAATAAACGAATAAAACATAATGTCTTTCTATCACAAAACGTCAAAAATGTCAGATGTCCTTGTTAAAAATAACCGTTATTGCTTTTAAATGCAGTTTAGTTTTTAGTAATTAAACCTATTTTTACCTTTGCCAGTGTATTTAAAATAACTTGAAAATTATTACAATTACTCATAAATATTATAACTTTGGGTTGTAGATATCGTAATAATTACGTTACATAGGTCGCGTTTCTCTGGAGATCCCATAATCCTCTTCGCAGCATCGAGGACGGCTATCGCGGGAATTTAGTAAGATAAAAATCCCACATAACCCAAAGTCACCGGTACACTTTTACATGAGGCGACCATCCTTGAAAGTAGCAACGCACCTGTGATTACTAGTTGATTACATATGTCCATGGGCAGCAGTGATCACTTACCACCAGGTGGGCTGCATGCTCATTTGCTACTTCAGTGAGATAAAAAAAAAGTTACTCCCACGCCGTCGGCTTTTGAAGGTTTCTCCTCGATAACGAAAAAAAGGTACCGTAATAAGCTTTTGATTGAAGGAAATTTAAATAAAACTATAAATTGAGAAGATATGGCTTAAACTTTGCCTAAGAACAGATTATTTGAAAACAAATTAGTCTAAAGCGTGATTGAAACGAGGTGACTAAACTAATCATTAACACAAAACTACTTAGTTTTACAACTAGGAGCGCTTGGAAAGTTTTCTCAGGTTTGTAACCCCTTCGGCCACTATTATTAAGGTATCGGAGAATAAAATAACGATTATTCTTAAAGTAATTTGTACAGACAAGTTAGTGGAGCGATACTAAATAATACGCGCTTGAGTTTTTAAAGTATTTTTACCAATTTTTGAAACTTACAGGTTTGAACTGACATTCAGGTTAAAATTCATACGAAGTTTGCTTGAAATAAATTACTGGCAACTATTTACTAAACCGCATATTATTTAAGAAATTGTCAAAATACTGTTAGATAGCCGTAGTAAGACAAATCTATAATAACATAACCGCAGGAATCATCAGTATGATCAGAAATCTTAATAATCTTCCCAAATTCTGGCGTCACTCGTGCAAGTCGCTGTCCGTGACTCGCATATATTTTGACCATCAACGATGTAGTCAAATAGACTCCCAATAAAATGGTGTACCTTAAGAATTACTGAGGCTCATCCACATTTCTGATTAGGTAAAGAATATTTCTGATTATTTTTGGAGTATTGATTATTATGATTCTGATTTTATATTTTCATAAAGAGACGTTTTTTAGAAACTCCAAAACTCTGTGGTGTTAGAGCACAGGGTGACCTCAGCGTGAAGCTACACCGTATGATTACAATTCAGAAGTATTTCATTGTTTTACACAGAGACCAATGTAATATGTTTATTTAAAAAAATATAGACTACTACCTTTTACCCGCAGCTTCGCTCGCAATGAATTGTAGATGTTGAACTGTGTTGATGAACAATGTCTGCCAATTTTCATTTCTTAAAATTATCCTAGGTTTTTTCTCATAACTTTGTAAACAAACATGATAATCGTTTGAATGGTTTGGACGTAAAAGCATAAAAAACGAACTTACATTTGCATTTATAAAATGAAGTAGGGATTTAGCGTACCTTACCCTGCAAACAAATCGATAAATCAATTGCGGTCTATTTAGCTACTCCATCTACGTTCTGGACCCTTAGCTTTGTTGGCCGACATTATCGGATTTGTACGGAAAATGTCAATGTCATCGACCTTACATCGAGAAGACCTTTGCAAAATCTTTGTTCTGGGAACGGCTGATAGGAAAAGCTTGGCAAAAAATTATCCGTCCAACAAGATCGATTAGCTTTTGCTCGGTTTCTCTCATTATCTTTTGTAAGTTGATTACGTTGGCTGAAAATTAAGGTGTTTTACCATAGAATTTACAGTCATCATGTTATACGAATCATTGGTCCTAAGACATCCAATGTGTGCATTAGTAAAGACCATATTCATTGAAAACCAACGCACCCAAAAAAGCACTTCAAAGACTATTATGAAGAACACTTATGCTTGAAAAGTGGTTGTGTCAGTATGATTCGACCGGGCGAGTAACAGCGCTGAACATCTTAATATATATAAATTACGTGTCACTTTATTTGTCCGCAATGGACTCTTAAACCTCTGAACCGATTATAAACAAAAATTTATACAACATGTGTATTTTGATCCAACTTGAAAGATAGGATAGTTTATATCTTAATTTATAGGTTTAATTACAAATATTTTTTTTACCTTCAGCTGTTAGCTTTAGATAATCCTCATAACAGATGGCGGTGTAATGTTATCTGTTAACTTGATTAAGTAAGTAATGGCGCTAACATTTCTTTAACCACAGCAACGCGTGGTCGGGTCTGCTAGTATTCTATATCAAGGTGGTAGAACCAGTGCAGTTCGACCAACTACCACCGCCACACCTATTTTTAGCGTGAAGCATTTGTTGCGCTTCGATAGAAAGATGTAGTTGCCGACACACTTTCACACGAGGCGACCATCATAGTTCTCGGGAGTAGCAACGCATCTGTGATTGACTTACTAATGTCCAAGGGCGGCAGTGACCACTTAAAATCAGGTGGGCTGCATGATTGACTGATACTTCAGTCAGATAAAAAGTATAAAAAAACATCAGAAGAACCATATGTATGTCTGCTACTACAACAGTTTTTCTCTTTTTTATCATATTGAAGTAGTGAGCGAGCATACATTCCATCTAATGGTCAGTGGCACTGACGCCCATGGACATCTGTTAGCAACTTCATATAGAACAGGGGTTCTATGTGAAGGGGCCATACATAAATTACGTCACACGTTACGGGGGTCGATAAAGCGTGACAAGGGATTCAGAGGAATACAAAATGGACTATCACATGTAATTTTGGAACTACAGTTTTTAATTTAAAATTTATACGTGTAGGATAACAAAATATGTGACATCGCACTAGCGAGTGGTTTCATAATTGTGACCAGTTGTGACAATTTTGGGGGAAGGGGTCAAAAAAACATAAAATTAGTGTGACGTAATTTATTAATGGCCTCAAAGTCTGTCACTGATGCGTTTCTACTCCCGAGGACTAATGATGAGACCTCATATAAACGTGAACCGGCAACAATAGATGTAACGAATGTTTCTATGTGACAATCGCGAATGCGAATGCGAATATTCCTTACCGACTTCTCAAATGCGAATGTTGCCTCCCGTAAGGCATGTTTTTTTTATCAGACTGAAGTAGCAAACGAGCATGCAGTCCACCTGATGGTAAGTGACATCTGTAATCAACTACATACTGAGCATAGGTTCCATCTGATCACAGTCAATCACAGATGCGTTGCTACTCCCGAGGATTATGATGATCGCCTCATGTGAAAGTGTGCCGGTAACCACAACCGTAACGCAAAAATAGAAATAGGTGTGGCGGTAGTACATCCCCGGTCGAAGTACACTGGTAGAAATGTTTAAATGTTTATGTGTTTTTGTTTCCACCTTGAAGAAATGTTTTATTCCATTATCGTATTTCTTCTACATTCAGTTACGAAAAAAGTTTATTCAGCTTAAAGTAAAAATAAACGGGAAATAGGCGTTAAGACAAATTAAATCGTATTCATTAGTGACTTCCATCAGACTATCTCCAGACGCAGGCATTGAAGCAAAATGATTAATAAAGATAAGAAGAGAAATGGCGGACTCGACAAAAAATTCGGAGACCATCAATTTAATAAAGCAGTCGAACAAGTCGAGCAACCTATTATTTTTGTAAAATACAGCCTCCCGGCTCCTAAACGAGGAACCAAGATTAGCCCCGCACTCTGGATGTTCACCAGTTTCCCCCGTTGTTTTAATTTCGCTTCATTGCTTTTGGAATCATTTTTAGATATTGTAAGAATCGTCATAATTCGTGCAATAATTCAATTTGAAAGTGGTTTAATAATGCTTTGTCGTCAACCCATTATTGTCCCACTGCTGGGCACGGGTCTTCTCTCAGAATGAGAGAGTTTTAGGCCATAGTCCACCGCGCTGGCCAAGTGCTAGAACTTTTTTTTTGAAGAACTCTCGGGTGTGTAGGTTTCCTCACGATGTTTTCCTTAACCGAAAAGCAGTGATAATTAATTTCTAATACGCACATAAATCAGTGGTGCGTGCCTGGGTTTGAACCTCGGACCTCCCGATTGAGAGGGTAAGTTTTAACCATTAGGCTATCACTGCTCTGCTAATAATGCTTAATTACAATATATATTTGAGAACCCACGGTAGACTGGTAGAGTATGCCATAGGGCATTAAGTGTACCGTATTGTAACTTTTTTGTTAAGAGGTGCAATTATATCATTGCACCTCTTAACAAATATTTTTTTTACCGAATTTACTATTAACTGCGTTATACTGTATTATTATGTATTATTTTACAGTTTCGACCTTTTAAAAATATAATTATTATTTTTGTAACAGAATACAGTTTTCCATTAGAAAGTTATTAGCAAAAATGAATAACGTTAAAACTAGGGAAAATTAATTTAAAATAATCATTTGCGTTTTAAGTATTTTTTTATGAATTATATTTTTGTTTAAGAAATTAATTTAGAAACAATTATTTAAGGAAGAGGTGAAACAGTACCGAAGGTACTATTTTGATTACTTCTAAATAGTATTTTATTCACATAAATCCATCAGAACATGGCGAATTTCCACGTTGACGCGTGTTTGATGCCTAGACAGGCGTGTGACATACAAGACAAGTTTATTAAACGAGATCAGAAAGCTGTACTCCAAATAGAAAGGTTTCAATCTTCGATAATATTTGTTAAACTTTATTACTAATTGAGTTCTATGCACAAAATATTTACAATAAATGTAGCAATAAATTTAAAGCCGGCGATGCATTGGCGACTCCCCTGGTGTTGCAAATGTACTTAGGCGACTGGCCCCCGGTGTTGCAAATGTACTTGTTTTATTTAAAGTTTATTTTGTTTCACTTTTATTTGTCACTTTCCCCCCTGGATATTTAAAAAACATTATATAAAAAGTATTTCTAGCTGGCAGTCAAATAGGGATGTGTTGGCATTCCTAAGAAGTAAGACTGTCGCTTCGTATGTAAATCGGCATCAAAACCTTTCCAACGAAACGCATGAACTCCTTCACGTTAGAAATAGGCGTGATGATGGTACTTTTCCCATTAAATCGTACTTGATCTTCCGCCTCACACTTACTATTTATTATCTCTTATAAATAATAAAAAAAATGCAATACAATGACTTGTTAATCTCATTAATATTGTAAATAATTTTCAAGGTGGTAAAACCAGTGTAGTTCGACCGGGAAAGAAACACCGCTACACCTACTTCTAGCGTGAAGCAATTCTTGCGTTTCGATGGGAGGTTGTGGTTGTCGGCACACTTTCACTTGAGGCGACCATCATAGTCCTCGGGAGTAGTAACGCATCTGTGATTGACTTCACATGGAACCCATGTTCTGTATGAAGTTGATTACAGATGTCCATGGGTGGCAGTGACCACTTACCATCAAATGGCCTGCATGCTCATTAGCTTCTTTAGTCAGGTAAAAAAAAAATACGAAAGTTTTCGAGAATGTATGTATCTTTGTTACTCTTTCACACAAAATTACTGACCAAATTTCGCTGAATCTTGGCACGTACCTACATATTTAATGACCTACATTAACACATAAGATACTCATTACCATAGACGTGATTGAGATAGACAGAACTATGGGAAAAACCAAGTAATATATAATTTTATTAATTTCATACGTATTATATTTTTGCAGTTTATAATTTGCTTAGAATGAGATATCTTTTGTATTATTTGACGATCCGCGTGGCAGAGCGGTTACCATATCGGTCTAACGCGCAATGGGTTCCGGGTTCGATTCCCGGCCAGAAAGGTATCCGAATGATGAGTTTAGATTCATGTTCTGAGTCTGAGTGTTTGTGTTTCCGTCTTGTGTGTGTCCATGGTACCCACGACACAGGAGAAAATCCTAGTGTGGGGCTATGAGTGTAGTAAACGTGTTTAAACGTGTGTGTTTATTTTGAAATAAATTCTGCTACTGTAGGTCACTATACAAATTTGAAAAACAATCGCCTTGGACTTATTTTCTTTACTACACAAATGTAAAATACAGTAGTTGAAAACATTTAAAAAAACAACCATTTTCACCAAACGTCGAATCGACAAACAGTGGTTGGAAACATTTTAAGTCTACCGTTTATATTAAATGCTCTAGCATCCTCAATTCAGCTTTTTCTAGTTTTTGTTATGAATAGTACTGTAGAGTCAGGCGGAAATTTTCATAACTATTCACAGTTTCAGCCTCTTCCTTTGCGCAATCTCACAAAGTAAGGTGGTTTTTGTTTGTTATATTTTAGACTCCTTATCTACGCCTGGAATCCACGCACCGGTTGTCTATGCCCCGAATAAAAAAATGTGTGCGTGTACTAGCGTACACTCGTAAGAAGTGAAACTTCTTTATGACGTTATTTTTCAAAAAATAATTTACTATATGCAACTTTACAGAAATTGGTTAAATAAAGTTAAAGTAGATAAAGTTTAATAAAAGGCTTTTATTAAACTTTATCTAATAATTTAATCTATAATAATCTATCTAATATCACGCGTGGTAGGGATAAGAAAAAGATGGCGCGTAACGGAAAAAAAAAGATGGCGCGTAACAGAAAAAGATGGCGCGTAACGAAAAAATGTTACACTAATTTTTTTTCCAACCCCGATAAAGAAGTTTCACTTCAACAACCATGAAAAAGAAGTTTCACTTCAAAAAAAAACACGCGCTCTATAGATTTCGGTTCCTTATGGATTTTTGTAACTAACGACTTACACGAATTACACGACTGTTAACAAAATTTTCAACCATTTTGATTGCAAAGCCTGCTCCTCAACACTCCTATATGCACAATTTGACCCTTTATCGCTTTAGCGAGATTAAAATTAGTTTATATCCTTCAAAGTATCTTCGAAACTATGTCGATTAAAAGACAATAAATATTCAAAGCTTTACAATCATTTTACACATTACTTATTAAAATAAAAGGAATTAATTTCGATTTCGTTCAGTTTCTTCCAGCCCACCAATGAAATGAAATGTCTTTATTTTATATAGCGACGGCCTTGGGGCACTTACGAATTCTCAGTTTCAATTTTTCTAACAATACCATGTATCTAACGGTGTTAGTGTAAAAAATCGGAATCTTCACGCTATAAAGAAAATTCAGCATGTTATTGCTTGACAGATAAAAATATACAGTTTATATGGCGTTTATTTATGTGTATTTATGTTTTACTGGGATTCCGGGAACTTCTCCCACTTAACCTATTATGAGCCTAGATCATAAACTTTCTGTGAGGCAACATTCAGTGACTGATATGAAGTTCTTGTGTGAAAAAAAATTAAACAAACAATATAATCGACTTCCATGCCAGAAAAAAATAAAAAAAAATTTAAATACATATTGGTTTAAAGCATACACAGTAGGCACTTAGTACATAGTCCCGAAGTCGGCACTCACCATATTTCGCTGGATCACGACGAAACTACATGTGTCCTATATGAGCGCCGACTTCGGAATCTTTCTTTGCTTCAAAAACGCATTTTTATCAATCCTAGGTAATAGAATAATCTAAAATGTATGTGTTAATTATAACTATTGTTAGAAATCATAATATAAATCTATTCAACATGAAATAAAATAACCCGTCCCTAAGGTTTTAAGCCGGTTAGAGGTTTCATTGGCTCTCTTTGTCTTTAAAGACATTATTTTTCATTTCATTTTTCATTTAACTCTTAATGGTTATTATATTATCCTTTTATTCGTTTTTGAAGTGATTCTTAATAGTTTTAGTATTCTATTCACTTTTCATTTCGTAGCTAATTGTCATTAAATATTTTTTGCTTTCATTTTAATTCTTCGAATAAAATTTTCGTCGAACGAATCATACTTTTGAAAATCGAAAACGTTTTTTTTATAGAATGAATTATTAACAATGTATGTTGATTTAATTGGACACAAAGATCTACATACGTCCTTGTTGTCAAGTCCTTCTGGTTTGACCAGGATACCCAGCAGTGAGCAAGGTTAACTGAATAAATAGGCACATTTCTAGTTTAGTTTATTTTTACATTTTAATACTTAACGAATACTCATGATTTGCGGTTTTTGAATTCTTTTAGAATTCTATTTGTCAATATTTATTAGTTTATCTTTAGTCTACTGAATGAACTAAGCGGCGAAAAGCAAACATATTGTCCCAAAATACTATATCTATGCAACGCTTATCGTTAAAGTACATTTTTTTCTGCAAAAACGTTGCAAATCCCACATCAAACAAACGGGATGGACAGACACAGACCAATGGTATTTTAAATGGGTATTTGAATAGTCCCAGCGTCTATAAATTCACTATTGTAACTATGTTGACGCGTAATACAAAGGGTGTCTATTGACTGAGCTATCGGTACCAATACCGGAATATAAAGGCATTCGCTGGTTTATTTGATGACTACAATCGGCTGGAATTGGGTATTTGAAGTTGTAATATAGGGGATTTGAAATGAACCCTTATAGGGGTCGATGGGAAATGATAAGGTTAATATCGCTGCCGACTCGTGTAATGGACAGTACCCGTTGGTAGAACAAATGTGATTTAAATAACAAATTATATTGTCTCTTAGAACTGAGCTAATCGAAGGTAGCTTTAATTATTGGTATTAACATAGCAAATTACTTTGCAGTGTTCGTTGTGTTGTAATTCGGAAAATTTTGTTGTTGATCTAAAATGGGGGCCGCAATAAAATGGCGGATAATTTTTGTTGCACAACCCCTCTCCTCTAACGGATATCAAATGTAGAGCTACACTTTTATACTAGTAGAACACAATATGCCACGACAAAAAATTAAATCCAATGTAGTAAGCATGACAGTATTATGTCCAGGGACAACTTAGAATGACTAAATTAATTAATCCTCTTCTCTTCTTTATAAAAATGAATGTTGTCTGTGTGTCCTCTATAGAATCGTAAACTATTCATTTAATCATGTGATGATCTTTAGCAAAGTTGTAATTCATGAGCTCGCGAAGGTTTCTGGTGTATTTTTTTGATGGCGCGCAGGGTAGGCAGCAACGCGCGCAGGGTACAAATAATCTTCTCTTATATATAAAAATTAATGTTTGTCTGTATGTCCTCTTTAGAATCGTAAACTATTCATCTGATTATGTGATGAACTTTAGCAAAGTTGTTATTCATGAGATCGCGAAGGAAGTATTCAATAAATATCTTTAAAAGTAAGATTTTATTTTAATTTTATTTCACTCGTGTTTTAAAAATGTAATATGCCAATTTACATAGGTACATTTATATGAATTCATTCAATTTTTTTTTAAGTTACGTATTTTAGTAATACATTCTTAATAATACTTGACGTTAGAAAGCTTTATAGAGTGAATCGGTATTAAACTACTATAGAGTAGATAGATTCTTTGATACACATACACATACATACATTTCAAATACACAGAAAACAGACTTTTTGCGTAAAAGAATAACAAACACACAAACTTGCCCACGTATACGACATATATATGTGTGTGTGTACAAAAGTAGGAGAGCGACGCTCTCGATCCATTTCAGCGTGATTTAACAGGAGTTTACGCGCAATTAGATTTCCGTTGCCAAAGGTCAAATGATAATTAGGTTTCTCACCAAATCAAATGTTTCTATGCTTAAAGGGCATTCCTAAAGGTCACCCCCTCCCCCCAAGTGGATGTTGACCTGAAGAAAACAGCGGGAAACCGATGGATTCAGTGGGCACAGGACCGATTTGAGTAGCATCAAGATTGTGTAAATAATAACCACACATACGTAAAAATCGTTACAAATAAACAATTTCTTTACTTTTCGTCTGTTTAGGTTTAATTTGTCCTCCAATTAACTAAAGTACCTCGTTGTTACAATAGAAATGCTATATTTATCATATCTTCGTGAATATAAATAAATATCGATAAATACCTATTTTATTTTTAATAATTCAGATCTTAATCACTTCAACCCAACTTGGAATAAAATACTAGGAGTTCAGAATTTCAAAACTAAATAAAAACTAACCCTGTCAGTATGTAGTATTCCATTGAGCTAAATACATTACAGTGTCCAATTTTTTCAACATTTAAAACAACATACACATTTCGTCATTCCACATAAAGTAACGGTTAGAATCCGAAGTATATTCAGAACAAAGAAGATGATTTACACACGTCTGACCACGCTCCGGATGGCTATGCAAATGCAACAATGGTCACAAATTACAGCAAAAAGTCAATAACACGATACTGCACAACCTTTTCTTGTCCATTCCGCCTAAAACGTGACCGGAATATGGCGTATGAATGGCGCAGGAATACGTTTATAGTTTCGCATTTCCACAAATGCCTTTGTCTATCTTTGTTCTATACAAGTGTACACATTTTTAGTATAATGCCAGTTTATGTGTGACAGTAGAAATATTATTTTATTAGTGTTTGATTAACGCTTAAGTGCTAGAGTACCGCGTGGCAGAAATTATCATACAGGTCCGAAGCGTAAAACTAAAAGTTAAATACTAGTAGTTCAGAAGTCTTCAAAACTAAATAAAAACTAATCTAAAAAGGTGCATATGTAGTATTCCATTGAGCTAAATACATTGTAGTGTTCAATTTTTTCAACATCGTTTCGTCAGGTCACGGTATTCCACATAAAATTACGTTTGAAATCCGAAGTATATTCAGAACAAAGAAGATGATTTACACACGTCTGACCACGCTGCGGATGGCTATGCAAATGCAACAATGGTCACAAATTACAGCAAAAAGTCAATAACACGATACTGCACAACCTTTTCTTGTCCATTCCGCCTAAAAACGTGACCGGAATATGGCGTATGAATGGTGCAGGAATACGTTTATAGTTTCGCATTTACAAAAGTGTCCTTTGTCTATCTTTGTTCTATACAAGTGTACACATTTTAAGTATAATGCCAGATTGACAGTAGAAATATTACTTTATTAGTGTTTAATTAACGCTTAAGTGCTGGAGTACCGCGTGGCAGAAATTATCATACAGGTCCGAAACGTTAAAAAAAAGTTAAGTACTAGTAGTTCAGAAGTCTTCAAAACTAAATAAAAAACTAATCTAAAAAGGTGCATATGTAGTATTCCATTGAGCTAAATACACTGTAGTGTTAAATTTTTTCAACATTGAAAAAACATCGTTTCGTCAGGTCACGGTATCCCACATAAAGCTACGTTTGAAATCCGAAGTATATTCAGAACAAAGAAGATGATTTACACACGTCTGACCACGTTCCGGATGGCTATGCAAATGCAACAATGGTAACAAATTACAGCAAAAAGTCAATAACACGATACTGCACAACCTTTTCTTGTCCATTCCGCCTAAAACGTGACCAGAATATGGCGTATGAATGGCGCAGGAATACGTTTATAGTTTCGCATTTACAAAAGTGTCCTTTGTATATCTTTGATCTATAAAGGCTACATTTTTAGTATGAAATTTGACGTGTCACCTTAGGAATTGTTTACTATAATAAAACAATTAAAATTCTTAAATTAAAAATAATGTGTGCGTGTACTAGCGTACACTCGTAAGAAGTGAGACTTCTTTATGACGTTATTTTTTAAAAAATAATTTACTATATGCAACTTTACAGAAATTGGTTAAATAAAGTTAAATTAGATAAAGTTTAATAAAAGGCTTAACTTTATCTAATAATCTAATCTATAATAATCGTTCTAATATCACGCGTGGTAGAAATAAGAAAGAGATGACGCGTAACGGAAAAAAAAAGATGGCGCGTAACAGAAAAAGATGGCGCGTAACGAAAAAATGTTACACCAAATTTTTTTCCAACCCCGATAAAGAAGTTTCACTTCAACAACCCCGATAAAGAAGTTTCACTTCAAAAACAACTGCTTTAAAATGAGTCAATCGCTTTCACGATAATTTATTTATTTAATGATTTTTTTGGATATTACATCAAAATAATACAAAAATATTATAATTCATATTTATTTATAATGTTCACATAGCTGAGTCGTTTCAAATGATATGTGATAATGCTACAATCCGTCGAACCGTTTGAACTGTAGCGCCAAATAGATAGGCATACATACAACGTCACTTCAACCCATTATTGTCCCACTGCTCGGCACGGGTCTTCTCTCAGAATGAGAGAGTTATAGGCCATAGTCCACCGCGCTGGCCAAGTGCAAATTCTAAAAACTTTTTTTTAAAGATCTCTCGGGTGTTTAGGTTTCTTCACGATGTTTTCCTTCACCGAAAAGCAGTGAAAATTAATTTCTAATACGCATATAATTTTAGAAAAATCAGTGGTGCGTGCCTGGGTTTGAACCTGGGACCACCCGATCGAGAGGATAAGTTTCAACTCTACCTACTAGAGAGGACTATCACTGCTCTACCTACCTACAAACATACAACATACATACGTTCAAAAATCATTAATCTCCTTACGCTTACGCGTAATTAGAAATGTGCTCTGGGTCTGGGTGTTTAACTAAGGAAACGTAACTGATTTAATACTTATTGCTATTTTTTTATCAATAAAACAAATTTAGGACGATGTTTTTGTCAGGACTGTTTTCGAATAACAACGTAAGTATCATCTGAAAAATATACTAAACAATTTTGATGAATGTCTTAAGTAGGAGATGATATTGTACAATAATTAAAAGTCTTAACAAAAAATAAAAAGAAAATCTAAGAATCAAACTTTGGCATTGCTAGAAGTTATTGTTATAATAACTAAACTTTAATCATCCGCCTTAAGAGTAAAGTATACTGACTTTACTCTTTTGTTCGAATCTACAAAGACTATTCCGTATTTCCAATAATAAATTTCCAATTGATTTGGATATAACTTTACAAAGTTCTGAGTCCACGATTAACTTAAATGCAGACTTGCTATTCAACGAGGTCAATTTAGATAATATTTAATTCCCGCTGATACTTACATTGTTTATGGCGTGCCCCCCCCCCCCGATTCCTCCTACGTTTTTTTTAAGACTGAAGTAGCAAACGAGCTTGGCGTCCACCTGGTGGTAAGTGGTCACTGCCGCCCATGTACATCTGTAATCGACTTCATACGGAACATGGGTTCTATCTGAAGTGAATCACAAATGCGTTGCTACTTCCGAGAACTATGATGGTCGCCACATGTGAAAGTGTGCCGGCAATCACACCCTTCTATCGAAACGCAAGAAATGATTCACGCTAGAAATAAGTGTGGCGGTGGTGCTTCCCCGATCGAACTACTCTGGTTCTACCACCTTAAAATGTACCACGTTTATAAAATGTAACATAATATTATTTTTTTTAAGTTGTTGCCTTTGATACTGTTGATGTATTTTATATATTTTATTATTTACTTTGTTTTTTAAATAAATTTTCTAACTAATGCGATTTATACACAGCCAAAGATACGAACAAAAACAAACTGTAGCTGAAAAATTGCTTTTAATTCAATTATAAAACCCTTCACGTACGAGCCCTGCTCTCACTTTACCGGTCTTTTATGAACTCTTCGACAATCAAATTATTTCCCGATGTGTTTCTTCACCGTCAAAAGATTTCATATTATTTTAATAGAACTGTACCCGGGCCGGGTACACAATAAATTGCTGGTAAACTAAAAATAATAAAAGGATACAAACATTTCTCTTTAGGAACATAAAGCGAGCGCCTCTTGTTAGAAAAAGGAAACTAAATGTAAGAAAATTCATCTCTGATTGAGTTGTCTTCAAGACAAAGGAGGCCAATTAGTTAACTAGACAGAAAAACCCACAAGAGTACTTGTTTTAGTCTTTAAATCAAAGAGAGACATTTTATGACTTTCCATTTCAAATGCCTGGAGAATTGAGGACTGACAAGAGGCTCGGCATCAAACATTTTATACGGAAGCTTCAATTAAAGGTAACCTTTAACAAGTCAAGAGGCAGTGTACTGCATTGGTGGTATAACATTGTAAAAAATACTGATGATCAAGGTTGAAATTCCAGGTTTAAGATTATTTGAATCTAGCTTTATAGTGCGCTTTGTAATGTTTTTAATAGAGTGCATGTATTTTAATGAAATGAATGAATAAATATTACGTTAACACATTCCCTGTAATATTAGAAATTAAATTATTTTAGACGTGATGTCAAACACAGAGATAAACAGAATAAAATATATACCTATAAATAGCTATTACTTATTATTAACTCATTGCACCAATTTTTTGTAACATATATGACGCATAAATGCCATACGAGTGTATGAATAGAAATTTGAAAGTTAATGGTTTAATAGCGGATAGAACTTTTTGTGGTTTATCTGATATGGTATTTTCGTGCATTTTACGTTATAAAAGCTACTCGTCACCCGTCGCAACGGTCGAAATTCGACCGTAGTATAAATTAAAAAATTAAACTTCCTATTATCCAAAGTAGCACGAATATTTCTCAAATACAAATAAACTGTAATAATTTTCATGTTATTTTGAATGCACACATTAAAGGTTTTTACCTTAGAGGTTTAATATTATCTAAGCTGCATTTAAAAGTAATAGCGGGTATTTTGAAAAAGACATCTGACATTTTTGACGTTATGCGTTGTCATAGTAAGACACTGAATGTTCTATTTCGTTTATTATGTATATGTTTGTGTCAAATGCAAGGTAGTGTGTGTAATGTGTTTTTAGTTGATTTAATTTATGTTAAATGCATTAGTTCATTAGTTCATAGTTAGTTGCATCAACTATAACCGGGCGTACTTCCATACTCCTTCGTCTACGACAAGTATCTTAAAAACGGATCACAAGTTTTTGCTTCACGTATTAATATATAGATGTAAGCCAGGACGTTCCAACTTAGTTCTCAAGGGCAAAGTGTACGACCTTATGTGGGACATCTGCTCAGTTTAATGTCGGTTATAAATAGTTAGATGACCCACGTGGCAAATTGGTCCCCATTCTGTCTGACCCGCAGAAGGGAATGGGTTCCCTCCCGACCAAGAAAATATTTATATGATGTACTGAATTAGATTTATCTTCTGGGTCTGGGTGTTTATCTATTACCTATAACAGTTGAAACTGTTATTATAGGATAGAAAAGGATTAATGAAATTAAATTAGATAAATAAACATAGACAAAAAACAAAATTTAATAAATAGACATCTAATTGTTTCAAACTTAGGAAACCCGAGAAAATTTGAACAGCGCCCATTTTTTATGAAAATTTTCGCTTGGCTTTTTCTTTCCAATAAGATACCGTTTAGAGGAGAATTAAAAAAAACTCAGAAAATGAAAACTTCTTCACACAAATATATTCTTCATTCTCTCGACCTACATTGAAACTAATACAAATGTAAGTAGTATTGACACATACAGACCTTATTCCTTTGAAAGATCTATAAGATATCCTTGTTATTTAATAATCTCCTCTCAACCGCAGTTTCGCCGTGACCACGATCCATGTAACTGGGTTGAAATATCGGCAAAAAGAATTTTTAAAGAATTCAAAAACCGCATCTCACCCGTTGATTATTAAAATGTATCAATTCCGCGATAATACTAGTCCAAAATCATCCTTGATATTATCCATCACAATATGAAGTCTGCTTATAAATTTGACTGATATCTAAAAAAGCGACCACAGCCTATAATTAAAAGGTTATTTCCATACTTAACACTTTATTTTAATACCGAAAACTTCACAAAAAGCTAGCAATGAAGCGAAATGAAACAGCGGGAACCGAACTGAATTCGGGGCGAAAATTCTGCGGGGTTAATCTTGGGCCCTCGTTTAGAAGCCGGGGGCTGTATTTTACAAAAATAATAGGTTGCTTGACTTATTCGACTGCTTTATTAAATTGATGATCTGAATTTTTTCGTCGACTCCACCATTACTCTTCTTATCTTTATTAATCATTTCGCTTCAACGATTGCGTCTGGCGCGGAAGATAGGCTTGAGGGAATGTTATGACTAATGAATACATTTGAATATACTTCATGAGTTGTTATTACCTTGTAACTCATATCTCTTGGAATAATACGGTTAAATTTGTTTCATACGAGCGCGCCTTAAATGTTAGATTATAATTATGGTCTTCTCCGGTATTTAAATGAGATTTAGATGTGAGAAAATCCTTTGACTACATATTACAAAAGTAGGTTACGTAGGACCGCAATGTATCTAAACCGAAATTTACGTACAATCTTACAAAGAAATTTAAGAAAGGTAAAAATATTTTCTTTATTATAGGCAAGGCTGATTAATTAGAAATTAATAAACGTTTGGATCGAAGGAAAACAGGGTACAGATTGAAAAACATTTTCTAGAGCGCTGAGCGAATTTCAACAAGTACCTATTGCTGATAATATTTTTCAATCGTATGTTTGTATGTATTTCCATTTATTTGGCACGCACTACGGCTCAAACATTTCACTGGAGTAGACTTAGTTTGGAGAGTGACATAGGCTCTTTAATTTTTCAATATGGCGTCTGCGTCCAGAGAAAAAGGAAGGGCGGGTGATGTTTTCTTTTATTATCATAACAAGTAAAAAGTAATAAAAGCCAGAGAATCGACTTTCACAAAAATATATTATAACACTATTTTGTTACAAACTCCGTAAAATTGGTAAAATTATTAAATTATTAAAAAACAAAATACTCCATTTCAATGCACACATTGAAAAGACAAAAACAATTGTTTATCTTTTACTTGCTTCTCATATAAAATTAGTATTTTGAGTTGTATAATCAAATAATACAGGCAGGAACATATACACAAATGTCGCCTAAACAGTACTTTTTATAGGTGGTAGAACCAGTTTAGTTCGCCCGGGGACTAAGCGTAAAGCAAACTCTAGCGTAAAGCAGTTTTTGCGTTTCGATGGAAGGGTGTGGTTGCCAACACACTTTTATTTGGGGAGACCATCATAGTCCTCAGGAGTAGCGACGCATCTGTGATTGCCTTCAGATAGAACCCCCAGTACTGTATGAAGTTGCTTACGGGCATCCATGGGCGGCAGTGACCACTTACCATCAGGTGGACTGCATGCTTGTTTGCTACTTCAAACATAAAGAAAACTTTAAATAGTTAACTGGTTAACAGGCATCACTACAGTGTAAACAGACCCTCAACAATCCCTTTGATATTGTAGAATGTTCTGCTTTAAGTCCATTGCCTCCGACTACCCAGCACAAAGACATTATGCCTTCATTTTTCAAAGTGAATTTGGCTCAATCTTGTTACTGGAAAAGACTGCAGTACGGAGGCACGGATTTTCATATTTCATAAAGAAGTTGTGTCATATTTAATAATCTTTGCATTATCTATGGGTTTATGTTCTCATCTTTGAGTCGTGTGTGTGTGTATACAAGAGTGTATGTAAGTATACGTAAGTGGCGTTTGGATACAAGAGAACACAATGAAATTATGGCATTAAAAAACAAACAATTATTTATCAGGCCTTGTTTAATTTTTAAAATCATTTGTAACAGGTTTCACGTAAGATATATAATATGTTCATGACCTATAATGTATTTTTATACTAAAAATGAAGCAAATGAATTTTCAGTCCACCTAGTATTAAGTGGTTATAGACGTCCACAAGCAACTGCAATCAACCCCAGATTAAGATATTTCATGGAGTTGGTCACAGGCGCGTTGTTACCCCTAAAAGTGAACAAGGATACCTTTAGACGTGTAGTTCGGGAATTTCAATGGTTTTTAGTAAGTAAGGCCAAAGGATATGACAATCAATAAATATTAGTGTCAATTAGGCCCTCCTTAAAAGATATTAAGGACAAATTTTCAACTTAATGAAAATTTTAAAACACGCTGTACATATACTTCGCCTCCGGGAACAACATCATCACACGTATTTCCAATTAATAACACGTATTTCCAATAATTCTGAAATAATTTACCACAGGTTTTCGCTGAAAAACATCGCTTTATTTTTGTATGCAGTCAAGTATAAATCTAAAAGGCATTTTCTAACTTAGCTTTTGATAATACGAAACAAATAAAATTCATAGTAAATACAGAGCTGTGCTTGTTTGACTAATATTGATAGTATAAATCTAGACTTATTTACTCACTGTGTCTAGACACAGTTAGGTATTAATTAATGAGTTGCCACCTACAATCGAATTACGTCGGAGTCTAATTTGTTGGAAAACAAATTAATACTTGTTAAACTTTGCTTTGTTGTCCATCTTGGTACTAGTTGTGTACTCATTTATTATTTACTCTGTGGGACTAATATGGCCGCGTGTCCCACCCTATTCCTGCATTGGGAGTTACTGCCACCAGGATGTTAAATTAAAGTCCAAATCAATATAGTTCACTTTTTGTATTTCCAATTTTACCCCGAAACGAATACACATGCATTCGCGTCGGTTAGTGCGCAGTAACTAACTCGACTCCTCACATACTTCACACTTGCATACAAACTTGCTTACTCAGCCATTCATACTTACATGGTCCCTACAACTCCTTCGTAAATTGCTTTTAAAATTGGCTGCTGGTTAAAAAATAAGCTAGAAATTACTACTACACCACTCGAATATAAATAGGTATTGTGTATAAAAAGGTCACCTCAAGACATACAAGTCTTGAGGTGACCTTTTTAAGATCTTGTGTTAAGTTTTAGAAATTGGATCATTCTCATCTTAACATTTTTATTGTTTACTCTAAAGCTAAAACAAAAGAAACAAAACGACTGAGTTAGATTAATAGAGATTAATAAAAAATAATATCAATTCCTAAAGACATTGTGTACTTTTCCGTTTAATTAATAGAAAAGTGAGGTAGACAATAATAAAAAGCAGTGACAACACTATAATATTATGCATTTAAATCAAGCTTATGACTTCAAATTGTTAGTTTTAAGTATTTCGAAATTACATGAATATCAGAAAAATCTCCAATGTTTTAATGATAAAGTAAAAGCATCTCAAGGATATCCTTCAAAAATTTCTCTAAACATGATTTTTTTAAAGCGTGTAAAGTCATTTTATTCGGACGTGAATTCCGTGGTTCACCCAGGCCTACATCCTACAACTCACTATGAAAAAAAGTTAATCGGACGGCAGTGACCATATACCGTAAGGACTGCTTGCTCGTTAGCTACTTCATTTTTTTATCTGGTATAACACTGGTAGCAAACGAACATGTAGTCCACCTGATAGTAAATGTCACTCATCGACATCTGTAAGCAACTTCATACATAAGGGTTCCACCTAAAGTCCATCGCAGATGTGTTGCTACTCGCGAGGACTAACGTAATCGCCTCATATAAAAGTGAGCCAGCAACTACATCCTACCACCGTAACGCAATAACTATTTCACCCTAAAAATAGGTGTACCGTATCGTGAGGGTATCTCCCCAAAAAAACTACACTGGTTCTACCACCAAGTAAAATATTTTACAAAATACGAAATACAATCAGAAAAGTACGTTCCAGGACTTTTTTGACAAAAAAACATAATCATTAGCAGTGGAACATAAAAACCTAAAAAAAAAATTGATATAGTACAATTGAGTACAAGTAATACATTTTCCAGCGTTGATGTAAATGAGGCAAAGTGGTCAGTTAATCCCAAACTCTAGTTCGCTGAGCTCGCGAATATATAATTGAATAATTTCGTTACGAGATGGAATTGCCAAAGACTGAGCGGACACCCTTTTAAGGCATTAAGTAACTCCTGGGCCAACCAAAGATTATGCGAACAGAAGTTAAACTTCATACAAAACTTACAGATTGACTAATTTAAAACGTTTATTGCTTTATAAAGCAGATAACAGACGTGATCTTTGACAAATGTAATATTTTAAGCTTTAAATACTATTGCAACGGCGAAGAAAGACTTTTGAAGTGTAAATGTTTTCTTATGTTATCGGTCCGAATAGATTCACAATTGCTTATAATATATTTTTTTATATATCTTTGCATAGGTGTTAATAACAACAACGGATTAGTTCCAGAGTAATCGCACCGTCATTTGATACGGTATTAAGATGACATCTCAAAAAATTAATGTAATTTCACTTAGGAATTTGTATATCACGGCACATACAAAAATACGAAAGTACCACCTGTGAATAATAAAGAACACTTGACGATAAAAAAAACTATTTGGTCCAGTTTAAAAGACTATACTTGGCCAGTATGTGGTTAAGTATGGCCTAATATCATTGCAAAGCAATTTTAGCTTTAGGGCAAGCCACGTTTACGTTCGTCGGTTACCTTCAAACGGTACCCGACGCCGTGGGAACGACGCAGGGTTTTATGGGATTTTTACCGCACTAAAACCCCCTGGTGGTCGTCGTAGGTGCTACAAAGAGGGCTCCGGGATCTCCAAAGGAACGCAACCGGAACCCTCTGAGCGCATTGCCCCATCGGGCTCCTCCCAGATGGGCAGCTGGGCCCACCGCCACCTCTACTCTTTATGACGGTATGCGACCACACATACCGCCATCCTTCCCGGGTCGCCTGACCAAACGGCTCGAGCTCCCATTCTAGCCGCCCGCAACCCTGGCAGCCCCTTTTAGTCGCCTCTTACGACAGGCAGGGGATGCCGTAGCCCTATTCTAATCCTGGAAATACAGGGACGACATTTTATCTAGGCCACATGGCGAGATTTTTCATGCCTACGAATTTGAATTAGATTGCAATAAAGGCGAACCGAAATGACGTCCGGCGTCATTTCTGCAGCAGACTGTGCTGATTGTGTTGACTGTGAAAAGCATTGGTTTGAAGAGTTCCTACAACCTAAATAAGCCGGGGAGCTACGTGCTTCAATGGAACCTCTATACCTACACCAGCTATGACTAGTCTCGTGTCTGGAACTTACGATTGGACCTATTTTTGCCTCACAAGCAATTCCAAGTTTATGACGTAATAAAGTTGCTTCATATTTATAACGACTGGTTCGAAGACTTGGTAGATATTAACCGTGTTTTATTATACGAATATCATAATACATTTAATTTCTTGAGAGCTTTTGTTTCCGCTTCATAAATTATTTCGAATCTAGAAATGTTACCTTTATAACCTTTGTTAAAAGATGTAATTTTGAAAGTCGATATGCTGACGCATGATTAATATTGATTAGTTTCATTTGATAGTCTGTACTGATTGTCTTATTGTCTGTCTGTACTTTTTTAAATTATTTAGTAATCCGATTTATAAACAATATTTTTGGGAGATATAACATTGAAAGAAAAAAAAAATGTGTGTGTGTACTACCGTACACACGTAAGAAGTGAAACTTCTTTATGACGTTATTTTTCAAAAAATAATTTACTATATGCAACTTTACAGAAATTGGTTAAATAAAGTTAAATTAGATAAAGTTTAATAAAAGGCTTTTATTAAACTTTATCTAATAATCTAATCTATAATAATCTATCTAATAGGTATATAAAAAGATGGCGCGTAACGGAAAAAGATGGCGCGTAACGAAAAAATGTTACACTATTTTTTTTCCAACCCCGATAAAGAAGTTTCACTTCAAAATGGGAAAAACATTTTTCAACCATAAAGCGATTCCTACGTTCCAGTGGCGGAGTATAATTGCCAGCTGACTTAAGGATATCTTAGTCTTAAGGAGTGGTAGCACATCCATCATCAGCTTCAGATAGTAACTGTTCTTAACCGTTAAAGACTTTCATAGACAGTAATAAACACCTAACATTAAACGCACTACAAGATTATTCGCTACATCAACTTAATAACACATATTGGCCCATGCAGCCAACCTTTATTTTTTTATCTGACTGAATTAGCCAGCGAGCATGCAGTCCACCTGATGGTAAGCGGTCACTGCCACCCATGGACATCTGTAATCAACTTCATACAGAACATGGGTTCCATCTGAAGTCAATCACAGATACGTTGCCACTCCCGAGGACTATGATGGTCGCCTCATGTAAAAGTGTGCCGGCAACCACACCCTTCCATCGAAACGCAAGAAATGCTTCACGCTAGAAATAGGTGTGGCGGTGGTACTTCCCCGGGCGAACTACACTAGTTCTACCACCTTCAAAAACCACCTAAAACATGTATAAAGATAGAACAAGCTTCTACAATCTACACGCAAGATTATATTATCCAATCTAATACATACAAGTTTCTTTGAAAGTTGTCTCTTACACTCAAAATTACATATATGAGATGAAATCTTCAAAATCCAAGTTAGGAGAAGCACGTATTAGTCTAATTTAGCTGAAGAACACATCCGTTACAAGTTCAGGTAAATCAGGTTAAGACTTCCGTTGAAGCCTTCGAGCTATCGGAACTAATGACAAGTTACTTCCTGTTTCAGGGGAACAGAAGAGGCATGCTTTAGGAGTTAAGCTTAGAATTTCTGACTTTGCAGACAACGTACTAGCAAAATAATTTAATTAAAACTAGATAAGGCAATTAGACTACCTAATTATCTACCTGACTTTAATCCGTCTAAGAAAGGGTTTTTATCACTGAACCGTGAGGTCAGAAGGAGGTCAAATAATTGTCTATGTTGCTACTGTAAAATATTGTTCTAGAACAAATAAACTTGAACATAAAAAACTAAATTAAAGTAAATTATTATAAAAACAACAACCCGATTACAGTAGCAAATACCTACGTTACAAACATATACAGTTTTATAGTACTTTAAGCTATTGCATAGCTTTAATCGCGGCCTTTGAGCGCGGTGACCTAAACAAGAAATTCCGTAACGAAAAAACGTAACACTCCCCACTCCGCCTACCATGTAGAGCGGCCGAGCATTCGCTTAATGTGTATGTATATGGTACGACAGTACGAAGCTCGCACAGATCGAGACGAGCTGCTCGGGAAATCGGACGAATATGTAAGCAGCTCTTTGTGAGAAAGTATATAGTATCAAAGAAAAAACATGAATTAACATCAAAGAAAAAAATACTGCATAGATAAATAAATAATTATAATTGCACAAGTTGAATAAAAAATTATATGATTTTTGAATTATTTTTTATCACCGCTAGCCTGATATAAAACAGAGCATCGTATTTAAAAATGATATAGCCTATGTCACCATGACATTGAAGACGAATCTTACGACCCCTCATATGTCAAAATATGTCAAGGTCAATGTCAATGTCGCGTCTCAAAGGAATGGGGATACATATATACATACATAATAATGATACAACGAATGTTATTATTCAAACATTCGCGAATTCGTATGCGAATGCGAATATTGTTTTTGACATGATAACGTCTTATAATTCGATAGAGCCGGCTGCACGCACCAAAAAACATGACTCATGCGGCGTTACCTCGCTCTGAGGCGTTCCATTTAAGGCTTGAAGTGCAAGCGAGAGCGCGGAACGAGCGACAAAGAGGAACAATGGGCCAATATACGTATTGGCCATAATACAATTATGAATAAATACAATTATGTCACAAAATTGCCATAATTGTATTTATGCGTACAAATAAATGTAACTTGATCAATTCCATTGTGATTTCCATTTACCTCCTTCTCTATATCCATACAAAATATCTGTCAAACTAATAAAAATAAAAACTTCTTTTGAAAAATGCAACCATTCCATCAGTATTTTCTTATGACGTTGTCACGTTCAACTGTCAATAAACCGACTTTACAGACAACCGTTTTTTTTTTTCAGTTTTTGGTATAGGAGCCGAAGGGTTTTGGCGACTTTTTTGTGGTCGACAAACTGCAGTTCGACTTCAATTTGTATAGATTTGGCGACTTATTTGTGGCATAGGACTTCGTTTTATATGCAATTTTATATTCTTGCGACTGCGAATGTCTAAAAATATTTGAATATTCCTTATATCACAAATACATACACTAAAAAGACGTAACCCGCTTTATGACGATGTCGGGTAATATATAGGTAAATATTCCGTAATTCTTCTGTACCGGTACTTTATTGTTATGCTCGTTCACCGTTCTCAACTTACAATTGTTTTCGCAAAACATTTGCTTAACTCGTAACTTGCGAGCATTCTGGCAAGTTTATGTTAATTTTCTTCATGCTTTTGTTTTGTATTGCACTCTGTATGCTTATAATTTAAGCGTATTATTATGCTCTTTAATGTACGCAGCGACTAAATATCATAATCGTTATGTCCAACAGAGTTTATATTCACAATAACATGTTTTTTATTTGTCGTGAGCCCCATTAAAACACTCAAGAATCAATTCACGAACACCTACACCTAATACCCTTAGTACCAGTTTATCCCATGACTTGAAAATAATAAATGTATACGTTTCCGTGTATTCTTTTAAAGTACATAGAAAAAAATTGCTATTACAGAAAAAAAAACAAAAAGAATCCTTGTTTTGATAATAAACTCATAATAAATGATCACTTACCTAAATTTACTATTTAGATGTTTATTGGCTTTCATCAAACACAACTATCTGTGTTTCAAGCATAGTTTAGACTATTCCAATAAAAAAAAATGGATATAAATAAGAAAAAAGACAAACCCGCTGAGTTTCTTGCCGGATCTTCTCAGTTGAGGTCGTTTTCCGATCCAGTGGTAGTGTAAGAAAAAATAATGTAACTGACAATTTGTAAGTAGGCCTATACAAAATAAAGACTTTTCATTTCATTTCATTTCATTTCCATATTTAAATAACGTACACTAAGCTTAGAAAATGGCATTTATTTGAAGTTAAAGACGCTTATCTTGCATAAATATAAATGTTTTACGTCAGTACATATGAGGAAGCAACATCCGAGTAAGTTTAGATATTTACTAACTCGTGGCTCACCGGGAATCCGGCGAAGTTTATGTAAATCGAAATAGTGGGGAAGTTTTATTGAACTTTACTATCCTTTATCGGACGTGCATACGTGGGTATGTATAGGTACTTTTGTAGTAGTTTACGAGTCTTACACATCAATAATTTTATAAACGTGTTCCCTTATTTTGGGGTTATTTATTTATTTATTTTAGGAAAACTTACAGCTAAACTTAAGAAGAGTGATAGGCATAGGAAGAAATACATGAAGGCCATTTAAAAAGGCCATTATGTTTAAAGGTGGGCATTCACGTTACAACGGTCGCACGGACTGTCGCAACGACAGTTCAAGTTGAATACTTCAATGGACCTGCGACATGACCTTGGTCGTCCGCCTTAGGACCGAGCCATTCACGATCGAACTTGTCGCATACGACCGTAGTTCGTGCGACCGTCCGTGCGACCGTCCTAACGTGAATGCCCACCTTAACGGGTTTAAAGAGTCCGTTTGGTGTCGGTTATAAGTAAAACCACACCATGTTTTCCCGTTGATATCGTAGATAACGGTATAATAATAGATCGCTGCCTAGCGATAAGACCGCCTATTGCATACGACTAATCTGTATTGTATGTTTTTGTTATGTTTGTCTGTTTCTAGTGTGCAATAAAGAGTATTCTATTCTATTCTATTCTATTCTATAACGAATAAAGAAAAAGAAAATAAGAATCCAGTTAATGGATACCCACTACAGTCACCAACACACATGCCTGGCGCAGTGCCTATTCTAGACTAGAATTTAGATGGCACCTACGCCATAGGAGGAAATCCTTTTTTTTCGAGGGGGAAACCTTCAAAAGGCACCCGACGCCGTGGGAGCGACGCAAGTTAATGTGGGATTATTACCGCACTAAAACCCCCCGGTGGGAGTCCTCGGCGCTAAAAAGAGGACTCCGGGATCTTCAAACGAACGCAACCAGAATCTTCTGAGCGCGTTGCCCCGTAGAGCTCCTCTCGGATGGGCGGCTGGGCCCACCGCTCCGTCTAGTCTTCACGACAATATATTACCACACATACCGCCATCCTTCCCGGGATCGTCTGGCTGGAAGATTCAAGCTCCCACTCTAGCCGCCCGCAACCCCAGAAGCCCCTTTTAATAAGAACCCCCTCTTACGACAGACAGGGGATACCGTAGCCCTATTTTGATCCCGGAACTACAGGGACGAGGAAAAAATCCTAGAGGGGTTATGAGTATATAAAGCATTATTATATATTTATCTTAAGTCCTTGCAAAACATCGAAAAACATACGAGGTGCTACGGCGTATCCACGCTATACATACTTAGCTCGTTCCGAATATTTCCCTGAAAGTCATTATCGCCTAACTCCGTGTATCAGTTGAAACGATCAGTAATCAGACAGCTAAATGACTACCCAGTTATGCGGGTTCGATTAGCAAACTAATAAAGTGGGTATTGACCGGTATATTTACTTAATCTAAGTTAGTAAAGGGAGGAAAAAAGTTCAAATAATGATACAAAACAGCCAGTAGCTTTAAATTAATTAATTTAAGAGTGTGAGTGCGGGAAACGAGTATGTATACCTTATTATTTATTTATTTATTTTATAAACTATAAAATAAATTGCACCTCTATAAAATAAGACTAACAAAAGGGCAAACTTAATGCCTGATGCCATTCTCTACCAGTCAACCCTGGATGGCTAGAAAATGTTGGTTTAGAGCATACATAGTAGGTACTTAGTACATAGTTCCAAAGTTGGCGCTCATATGGTACATATACACACATGTAGTTTCGTCGTGATCCAGCGAAATATGGTGAGCGCCGACTTCGTGACTATGTACTAAGTACCTACTGAGTATGCTATAAACCAACATGTATTTAAATTATTTGTTACTTTTTGTGGCATGGAAGTCGGTTGTATTTTTGTTTATTTTTTTCCTATCGTTAATATCCAACCAAATACCTAATATGAAATTTAAATCTGTAGTATTTTGGTTCGAAGCATGTGATAAACTAACAACTTTTTGCCAAGGTTACGACAAATGGCCAACTTTAGTTGGGACTTCAATCCTAAGTAAAATTAGCAGCGCATTGCGTGGTAAGGGTGACACACTTACTCAAGGCATCCCTTTAGTCGTCAGAGTTAGCAACGCAAGTGTGATCGACATTAGGTAGGACTTAATTTTATCTTGGATTGATTACTCGTCAAACGTTGATGGACAGTAGTGACCAATTACTATCACGTCACGTCTGTCGTATAAAAAAAGAATAATCTTAGACTGATCTTTTTAATTTCAAGGTTATATAACGTATATAGTTCGACTGGGAAGACTGGGAAGAAGTATCTACGCATAGATTGACTTCGGACGAAAACCTTGTTCTAAGAAAGTTGCATGCAGACTGATGGCCATGGGCGGCAGTAGCCACTTACCTTTGGAAGGCAGGCTGGTTCAATTGCATTGCAGGAATATTAGCAACTTACATTTTTCTGTATTATTCCAGACTATCACATGGATAAAATACTTTTTATCACCATCAATATAATCAAAAAAATCAGGTGTACCATAAAACGAACCGTGTAACATAACAAAACAACAACGAAATTGAGGGCGTAAACATGTAAAAGGGGGCCGTAAGAATAACTAGGTCGCTAACAAGAACATGATGCGACAAAAGCATTTAACACTAAACAGGGCTCAAATGGACTGTAATAAAACAAAGATGGTTGCTAAGCTAAAAAGATTTTACCGAGAAAATGGGAAGGTAGCTTTTGTGAGACGAAATACCTCGATTAATGTACATCATGCAAATTGTATTGCTATATATTTTAAACGAATTCCCAAAAGAAAACGGTTATAAGTTCATGATTTTTATAATGTATTTTAGGATTTTAGACTAAGATTATCGCGGAATTGACATATTTTAATACTTAACGGGTACTCACGATATGCGGTTCTTGAATTATTTTTGCCGATATTTCGACTAGTGCATGGATCGTGGTCACAACGAAACTGTTTCGAATTCAAAAACCGCATATCGTATGTACCCGTCAAGTATTAAAATGTATATTAAGTGCTTTTTTTCAAAAGGAACCCGACGCCGTGGGAGCGACGCAGGGTTATGTGGGATTTTTACCGCACTAAAACCCCCCGGTGGCCATCCTCGGCGGAATCCTCCGAGCGCATCGCCCTCGGGCTCCTCTCAGATGGGCGGCTGGGCCCACCGCTCCGTCTAGTCTTTACGACGGTATGCGACCACATATAAAGCCGTCCTTCCCGGGATTGCCTGACCGAAAGGTTCGAGCTCCCACTCTAGCCGTCTGCAACCCCGGAAGCCCCTTTTAGTCGCCTCTTACGACAGGCAAGGGATGCCGTAGCCCTATTCTGATCCCGAAACTACAGGGACGATATTAGGTGCTAGCGCATGGGATGAAAAGTTATATGTGCATCTTCGTCACATATATTTACAGCTGTATTAAGCGCTTTCTATACCTGTAGTATAGAATACTGATAGCTGATAGCTGATAACTAGAACGTATTCACAGAGGATTCTGTCACATGAAGCATCCTAACTTAGTTCTCAATAATATAATCTCTCTTTATATAGAATTTTCAAATAACATCTTCTTTTATTTGTCCTATTTTTTGTCGTAGTATTAAAAGTAGATGATTTTAACATGCAATAATCATCACATGAAACTGACTACCTTTCAAATATTGGCACCTTCGAACAAATATATAAACATACAAGAAAACAAGCGCTGTCGCTTTTAATATGATTATAGACTAAGCGATTCCTCCGGCTTCGCCGACTTCGGATAAGTCCTCCACGGTAATGAGTATACATATTAATTTAGGTGATGAACTATGCGTATGCTATATTTTAGCGAATCCATTTAGTGGTTTTCGCATTAAAAACAAACACACACAAGCACACTCTCACATGAGGCGACCACCATAGTCCTCGGGAGAAGCAACGCATTTGTGATTGATTTCAGATGGAACCCATGTTCTGTATGAAGTTGATTACAGATGTCCATGGACGGCAGTGGCCACTTGCCATCAGGTGAACTGCATGCTCGTTTGCTACTTCAATCAGATAAAAAAGGTTCGCATTTATAGTACCTATTTATAAGATTTACACGCGTTTTAAATATGTACTCATATTATTTATTCTGCTCGTAGGGACTTTATTCCCTTTGATTCCACGTGGAGCTTACATAAGTGCAGTAAAACGCGTGTTCAAACGAAAACGAAGCGAACAGCCTACAGCCTAGTGATGTAACGAATATTCGCATACTCATTCGCATTTGCAAATATTGCAAATATTAAATTGCAAAAAAGGTGACCAAACATGTCTTGATTGAAATCGAACTGCAGTTTGTCAAACCAAAATATGTAAATGTGTGTCATCAAATATAGATCCTCTGAATAGATCCTTCTAGATACACCAAAAACTTCAAAAATGGAACAAAAGTGGGACAATAATGGGTTGACGACGAGACCAAAAACCGAAAAAAAACAATATCGCATTCACGAATTCGCATTTGCGAATGTTTGAATAACATTCGTTACATCACTAGTAATGCCTACAGCAATTTAGTCAGATGAAACGAAAGGTGAAATTCAATCACGTGGTGTAGCAGCGTGATTGTTTTTCACAAGATATTGTGTGCGAATAATTTGGAATGCGAACAATTTTTGCAAAAATTCGCAAAAGTTGTGCGAATATTTTGCGGATATCGAATTGCCGTGCATTACAAAAAAATGTCGCCAAATCGATCCTATTTGAAATCGGACTGCAGTTTGTCGAACCAAAATAAAGGCCATCAAATATAGATCCTCTGGATAGGTCCTTCTAGATACACAAAAAACTGAAATAAAACAATATTCGCATCCTCGAATATCGGTAGGGGATATTCACATACGCGAATGTTCGAATAACATTCGTTACATCACTAGTAATGCCTACAGCAATTTAATCAGATGAAACGAAAGGTGAAATTCAATCACGTGGTGTAGCAGCGTGATTGCCTTTCACGAGACATTGTGTGCGAATTTAGGAAAGGTAAAAGGCAAAAATTTATTCGCATAAAGGACCCTAATTAAGAGACTTAGTTTTTATGTTTCACAGAAATGCGTGTTGTAATGATTGTTTGAAAAAAGATATTTTGTACGAATACTTGTAAAGAGGTACTTTATTCACATTTATCTATTGGTAATACTACAACCGGAGTTATTTTAACTTCCAGAAAGAAAGATTAGCGTGAAATCCTCCTACTAAATATTGGAATAAATCTATATGTTTTTGTATATGTTGTAAGTAAATCATTTATGTACCGCTTGGGAACATTATATATTTTTGAGACCAAATGTATCCTATGTCCTTTTCTGAACTCTTGTTTGTTTGATATTTCACGACAATCAGTGGAGCACTTAAAACATTAAAGCACACACAAACAAAGTCACGTATGCACTTAGAATATTCGTTGGTAAAGATACGACACATATAGGTAAGGTTTTTTTTTATTTTATTGTCGAGGGGAAACTTTCAAAAGGTACCCGACGCCATGGGAGCGGCGCAGAGTCATGTGGAATTTCCGAAGGAATGCAACCGGAGTCCTCTGAACGCGTTGCTCCATCAGGCTTATCCCAGGGGAGTGGCAGGGCCCAAAGCTCAGTCTGGATTTTACGACAGTATGCGAGTACACATACCACCGTCCTTCCCGGGTTCGCCTGACCGAAAGGTTCTCCCTCACCCTCCTTTTAGTCGCTTCTTACGACATGCGGGGGATACCGTAGCCCTATTCTAATTCCGAAACTACAGGGACGATAGGTAATTTACCTAACCTTCTCTTTGTCTATAAGATTGAACTTGATGGGTAGCAGTCAATTCCACTCGTACATCGGTAACCTTATGGGTTCTCTCAAAAATCAATCACATATGCTTATTCTGACGACTAAGACGTTGGCCTTAAAGTGTATA
Source organism: Spicauda simplicius (assembly GCA_949699795.1). Taxonomy (NCBI): domain Eukaryota; kingdom Metazoa; phylum Arthropoda; class Insecta; order Lepidoptera; family Hesperiidae; genus Spicauda; species Spicauda simplicius. Next base: position 8,736,112 of record OX453077.1, on the reverse strand, counting down.
CGTATACGTATACATGTATTTTCTATTTATATCCGTAATTAAGGTAATGGTTGAGCTACCTTACGTAACTGGCAAAGCCTGCCCTCTCGAACAACTTCCGTAACAGGAAGCACGTGTGGCCGAGACTCGTGTCGTTTTGGTAATAACATCCGCTGCACCACTTTGTGCTAACAACTTTCCTTTTATTGAAGACAAGCTAAATTACCCATGCTTCGCTACAGGACATAATGTCACAAAAATAGTCGCAATCTTTTTTTTTTTTGACTGAAGTAACAAACGAGCATGCAGTCCACCTGATGGTAAGTGGTCACTGCCGCTCATGGACATCTGTAACCAACTTCATACAGAACATGAGTTCTATCTGAAGTCAATCACAGATGCGTTGCTACTCCCGAGGACTATGATGGTCACCTCATGTAAAAGTGTGCCGGCAACCACACCCTTCTATCGAAACGCAAGAAATGCTTCACGCTAGAAATAGGTGTGGCGGTGGTACTTCCCCGGTCGTAGTACACTGGTTCTACCACCTTCATAAAATGATGCAAAATACGGAAATCAAATTTTCTTGACCCTTGGTAATGAGTTTTCGAAATTTAATTTTTATCAGTGGAGAACTTACGAGCACGCAATCCACTTGATGGTAAGTGATCATGCAGCCCGTGGACATCTGTAAGCAACTTCATACAGAACAGTGTTCTATCGGAAGTCAATTACAGATGCGTTGCTGCTCCCAAATACTGATGATGGCCTCGAATAAAAGTGTATACGTGTATGTACATGGTGTATTTCTATTTATATCCGTAATTAAGGTAATGGTTGAGCTACCTTACGTAATTGGCAAAGCCTGCCCTCTCGAACAACTTCCGTAACAGGAAGCACGTGTGGCCGAGACTCGTGTCGTTTTGGTAATAATATCCGCTGCACCACTTTGTGCTAACAACTTTCCTTTTATTGAAGACAAGCTGAATTACCCATGCTTCGCTACGGGACATAATGTTACAAAAATAGTCGATTTTTTTTTTTTTTATTTGACTGAAGTAGCAAACGAGCATGCAGTCCACCTTATGGTAAGTGGTCACTGCCGCTCATGGACATTTGTAAGCAACTTCATACAGAACATGAGTTCTATCTGAAGTCAAACACACATGCGTTGCTGCTCCCAAATACTAAGATGATGGCCTCGAATAAAAGTGTATACGTGTATATGTACATGGTGTATTTCTATTTATATCCGTAATTAAGGTAATGGTTGAGCTACCTTACGTAATTGGCAAAGCCTGCCCTCTCGAACAACTTCCGTAACAGGAAACACGTGTCGTCGAGACTCGTGTCGTTTTGGTAATAACATCCGTTCCACCACTTTGTGCTAACGACAAATCCTTTTATTGAACGTAACCTTCTGGAGGTCAAGGTTCAAACCCAGGCACCAGTGATTTTTCTAAAATTATGTGTGTATTAGAAATTAACTATCAATGTTTTTTGGCGAAGGAAAACATTGTGAGAAACCCTACACACCCGAGGGTTCTTTAAAAAAAAGTTTTCGGAGGTGTGTGAATTCTACCTATTCGCAGTTGGCCAGCGCGGTAGACTATGGCTTATAACTCTCTCATTCTGAGAGAAGACCCGTGACCAGCAGTGGGACAATAATAGATTGCCGAGATATATTTGCTGTCTGGCCCAAAGAAGTTTAACCATTTATCTAAAAAAATAAGAGTTTTATGTGGAATAAGTAGTATTGCTCGAGTAGACTAAAATTAAAACATAATAAGATACTTTTTGTTCAAAAAATTACACACTATGTCGAAGTTACAACTAAATATTTTTTTTATCATAATTAAGGAATATGTTACATAAAACTTGAGGAACATGCGTCCAATTAGGTATTTGTTTTAATATTTTCAAAACGTTGTACCGTGGGCGTCAGTACTATGAACTTTATTATGAGCAAAATTTTGTACAACAGGCCTTAGTAGCATACTATGTGCGTAGTAACACTTTAATTAGAGTTAAAGTCTAACAGCGGCATCCGAGAGAAAAAAGTTTACCTGATGTCTGAAGAGGGTGAAGGGGATAAACTAGGTGGAAGAAACAGTGTAGTTCGCCCGGGGAAGTACCACCGCCACACCCATTTCTAGCGTGAAGCAGTTCTTGCGTTTCGACGGAAGAGTGTGGTTGCCGGCACACTTTTATACGAGGCGACCATCTTAGTCCTTAGGAGTAGTGACGCATCTGTGATTGACTTCAGATAGAACCCATATTCTATATGAAGTTGCTTACAGATGTCCATGGGCGGCAGTGACCACTGACCATCTGGTGGACTGCGTGCTCGTTTGCAACTGCAATCTTACTTAAAAAACTTTAAAATTGATCGGAAAGAAAAGTTCCTTCTGTTTACTACCTCCATTTTAAAATGGCGATTAAAGCAACAGTGTTTTGTCGCCACTTCAAGAGGAGGTGCGGCTTTTATATAGGTATGCTCATGAGTCTTGACGGTGATCACTACCGCTAGTAAAGATATTAACGCCAATAAGATTAATGTTCTACCTGTAGATAGCTAAGGGGGTACAACCCATTGTCCCACCACTGGGCACGGGTCGTCTCTCAGATTGAGAGTCTCTGAGATTTGAGAGTTGTAGGCCACAGTTCACTGCGCTGGCCAAGTGCGTAGGCCTTTTATTTAAAGAACTGTCGGTTGTGTAGGTTTCTTCGCGAAGTTTTTCTTCGCCGAAAAGCAGTGATAATTAATTCCTAATACGCACATAAATCAGTGGTGCGTGGGTTTAAACCTCGGACCTCCCGATAAAGAGTTTCAAAGGGCAAATTACAACCATTAGGAGATAGCTACGAATACGTTGTTATCGCCGAAGATTTAGTTATAAATCTACTATATGTGCCCTTAAAGCTTCCTCAAATCGTAACATACGAGAAGCCATGCTTAATACTGTTGTAAAATATAAACAAAAATGGTTGTAATATTTTCGCTGTCAAACGACGCTTTATTACCTCTTGCCTATCTAAATAACACTTTATATATGAAACCTAATTCTCTATGTACACGAAAAAATCTTACTGTTAAGAAAATCACTAACAATATAAAAAAGGTTTCGTATCTATTATTATGTAACAAAAAGGAAAATATGTTACTTTTGTGGAAACAAAGCTTGTATTAAGGTCTAGGTATCCGTTTTCCGTCAGACGAAAAGGTAAATTATACCATAAAAAATTGGTTTTACCTGGATTCTATTTTCGCATGCTACGTTTAAATTATTAATACGGTTATTTCAAACACAATACTATTTGTTTCAAAACATTTAAAGATAGGAGACAATATTTTAACTATTCAAATAATAAAATTTTACATTGTATATGAGTAAGTCGTTATAATGCGTGTAAATCTCTATGTACTAATATTACGAAAAGGAAGGTTTTTAAGCTATTGCATAGCTTTTATCGCGGGCTTTGAGCGCGGCGACTCAAGAAATTCCGTAACGAATAAACCTGACACCCCCCACTCCGCCTATCAACGCGACTGAAGGTTCGCTTAACGTGTATGTATATGGTACGACAGTACGAAGCTCGAACGGATCGAGACGAGCTGCTCGGAAATCGGATGAATATTTAAACAGCTGTTTGTGAGAAAGTATATAGTATCAAAGAAAAAAACATGAATTAATATCAAAGAAAAATACTGCATAAATAAATAATTATAATTACATAAGTTGTTTTGTATTTAAAAATAAATAAATAATTATAATTACATAAGTTGTTTTTTCTTGTTTGTATGTGTGTTTGGACGCGCTAACCAGTTCTAGTCAGTTTTGATATGATGCCCATTTATCGAAAAAGGTTTTTATATGCCCATAAGCAAAAAATCATTCAAATTTAAAATATAAATCATTAATTAATAGTACTTTTTTATCTGACTGAAGCAACACACGAGCATGCAGTCCACCTGATGGTAAGTGGTCACTGCCGCTCATGGACATCTATAGTCAACTTCATACAGAACATGGGTTCTATCTGAAATCAATCACAGATGCGTTGCTACTCCCGAGGACTATCATGGTCGCCTCATATAAAATTGTGCCGGCAACCACACCCTTCCATCAAAACGCAAGAAATGCTTTACGTTAGAAATAGGTGTGACGGTGGTACTTCCCCAGTCGAACTAGTCTGGTTCTACCACCTTCATTGATGCCCATTTATCCAAAAAGGTTTTTATACACCCTTAACCAAAAAAATCATTCAAATTTGAAATATAAATCATTCTTTAATAATACTTATTTGATGTTTATTGAGAAGTAACATAATATTTATGTATGTATATTAAAATAGTCGCACACACAGTACAAAGAAGTGTCTTCTGTTTTTCAACGCCATTCAAAGATGGTATTATTCGTCGTATTATTTAATCAGATATCTCCTGTTTTCTATTATATCATACACCTATATCATAGACTTTATTTGTCTGAGTTGTTGATTTCATAAACATTTACAGACAGACAGACATATACAAACACACATTTGTAACCAAAATTTAAACAAATTTGGCTAGAAATTTAAACCAGAATACATTTCGATAGATGAAATGTTTAACCATTGCACCATGTAGGTAATGGAACCAAAAATGTTTAATCAATACATGCAACATCATACATTCATACAAAATACTTAAAATTTGAACTGTCGATTGCTACTGTACTGTCAAAGAAATTAGGACCATACAATTTCTAGATGTTGTAGTAGTAGTGGAGTATGCAGTCCACCTAATAGTAAGTGTTACCTGCTGCCCATGGAAATATGTATGCAACTTAATACGTACTACAAGGTACTATCGACCAAATTGAATCATGACCCACCTTGCTGACAGTTCGTTTGTAATTTTGGCAAAGACAAAATTGTTTTCTTATCGGGCGTGGCGTTGCACTTATGACGTTTTTAATATTAATAAACAACAGAAACATCACTCAGAATGACTTTTTAAGAAAATTAAGGCGCTCCCTCACCGGGAGCATTCGCGTGTAATGTAACATTATAGATTCCACTTCGAGCATTACATTACACTCTCCTTGACCGTATCAAAACTAGCGCATTGATGTTACAAGTTGTATCAAGACACTACATGTTGTAACATTACAATGTTCGGTTCTGCTCGTTCATTAACGTATAACGTTACAATCTGTATAACGTTACATTCCATGCGAATGCTCCCTATGAGGGAGCGCCTTTAGAGTATGGATATTTATTTAATTTTTGAAGGCAAGGTTAGCGACAAACCCAGCATAAGACATTTCAGGAAATTACTAAAATTTTGAAAATATTATCAATCTAAATATTATTGAAGTGAAACTTCTTTATCGGGGTTGGAAAAAAATTTAGTGTAACATTTTTTCGTTACGCGCTATCTTTTTCTGTTACGCGCCATTTTTTTTTCCGTTACGCGCCATCTTTTTTCTGTTACGCGAAATCTTTTTTTTCCGTTACGCGCCATCTTTTTCTTATCCCTACCACGCGTGATATTAGATAGATTATTATAGATTAGATTATTAGATAAAGTTTAAAAAAAGCCGTTTATTAAACTTTATCTAATTTAACTTTATTTAACCAATTTCTGTAAAGTTACATATAGTAAATTATTTTTTGAAAAATAACGTCATAAAGAAGTTTCACTTCCTACGAGTGTACGCTAGTACACGCACACATTCTTATTATTAATACATTACGGCAAAATATGATTAGTGGGATGAATAACGAAAATTTCGGATATTTCACATTTGAAAATGACTTGGGTAATCTTCCCAACAGTAAGTTACATATTTATAAAGATAATTATTATTGGGTATTGGCAATGTTAACTAAATTTTCATTTTAACGGTGGCATACAAGACAATAAAAATATTTATAAAACACGATCAGTGAAATCAGTAACTGTCAGTATCATATATAATAATAACAAGTCGGTTTCCAAGACAACAAATGTTGAGGCAAATTTCGACCTAATTGCGTTTGAATGGCTGGAGGAAAATAAGCATATGGTGGGTCATGAATCAATTTGTTCGATAGCACATATAACGTCCACACAACGCAACGTAATACAAGGGCTCTATTTAAAGTCAATCACAGAAGCGTTGATACCCTCTTAGGACTAAAATGGTCGCCTCATATATACGTGAACCGGTAATCACTTTTCCAATGTAAGAATTGCTTCTCACTAGATATAAGTGTAACTGCGATTCCTCTCACATCGAACCAGAGCATTCTACTATTTTGGAAAATTTGTATTAAATTAATGTCTGAATGAAACTAGTCAAAAACATCAAATCGGACCCAAAAAAATCGATGGAAACAAAAACTGGGTCAAACATTACCCGTGAACCGGCGATGTCACTAGACGGACTCAAAGCAAGGAACCCTCAAGAAATCGATATTTAGGTATCAAGTAATGCCTCGGCTTACGTGTACCTTACGAATGACTCGCCTACTTTCTAAAAACACCTATTTGTGTACATGTCGTTTCTGCTATTTTTATATTTTTTTAGGTTTTTCGAGCGTATGTGTTTGTATACACGTGCCAAAGAAATGGATATACTTGCATACATACAAACATTCGAAAAAAGTTCCCTTAACTCTGACGCAACCAGGTAAAACCAGATAACCCGACTACTCGCAAAATATGAATTGTAACTGGAGGTAATCAATGGTTTTCAGGCCGGTTTTTATTATCATACAATTAAATAGTGTTTCCTGTTTTTTTTTCTCAGTTTTATAAAAAAAAATATGTATAAAAATTTTTTCAAGTACATAACGTATATAACTATACGTATATTCTAAAATTCAGCTTAATTGGACACCGAGAAGTGGGTTAAATTAAGGTTGATTTGACCTAAACACACATACTTACATACTTACATCCTTACATACTTACCCACACATTGTAAGTTAAATAAAAGCTTTTAATTACTCCAATAGAACGAAACTGAAACGAAACTGTGATTCAGTATTTAAAAATTACTACATACAAACTATTTTTATAATTATATACAACGTTCAACAAAAAGTGTCCTATGTTTATTCTAATAGCCTTAAAGTAAGTAATAAGTTCAAAGTTTCATGATAATCAGTTGTATAGTATCAGCGTAAAAGCGTAACTAACAAACTTACATGTTAGTAGGGATTAATAAGATTAACAGAAAAGGCTACGATGAAGAATAAACTACGGTTTTAGAAAATAGCTATAAAAGTTGGTTAAATAGCTATAAAAACTTAAAAGCCAATTACGCTCAAGGGGCCAATTTCGCTAATTTCGCGACATTGGCGACATCTCTTAACCTTAACGATTTTTTAAAGAACCCCAAGATACTTCATGGAATTTTCAAGGGAAAAGTTTGTAAAAAGATGTCTTAAAATGACCGTCCATTGGGTCTTGAACGATTGCTCAAACTATCTTGTCGCATAAACTACAAAACAATTGTGTAACCGACTGTATGCTCGAGTCATCCAAATTGTCAGAGCGATCGTCGAACGGATTTAGAAGACAAAAATCTTCAGTATAGCACCACATATCGATTTAAGATAAAAATGTAAGTAGGCGATATTAATATGAAACCATCAATTCTGCCAGTAAGGTAAATACAATGGGTAATTACTAGGGGTGTGCGAATAATTCGACGTTACGAATTATTCGTTTAGAATCGAATATTAACATTCGAGCGGTATTCGCTCACATGTAGTAATTACATGTCACTTAAGAAACATTTTCTTCTTTCATACTTGGAAATTTAGTTAAAAATTTGCACGCCAAGAGTGACGAAGAGAATGAGCGTTTGTAAAGTCTTTCCTCAAGATATTCGAAGACAAAAACAAAGGTTTTTAGGATATAAGCATATCAGAGGACTACTGCTGGTCCGTTTTAAGGGAAACAGAGAAGATCTAGAAATCAAAAAAAGAGTAAAATTCATTCACTCATTCCAATTTTTCCGTTTATATTTTGAACTTTTATTTGTTTTTAAGTTTTCGACAAATTTGTAAACTAGACGTACGTGACACTTTTTTTCTTTATTTCTCCCGTGCTCAGCGCACTGTGATCTGTAAAGAAACACATCATTTGGATAGGATATATAGGTAAAGTCAAAGTATCAATCCCGGATAAAAATAGAGTCTTACAAGAGATTAAATAAAAGCATTGATGATTTATAGCTTTTTTTATATGTCGGCGCGACACCGCGTATTTATGAAAAACACGTCGCCGATAATAAATATTTTAGTTAGTTTAAAGATCGAAAATTGTTTGTTTATTGATTTTTAGAATTGTAATTTAGTTTACCCTCCATAAATTTGTTATTGTCACACCACCAAACATTGTTATAAAAAGACGAGCGAACGCCGGTAGAAAAAGATTTCTTGTCTAACCGTCGAAGCGATCGTACCTCCTCAATTGTGAATAAATCGAAGAAATTTACTCCTGTGTTTTACTTCAAATCTTCAAGAAAGGAAAATAATGAAGACTCCTGGCCTTCCTGACGTCATCGCATCACTCATCTTACTTCGTTATATATGATTGAAGTAGCAAACGAGCATGCAGTCCGTCTGATAGTAAGTGGTTAATGCCGTCCATGGTCATCTGTAAGCAACTTCAAGAACATGAAGTTCTATCTAAAGTCTATAACAGAAGCGTTGCCACTCCCGAGTATTAATAATTATGGTCGCATATAAAAGTGAATCCATCAAAACGCAAGAAATGCTTCACGCTAGAAATAGGTGTGGCGGTGGTACTTTCCCGGGCGAACTAGGCTGGTTCTACTACCTACAAGTTAAAACGTAAGTTGAAACGTAACGGATAGGTACGAGTTCTTTTACACACCTTATAAATCAGAATACAGCCGTGCTTATCATTTCTGTTTTAGGCAGAAATATGTATAAATGCGGTTTTAAAAAAATATATAACTAATTCGTTAGTTAATTAGTATCAGTATGTCTACATAACAAGATAATTTTTCAATCCAGATGCCAAAAATAGAGCGATTTGAACTAACCGCAAGACTTTCCTAAGCATTTCGAGACTGCCCCTCTCAGCTCTTTTCATGGACATAGTAGTGAGCAAGTGTGCATAAAAATGCTGGCATGCCTTATTGGCGTTATTGATTTACCCATAGAATATAATGACCTCTAGACACCAGACAGAGGGCACTCTCATTTGCTCTTCGTACTAGATTTTATTAAGATTTTAGACTAATATTATCGCAGAAGTGACACATTTTAATACTTAACGGGTACTCACGATATGCGGTTTTTGAATTCGTTTTGACGATATTTCGACCTAGTTGCATGGATTTTATTAATATTATAAATACGAAAGTTTGTGAAAATGTAAGTCTGTTTGTCACTCTTTCATGGCGAAACTCCCGGTCGGATGTCGCTGAAATTTTCTAAACATGTAGCTTAGGACTTAGATTAAAACACAGTATACTTAATACCATAGACATAACCGAAGCGGGCGTCACCGCAGGCGAAACCGAAAATACGAAAAGGTTTTAATTATATTTTAAGTATGTTTGTTACGCTTTTACGCAAAAACTATTGAACGAATTACGCTGAAAATTGGCACGCACATAGTCAATGTCTATATTAAAACATAGGATACTCATTACCATGATCGAATCGGGCGAAGCTGTGGGCATAACCTAGTTAATAATAACGAGCAAATTCTAATTTAACATTCAAAACCGGTAATCACATTTATCATACAGATGTATTCAAATGAATTTGTTTCAACTACAAGGGAAGAAAATTAACTCGGCTCGTGTTTCATAATCATAGACATAAATAAGATTAAATCCGGGTAAATGAGGCTCTCGTACTGCGACAGTATTGCAAATTATACTCTGTTGGTAAGTGTAAGGAGTAATATTATGAGGGATTAAAGTGGTAATCTTGCTTTATCAGTAATCAAGATTGGATTAAAATAAGGTCGTCTCTTATTTGAAAGTAATATTAACTTTAACGACTTCGTGGTAAAATTATAACAATAGGATGGTATAACTCACGTATTATCCAAAACAAAAACCAAATTACAAATTCGAAATTTCCGAGTATTTAGTAGCGAATGGATAAACATACAACCGGCCCCGTACGATGATAGAAATGCTCGATTACTCGCACACACACATGTGTATAATAGAAAGATTCAGAAAGAGAGAGAGAAAGAAAATAAAAGAGTTCATGGAACCGCCATAGCGTTATTTCTTACATGGCATTTCAACCCTAAGAATCTCAAAATCAAAAATAAAAAAGACTGGTTATGGAAACAACCGTCCTTGCGCCATATTTTTTTTAATTGATATATCGTGAAGATTACTGCGAAGAATGGAGTCCATGACATTATTACGGTATTTATTCAGTGAGGCTAAATAGAGGTTTTCCATGTTAATATGTACATTTACTTTATACTTTTATCTTAAGACACAAAAGAGTTTTGTCTCCCGAACCGACTACCCGAACGCTAATCTGCTTAAACAATTGTTTTGTAGGTTAGGCGACAAAATAGTTTTAGTAACTGTCTTGTCTTGCGGTGTAAGCCAACGGACGGCCAGCTTTAGACTCATTTTTTTACAAACTTTCCCCGTGAAATTTCCATAGAATCTTGGAGTTTTTATAAATTCTTCAAGGTTAAAAGATGTCGCCGGTGCCGCGAAATTAGCGAAATTGGCCCCTTGAGCAGCGTAATCATCGGCTTGCTCGTTTTTACAGTTATTTATTAAAACCGTAGCTCACTCTTCATCCGTATCCTTTTCTGTCAATCTCATTAATCCCTACTAATAATATAAATTTTTAGTAGGTTTTTTAGTTATTCCTTCACGCCGATACTACTTAACTGATTATAATGAAACTGTACACATATTCTATAAGAATAAACCTTTTTTTTTTTTGTTTTCGAGGGGGAAACCTTTCAAAGGTACCCGACGCCGTGGGAGTGACGCAGGGTTATGTGGGATTTTTACCGCACTAAAACCCCCCCCGGTGGCCGTCCTCGGCGCTGAAAAGGAGGACTCCGGGATCTCGAAACGACTTCAACCGGAATCCTCCGAGCGCGCTGCCCCATCGGGCTCCTCCCAGATGGGCGGCTGTGCCCACCGCTCCGTCTAGTCTTTACGACGGTATGCGACCACACATACCGCCATCCTTCCCGGGATTGCCTGACCGAACGGTTCGAGCTCCCACTCTAGCCGTCTGCAACCCCGGAAGCCCCTTTTAGTCGCCTCTTACGACAGGCAGGGGATGCCGTAGCCCTATTCTGACCCCGAGGCTACAGGGACGATAGGAATAAACCTAGGATACTTTTTATTAAAAATGGAGCAATGAAAGCCTAATGATTGAAACTTGCCCTCTCGATCGGGAGGTCTGAGGTTCAAACCTAGGCACGCACCACTGATTTTTCTAAATTCTAATTCGATTTTTTGTTGTAGGTAAAAGCTAGTACATTATAAATTAAATCTTTGTGAGTATGTTTGTTACTATTCGAATCAAAAATTCTGTTTGTATTTCCCTGAATTTTGGCACACAAACATCCTCACGAACTTTCATATTTATCATTACACAGTATAAAACAAAGCCACTTCCACAATTATTTTGGTTATATTATACAATATTATTCTTTATACCAGTTAAGAAACTTCAAATATAATATGGGTTCTATCTGAAGTCAATCACAGATGCGTTGCTACTCCCGAGGACTATGATGGTCGCCTCATGTGAAAGTGTGCCGGCAACCACACACCTTTCCATCGAAACGCAAAAAATGCTCACGCTAAAAATAGGTGTAGCATTGGTACTTGCCCGGTAGAACTACAGTGGTTCTACCACCTAATAATATTATATTAGAATATATTTAATATTTAAAGAAGCTCTAATTCTTAAGGATTTGTCTCTTACTAAGAATATTTCTAGTTAACCCCATGTTGATTTAGCTCTAATTACGATCATGAATACTTTTCAATCCACATTTCAGGAAACCCCTAAGCATAACTAAACAATACTTAGAAACGAACTACACTCTAAATGTACGAATAAACTACGTAAATTAGAAAATGAGACAAAAACATGCAACCAGCGTTCCTCAAAGCGTAATTGAATAATTTTGTTAACGAAATGAAAGTGGTAAACGGTGGAAATTTAACACGAAGAATTTTATCGTTAGAAATAACAAGAACACAAATACGAAACTTATGTATATTAGACTAGGTGAACCGGCGAACTCCGTTCCGCCTAAAAGTCGCAAATATAAAATTATCTATGTCTCTTCACTATATTATGCATGTAATATAAATAAAAACCTTCCTCTTGAATCACTTAATCTATTAAAAAAAATTGCATTAAAATCCGTAGCGTATATTTAATGATCTAAGCATACATAGGGACAGACAGCGAGAGGCGACTTTGTTTTATACTATGTAGTGAAGCAACTTCGTCCATTGTATCACTCGAGAACCAAAGAAAATAATATCAAATGCAAATAAATAGTTATTTTATACATTGCTAATACATTTATAATGTATGAAATGTAATGAAATGTCTTTATTTTGCATAGGCCTACGGAGGCACTTACAAATTGTCAGTTACATTTATTTTTTACACTACCACTACCACTACCAATATTACTGAACATGCCCGAACTACAGTAATTCTTACGATTTACAAGTGAAACCTAATAATAACCAACTCTCGGTGGTAAAAGTTAGAAATGGTCTAAGTACATGGTTTGTTTCAAACTTTTACTGTCATTAACTTTGTAAATCTTAGGTTTTATCTCGATGAATAGATACGCTGTAAAGTATTTTGCAGAGTATCATATCGATATTGAAGAATTGATTGTAATAAGAATGATTTAATGATTTTAAGGCTGATTAAAAATATTTATGCAAATTTAATCGTTTTAAAATCGTTTTAAAACGGCCTCATTACCTCCTTTAGCAATTTCGCTATTCCTTATTGTCTTATTAAAAAATATTTATTCAAATTCAAATTGTTTTAAAAACGGCCTCATTACTTCCTTTAGCAATTACACTATTCCTTATAGTTTCAGATTTAGCCATCCACGCACAAAATACCAGAATAAAAACCCAGATTAAAATTTCTCAACGTATAAAAACATCAAAAACCAAACTGCGTACAAAGCACCGCTTCTAAAAGTGTAATTGAATAATTCCGTTAACGGAATGAAACTGCTATGGGGTGGGAATTCTCAGACAACCCCAGCTGGTAATGGCATCAAGAATTTTATCGCTAGAAGCGGGGAGAGTATTAAATTAAAACTAGATGAACGATACGCATAAGATTGCGTTTTTATATAAGGTTGAATTTATGGCAGCGTTCGTAAATAAACATTGATAGAGTTTGATTTTGTGACGTAAGATAATTAGCTGCTGTTTAAAAAAATTACTACTATTTAAAAAATATACTTTTTTTTTAATTTCATTCTTAAAGGTTGTAGAACCAGTGTTTATTACTAAGCTGCATTTAAAAGCAATAACGGGTATTTTGACAAAGACATCTGACGTTTTTGACGTTACGTGTTTTCATAGTAAGACATTGAATGTTCTGTTTCGTTTATTATGTATGTGTTTGTCAAATGCGAGGTAGTGAGTGTAATGTTTCTAGTTAATTTTATGTACATTTTATGCATTATTTGAAAAAATATTAGCCTTGCGCAATCCTTCTCTACATCAACTATAACCGTGCTTAATTTCATACTCATTCGTCTGCGGCAAGTATCTTACAGACCAATCACAAGTTTTTGCTTTACGTATTAATATATAGATTTTTTTATAATGTAGGTCGACAAAAGCTCTTGCCCCTGCTAAGTACTTTTTATTATTTTTACGTTTAACTCCCATAACGGAAGTGTTGATAAGCCACAACAAAGGGTATCCTTACCTACGTTGCATGTTTGACGTTAATTACTTGTGTTAACTTCCGAAATAAATTTCATTTTATGACATCATCAAAGTTAAGCTCCGTACACACATGCTAATATAGGCCGCGTGAGATAATTTAATGACGTGATTACTGCCGTCCGGCGCGCGGCGGTGCATCATGTCGTGTGGACTAAGCCTTATAGACATTATCGTGTATTACACAATAGTAACACTTCAACATAATCGTCTGTTTCTATTGTTATAATTACCTACTTTTTTAATGATTTAATTATATCAAATACATGTTTTTATGTAATAACGAAATAGTACACGAGCATGCAGTCCATAATTAGTAGTCCCTACCGCCACTACTAACACGTGTAAGCAGCTTCTTACCGTGGCGGAGCGGTTGCTATACCGGTCTGACGCGCAATGGGTCCTGGGTTCGATTCCCGGCCATACAGGTATGATGAGTTTAGATTCATGTTCTCGGTCTGGGTGTTTATATATTCGTCTTGAGTGTGTCCATGGTACCCACGACAAAGGAGAAAATCCTTTTGTGGGGGTATGAGTGTAGAAAGCGGTTTTTTAAAAGGGATTCTATCTGAGGTCAATTACAGATGCATTATGCAGAGGACTAAGATAGTCACCTCGTATGAACGTGAGGCGGCAACCACACCCTCTCAGCCAATCTTAAGAACTGCTTCAGGCTAGAAATAGATGTGGTGGTGTGACCACGTACCTCGTTCCAACCGTAGTCATTGTACTACTTGACTGATTATACATATATCAAGAGTTTTTACTAAATTAAAATTAAAAATGTATATATATTTATAATGTAGTACCTAAGTGTAGGTGACCGGCCGAAGCTTCGGCTTCAGAAACAAGAGATTACAGACACAAATTGGCCAAATCTGTCGGCTCAAACGAAACGTACTTTCGTGAACATGAAAAATGGCTAAGTCCGAGCCAATTCGCACATGGAGCATTCCTTATTAAACTAAAAATAATATATACAGTTAAATATATATTTACACTAATTATTATTATTGCATTGTAAAGTACATTGTTGTGGCGACCTCCCGCAACTCGCCAAGAGATGGCTCTACTAGTATTCTGAAACACGCTATCGAAGTATTCTCAATACCCTGTATATATATGTACAAGTTCCGAATAACTACTGTCGGGGCACGGCCGCTCCCCAGGCATGATCACCTAGCCTGACAGGAGATCTGCCTTTGCCTTTGTGATAATTTAAAGCGATTGCCTATTACCGTTCAATAGACGAACAGAAAAGCCAATCTCTTTTATATATTTGTTGTCGAAGCAAATATAGTAATATACATTCATACAATTTTAAGTGTTTGTCTATTACGGCTAACGACAGTGGTTCCCAACCTTTTGGTGACGAAGGACCATTTGGCAAAATATCTGTGAACCCATGGACCACCGATATGAGGGTGTAATTAAAGATAAAAATAAATCTGAAAATTAATATGGGATTATTATTTTTTTAATAAATCACGCGTACATTAATGCGTTTTCTTATACTCTTTACTAATTCTTGATCCTTGGTTCAGGCACGGCTGTCCGCTACTTGACTGTCATTGTGATAACTTCTTATATTAAAATATTTTTTTGATAACCTCTCGGACCACTTCAGGTGCTTCCAGGGACCATCAGTGGTCCGCGGACCACCGGTTGGGAACCACTGCCTTAAGATATAGAGCTTTGTAATAGACAGACAGACTGATTAGTAATAAAACCCCGATTTTAACTTTGAGGAATACAGAACCATAGAAACCAAATTTTATATTTTGTAAAATGAGCTCATTTGTACTAAAACGTTAATGGAATGAAAATTGTTGAAGATTATTAAAACGAATTCAATATTAACACATTCGTCACTTATGACATATATTTAAAAACATTTATCAAACATCAAAAACCACATGATTATATAATGAAGCATTCACCCAAACTCATCCATCAATATAATTATTACGAACGAACAATAAACGAATGAATACACAAATAGAGCATAAAATTAAATTTACATTCACTCATTCAATTTAGTCATTCCAACTGATGGAACAGGACAAAACGTATGCATAAACAAAACGATTGAAACAAATGGAACGTGGCCTGCATATCATTTTAACAGTAAATAAAATTAGAGCTTGAAATTTTAATCAGGGATTTTGATGCACGGGTTTGATTATCCAAGCGCCATATATTCATTACTAGCTGTGCCCGCGACTTCGTCCGCGTGGAATAGTTATTTTGGGCATAATTTTTTTTTATAAATTATAGCTGTTACCCACGACTTTGTCCGTTTCATTTTCTATTATTATTTTAGACAATTTAGTTTTGAAAAGAACATAGCTAACTCATATAGCTCATATATAAAAAAATGAAATTATTAGAACCTAAAACAAAATATCCTTAAAACAAAATCAAATAGTATTTAAAAAGTATTTTTACACGACGATAAAACGACGCAAGATCTCTAAGATATCAATATCTTCTAAGATGTTCATTGAAATTAAGTGATTGTCAAAGACAATTTTGTTCACAATTAAATACTCTTAATCAACAACACATTTATTTGGACAAATATTAATATTATTACGTTTATACAACTCTACAGAATTTGATTACCATGAAAACGGTTCTAGTGAGTTAATCTTAAAAGATAGACATATACTGTCGCGGACATTTTTTTAGATCATTTCAAGAGAAATAATTATTTCATACATATATTTTTGGTATCTTGTACCGTTTTCGCAGCGCACGCAACGGAAGCCCTCAAGGATGAATAATTTTCCCCGTTTTTTCACATTTTCCATTATTTCTTCGCTCCTAATAGTTGCAGCGTGATGTTATATAGCCTAAAGCCTTCCTCGATAAAGGGTCTATTCAATACAAAAAGAATTTTTAAATTCGAACCAGTAGTTCCTGAGATTAGCGCGTTCAAACAAACAAACAAACTCTTCAGCTTTATATATTAGTATAGAAGTATAGATATCGGGATATACTTTTCAACCAACTCCTCCACATTTAAACGAAGACGAATCGATATAAACATTGATTTTAACTTTTCCGGATAACAAAGAAATCATTAGAAAATTGGAATATCACTGAACAGCGACAGATATTCTAAGTTCATATTTTGTTGCATGTGGTCAAAGATAAGATCTTTTAAGAGGTGCATCGAGCTATTTGTGCGTGTAAATTGTTCTTTGTAAAGCAGAAGACAGAATCAAAACACTTTTACAATTCATACGAACAGGGCGCCCCCGCTCGCAGGGCGCTGCCGCACCCTGCTCGCTTATTTTTTATGTTTTCTTTTATGTTCCAACCTAACCTAACCCATCCTGCTTAAAAAGCTACAGCTAAATCCAACTCTTAATAATAACATGACAATACTCCTGCATTTTTAGGATTTAGGTATTCAAAGTGACACTTTTCATCATAATGTTCTCTCAGGAACGGGCCGTAATGTATTGTAATCAATAAGTACCAAACTCATACGGCTTCAGTAGGTTGTGTACTTGGATTATCAGGGTTGATGAATTGAAGTTTAATTTATTAATCACATTTCAGTTTAATGAGCTGTCATTAAACTCATGATATATACTGAAAACAACCGTAAGCATTATGTGACTACCTTTTATAATTTAGGCTTGCACTATCCCGCATCATCAGGGAGGAGTTGAAGGTAAATTCTTATTACTGATACGTAAGCACTTGCGAGCCAACTTCTATAGCTTGGGCTTGCAGTACCCTGCATCATCAGGGCTGAGGAGCTTAAGGTCGAAATTGTCATCATGTGTATTTGCTTAGTAATTATATTACATACCCGAAAGCATTAAATGGCCAACTCCTATGGCTTAGGCTTGCAGTACCCTGCATCATCAGGCTTGAGGAGTTGAAGATCGAAATTTTCATCTTGTGTCTTTGCTTAGTAATTATATTACATACCCGAAAGCACTAAATAGCTAACTTCTATGGCTTAGGCTTGAAGCACCCCTGTATCATCAGGATTGAGGAGATGATGGTCAAAATTTTCATCTTATGTCTTTGCTTAGTAATTATATTACATACCCGAAAGCACTAAATAGCTAACTTCTATGGCTTAGGCTTGAAGCACCCCTGCATCATCAGGGTTGAGGGGATGATGGTCAATATTTTCATCTTGTGTATTTGCTTAGTAATTATATTACATACCCGAAAGCACTAAATAGCTAACTTCTATGACTTAGGCTTGAAGCACCCCTGCATCATCAGGGTTGAGGAGATGATGGTCAAAATTTTCATCTTGTGTCTTTGCTTAGTAATTGTATTACATACCCGAAATCATTAAATGGCCAACTCCTATGGCTTAGGCTTGCAGTACCCTGCATCATCAGGCTTGAGGAGTTGAAGATCGAAATTTTTATTTTGTGTCTTTGCTTAGTAATTATATTACATACCCGAAAGCACTAAATAGCTAACTTCTATGGCTTAGGATTGAACCACCCCTGCATCATCAGGGTTGAGGAGTTAAAGGTCAAAATTGTCATCATTTGTCTTTGCTTAGTAATTATATTAAATAACTGAAAGCACCAAATGCCCATCTCGTATAGTTTAGGCTAGCAGTATCCTGCATCATCAGGGGTGAGGAGTTGAAGGTCGAAATTTTCATTTTGTGTCTTTGCTTAGTAATCATATTACATACCCGAAAGCATTAAATGGCCATCTCCTATGGCTTAGGCTTGAAGTAACCCTGCATCATCAGGGTTGAGGAGTTGAAGGTCAAAATTTTTACCGTTCATCTTTGCTTGGTATTTTTATTACATAACCGTAAGTACCAAATAGCCAACTCTTACGGTTTAGTCTTGAAATACCCTTACATCATCAGGGTTGAGGCGTTGAAGAAAAAAATTTTGTCCCACGAATTTGTTTATCAATCTTATTATATATCCATAAAAACAAATTGACTTACTTCTACGGTTCAGGCTAGCAGTGCACCTGTATCATCAGGATTGAAGAGTTGAAGGTCAATTTTTTTAGGAAATATCTGCTTAGTAATCTCATTCTACATTCAACCCAATTGGACTCCTACAGCTTAGGTTTGGCCGAGTATCGCTAATTTCGTTAATTTGCTTCAAGGAAATGGATCCTATGATCAGAACCGTATCAAACTCATCAGAGTTCTCTTGAAGTAGGTACATTCTTTCAAATAAAAGAAAAATCATCAAAATCGGCGGGAAATTCAGTTATTCATCTATTTATCGCGCACATCGTTAATGCAAATATCAGACTTATGCGCTTTTCTTATGGATGCCATTGTCAAAAGTGAACTAAAAATAAATAGGACCCCATGACACGCACTACCTTTCAAATGAAAAAAAAATCATCCAAATCCGTTCACCCATTGCGGAGAAATCGAGTAACAAATATAAAATTAAAAAAAAAATACAGACGAATTGATAATCTCCTCCTTTTTGAAGTCGGTTTAAAACTATGTTTTAACATAAAAATCAAAGCGAAATACTAAATTTTATTGAGGTAGCCTCAAAATTGACGTACTTTCATACAAACTTACATATCCTATTTGGGTTAAATTGGGGGGGGGGGGGATGAGAAAATTCATTCTTAACTGACGTCTACGTCATAAAAGGAACCCCTAGTAAAAATAATATTCGTATCTTTAGCAGTTTATGCTCTAGGATGTTTATTCAATAGATGAGTGAGAGAGCATCCTTTCGTTTTTATATAAGTATATATAGATATAGAGATATAGATTTGTATAGTATCAAATAACATAGGTACACACATAACCAATAAAAATACATAACAAAGGAATACATTTTACAGACCATAACATGTTTAGTTTCAACCAATTCAACTATGCAGTTACGTATCTTGTTAACACTTATCGAAAACAGAATAAATACTGTGTAGTTTTAAATTGACATAACTTTTTTATTTTTAAACCGATTTACATAAAATAAACACTAAATGTTAAGTGAAGTTTCCCACAACATATCCGTGAAAATTATATTCAAATTGGATAAGCCGTTTCTGAGATTAGCGTTTTCAAACACACAGACAAACAGACAAACAGACAAACAGACAAACAGACAAACAGATAAACAGACAAACAGAAAAGATTTTTAAAAACCATTATTTTGGGTTCTATATCGCATTAAAGACCCCTAGAAATGGTTTTCACCTAAATTTATTCCATGTACAGACAGCGACCTCTTACAGATTTATTATAGTATAGAAGAAGAAGAAGAAGAATAGATTATACTGAGCTATTAGCTTTTGTGTCTCGTCCCTGTAGCCTCGGGGTTAGAATAGGGCTACGGTATCCCCTGCCTGTCGTAAGAGGCGACTAAAAGGGGCTTCCGGGGTTGCAGACGGCTAGAGTGGGAGCTCGAACCGTTCGGACAGGCAATCCCGGGAAGGACGGCGGTATGTGTGGTCGCATACCGTCGTAAAGACTAGACGGAGCGTTGGGCCCAGCCGCCCATCTGGGAGGAGCCCGATGGGGCAGTTTTGAAGTTCCGGTTGAAGTCGTTTCGAGATCCCGGAGTTCTCCTTTTCAGCGCCGAGGACGACCACCGGGGGGGTTTTAGTGCGGTAAAAATCCCACATAACCCTGCGTCGCTCCCACGGCGTCGGGTACCTTTGGAAGGTTTCCCCTCGAAAACAAAAAAAAAAAAGCTTTTGTGTTTGTTTCGCATTTATTTAATTATTTATACAGACTTACGTCTATCGTTACAGCTAACACCAGATACGATAGCGTAGGCAATTTTACATCTTTTTAAAAGCTTAACATTCTTTTCTGTTATTATAATACATAATTACATATTATTGTAAAACAATATATCAAAAACAACTTTTGCGAATTCACTCAAGTGACATGAAATGACATCCAGTTTCATGTGCCTGATTGGGTGTACAGAGAGCTTGGGTGAAAGGTGCCTTAGCCAAAAGATTGGTCCTGGCCGTTGGTACGACCTTTTAATCAGTAAGAACACTTTAAGCGAAAGTAAAGTAAAATTAGAAACTAACAATTTCAAAAAAACGGCCAAGTGCGTGTCGGAGCCGAGCACGAAGGATTCCGTACATTCGCTATAAAAAAACAGCAAAAAACATGTAATCTATTCTATGGGAGTTATAATTTTTCAAGAACTTGGCAATATGCTGTCGTGTGTTTTGATGAAACAAAGAGAATTGTCATTGTTCAAGAAGTTGTCAACACAGTGTTGTTGTTTTGAAGGTGGTAGAACCAGTATAGTTCAACCGGGGAAGTACCACCGTCACACCTATTTCTAGCGTGAAGCATTTCTTGCGTTTCGATAGAAGGGTGTGATTGCCGGCACACTTTTACATGAGGCGACCATCATAGTCCCATATAGAACCCATGTTCTGTATGAAGTTGGTTACAGATGTCCATGAGCGGCAGTGACCACTTACCATCAGGAGGGCTGCATAAAAAAAAACACTTTCGTGCGTTATGATCGAGCAAAAAAACACGTTTGTTGTATGGCAGACCTTTGAAAAATATTTTATTCTCTTCTTAGTATTTTTGACGTAGCAGTAACAGAAATACATCATAAGCGACATGTCCCTATCGACCTTACAATGTAAACTTAAACAATTACTTTTAAAACCCGTTCTTTTGATAGCGCGTCCCTTTGAATTTTTTTACGCAAATGTAACAATGTCTAATTTATTTAATTTCTGAACAAGTCTTATTGTCTCCAACTTTCGTTTTAGATAATTTTGGAGATAAGTTTTGTCCGATACATAACTATGGTTCTCACATGTCACTGAATTATCGTAAAGAAAATAATGTTATAACATGGACTTTTTAGATATATAGGTATGTTTGATTTTATCACTTTCGACGAAGTTTTTGTATTAAACATTTATAAGAAACGTATTACAAAGACATTATGCCTTAAATAATTTACTATTAGTAATTGTATGAAAAAGAGAATAATAAATAACAATCAAAAAGATTCCTGTGATAGGAACAAAATGCCCTTAGAAGTATAACTTTATCTAAGTATATCTTTATCATACGCCCGGTAGTTCCGGGATCAGAATAGGGCTACGGCATCCCCTGCCTGTCGTAAGAGGCGACTAAAAGGGGCTTCCGGGGTTGCAGACGGCTAGAGTGGAAGCTCGAACCGTTCGGTCAGGCAATCCCGGGAAGGACGGTGGTATGTGTGGTCGCATACCGTCGTAAAGACTAGACGGAGCGGAGGGCCCAGCCGCCCATCTGGGAGGAGCCCGATGGGGCAACGCGCTCGGAGGATTCCGGTTGAAGTCGTTTCGAGATCCCGGAGTCCTCCTTTTCAGCGCCGAGGACGGCCACCGGGGGGGTTTAGGTGCGGTTAAAATCCCACATAACCCTGCGTCGCTCCCACGGCGTCGGGTACCTTTTGAAGGTTTCCCCCTCGAAAACAAAAAAAAAAGTATATCTTTATCGTACATATTTTTCTTGAGGTCTTTTAATATTTTGTTCCTTTAACATGTCTTTTGATTTAATCTCTAATATAATTTTAAACGTATATTATTACAACTCGTTAAAGGTCACAAAGATAATGTAATTTTGTAGTTACGAAAAACAATCCAGGCATTCTTACTTAAAATAAGGACAATTTAAACGAAGTTTTACAGCAAATTATTAAATTAATTAGGGAAGTTTGGTTTCATTTGAAAGTTGGAGAATCCTTTATTACACGTTAGAATCTCCAGTAAATACACCTAAAAAGGACATAATTAATATAATAAATTACCTCGAAACACCTTGGAACATAATAATCTTTCGTTTTATCAAATATAGAATCAATTTGAATTGTAACACCTGAAATAAAAAGTTAATAACATTTTAATTATTGCTAGTAATTACAATGTTATTAACTTTTAGGAACTCTTTTACTTAAACTCTATTGAATCATTAAAATATATGAACTGTGGGTCCTTCAATTTATCTGGATTATATAAATGAGGGCTAAAAATAATAATGATTGTGTCACAAAGTCTACTCATAAATTCTTTTATAAAAATCGCTTAGCTCATCCAGCGCTTTAAAGCCAGTCCGCTGTCAAATTACAGCGATCGCTGCAAATTAAAACCATTCAGCGAACAATGTTTGCGTATCGGCAACTTCTCTTCAAAATCTTGCATTATAAGCCAGCAGAAGTCAGATCGAATGGTTGAAAGGGAGATTAAAATGGGTCAAAGTCAGATGCGACTCGTTATTAAATAATGTTCTGTAAAATTATAACCCGATCGTGGATAAGGAGTGTTAGCGATTCGATTTTTAGTTTATAGGCACCACTTAATAATAATGGGTATTAATGCGCAAGTTTATGAATAAGAAAAAAGACAAACCCGCTGAGTTTCTTGCCGGATCTTCTCAGTTGAGGTCGTATTCCGATCCGGTGGTAGTGTAAGAAAAAAAATGTAAATGACAATTTGTAAGTGCCCCCGTAGGCCTATATAAAATAAAGACATTTCATTTCATTCCTTCACGCTAGAAATAGATGTGGCTATAGTACTTCCCCGGGCAAACTACACTAGTTCTTAATAGAACGAGGTAATCCTCGAACTGACTCAAAAATATATGAAAATATTGACGTGCCGAGATTAGAGCACTACGCCGATAGCTTAAGACCATCTCAATCATAACATATTTCATACAATATACGCGCCAAACTTTTAGCAATCCTCTTTTTATGTAGAGGTAAATAAATGTGATTAAAAGCAAAAAATAATATCATCATGATTAATGTAACTTAGAAATACCCGGTAGTCGATAACAAAAAGTCGCGAAAAACGCTCATTATCAAAACAAAATCAAGAGATAAATATCTGCAAAAAGATGTTTGTTAGCCGGTTTCCTTCCAAAACTTCCTCGTACATACAATATGTAATTTAATCATAATTTCTTGGTAAGAATATGACTAAAATTTTCCTCGTTTCGTTTTCCCTTATTTTCCTGAATGCCTAAAGGTCGCGGGGTTAGTCACATAATCTTTGAAGCGGAATTCTTTCATAAAGAGGTTTTGTTTGCAGAGGACCATGTGGGTATACTCGTGCTCGGTTAATACTAACGTATAAAGTGGCCATTGTCTAGTTCCATACTCTCGTTAACCCATTATTGTCCCACTGCTGGTCACGGGTCTTCTCTCAGAATGAGAGAGTTTTGGCTATAGTCCACCGCGCTGGCCAAGTACAAACTGGTGGACTTCACAGAACTCCAAGAACTTTTAATCTATTGCATAGCTTTTATCGCGGGCTTTGAGGGCGGTGACTGAATCAAGAAATTCCGTAACGAAAAAAACCTTCACTCCGCCTACCATATAGCGCGGCCGAGCATTCGCTTAATGTGTAAGTATACGGTACGACAGTACGAAGCTTGCACGGATCGAGACGAGCTGCTTGGAAATTGGACGAATATGTAAGCAGCTGTTTGTGACAAAGTATATAGTATCAAAGAAAAAAACTTGAATTAATATAAAAGAAGATATAATAAATAATTATAATAGCGTAAGTTGATAAAAAAATGCTATGGAATCAATAGATTTACCGCGGCAGTCCCCGAGTGCCGGACGTTTTTATTTAGAAAAATCAGTGCCATACGAAAATATATAATGCTGATTACCCATGGTAGAAGGAGAGGTCTCCGACCTTCCTCCCCCACGAATCTTAATTCAAGTTTCGTTTCCAATTCGTGTCCATACGTCGCGCGGAGCGTGCTTCATTAATTTAAAAAAATCTGTAATGATTCTATCAAAAATTCACATTACATTTTTAGCTATTTAGAACGAGAAATTAATACTAAATTTATAGCATGAGGGTCCAACATTACGTCCCCTTTACATGCCACCCAAGATAGAAATAGGAAGCGCCTGAAATTACATCATAAACATTATGCACAAGTCTCTTACAAAGGCTATTTTTGCTTTAGCACCTGTGATTTGAGTCTTCCTCAGCATACAAATGACGTTAAACATACCATTTGTTATAGCTACGTGTACAGAAAAGTACGCGTCAGACATGCTAAACGTGCCAGTTTTAGTTTCCCAAGTACCTACTGGAGATGCGAAGATTGTTACGACAAAGATAATTCCTTTGACGTGATAAGATAAGGAAGCTTAGACAGATCGGTCTGGCGACACTTGAAATATTAAACGGCTTTTTATGTTCCCTTATGTTGCTACGCTTAAGCTAGGCTCACGACTCCGTCATTACATGCGGTGGCAACGAAAGATATAGGCCCAGGCTTGTATACTCGTTTGCTGCTCGTTAGTATTTTTTTATCTGACTGAAGCAGCAAACGAGCATGTTGTCCACCTGATGGTAAGTGGTCACTGCCGCTCATGGACATCTATAATCAACTTCATACAGAACATGGGTTCCATCTAAAGTCAATCTCAAATGCGTTGCTACTTCCGAGGACTACGATGGTCGACTCATGTAATGTGCCGGCAACCATACCCTTCCATCGAAATGCAAGAAATGCTTCACGCTAGAAATAGGTGTGGCGGTGGTACTACCTCAGTCCAACTACACTAGTTCTACCTTCAGAATTGTTGTAATAGTAAACAAAACTAGGATTTATAGCGTCTATGGACTCCCCCGTAACTTAGAGAACTAAGCGTCGCGTCATGTGTTAGTTAGCAGGTATCCAAAATCTTCCATCAAAACGTTAAAAATGTTTTGCGCTATAAATGAGTGTGCATGTAATTCCCTAGTATATAGCTCCTTTGTCATACTAGTTCTGTCATATATCGAAGTGATTTATCTCAATTTATTTTAAAAAAACGTGCGGCACTCGAGGACTGCCGCAGTAAAGCTATTGCATAGCATTTTTTATGAACTTATGCAATAATAATTATTTATTTATTTATGCAGTATTTGTTTTCTTTGATATTAATTCTTTTTTTTTCTTTGATACTATATACTTTCTCACAAACAGCTTCTCACATATTCGTCCGATTTTCGAGCAACTTGTCTCGATCCGTGCGAGCTTTTTACTGTCATACCATATACATACACGTTAAGCGAACGCTCAGCCGCGCTACATGGCAAGCGGAGTGGGGGGTGTTAGGTATTTTCGTTACGAAATTTCTTGATTAGGTCGCCGCGCTCAAAGCCCGCGATAAAAGCTATGCAATAGCTTAAAAAGAAAGGTAGTAAAAAATGTTTGGTTTGACTATAAAGTGGAATGCAAGAATGATAAAGTCATGTAGAAAAGACAATAAAACCTACATTTAAAATAATAGAAGTTGTTCGCAGACACGTACCAGCTTCTTTACTTGTTCTAATTGCTGTTCTTTTAAATGCAATTATGAACTTTTTAATCTTTCCTATTAGCTTCCCTAAGTAGGAACTTTTCGTTTCAAGTTTTACTTTGAATGGTATGTTTACGTGACTGGTTTGGATTGATATATCAATGTTGGGCACTGATTTATTTTGTTCTCATTATAATAATCTACTGTTTTCCTGATTAAGTTACTAGACGGGGTAGTATATCTAGTTCATATTGACGACTGTCATCGACGGCACCCATCAAGTTCTAGAATGCCTACTATGTTACATAACTAAAAGATCGATATTTTTTTTATTATAATAATATTACTCGTTTAATGGTTTTCAAATAAAATTATATTTTTTTTAGACAACGATCAGAAATGATTCTTTGAAGATGATTTTCGCGGTAAATTAAATGTAAATCAGCATCTCTAATGGATCCAGGGTCTTGGTTCCTAGCTAAAAAGAAAAAGAAATCCAAGAAAAAAAGTTCTTCTTTATCTGTGTCTGACATTTTGTTGTACGACTCGACGTCACGAAGCCGCCCCTGATGATAATATAACAAAAAAGTGCAATAGTATTTGTGATAAAAGCCATTTAAGTTGGGGAAATTACTTGACATTGACGCCGTGAGAGTAGAGCATTGTCTCAAACGCTTAGCGTTAGAGACATGCTAGTAAGTAGAATATTTAAAATAGCGCACTAGCGCTTGTAGGAGAACTTCATTACATTTTTTTTTACTATTTATGAATATGTTTCATGTATTTTATTTCCACATCAACCCATTATTGAACCAATGCTGGGCACGGATCTTCTCCCAGAATGAGAGAGTTTAGCCCATAGTCCACCACGCTGGCCATGTGCGAATAGGTGGACTTCACACACCTCCGAGAACTTTTTTTTTTTTAAGTACTCTCGGGTGTGTAGGTTTCCTCACGATGTTTTCCTTCACCGAAAAGCAGAGATAATTAATTTCTAATACGCACATAAATCATTGGTGCGTGCCTGGGTTTGAACCTCGGACCTCCCGATCGAGAGGGCAAGTTTCAACCATTAGGCTATCACTGCTCTACCTGCGTATTTTATTTAATCACCTGAAAACACGAATTATCATGACATTGAATATGTCTTCGTTCAACCTAATACACTGTATATAAATAGTGTATGTCTTTCGTGTTTCTATGTAAGCGTAATTGAATTCTATTATAGCTATATATTCTCAACTATAGCTTTTTTTATTACAAACGCAAACCAAACATCATCATGAACATCCACCAAGTTGTATGTGCCAACTACCACCCATAGACATTTATACCTAACTAGCGGACCCGGTGAACTTCGCTCGAAGCATACATAGGGACAGACAGCGGGAAGCGACTTTGTTTTGTACTATGTAGTAATGATTATTTTTTTAAGTTTGAAGCAACAAACGAGCATGAATTGCACGTAATACTAAGTGACAACTGCCGCTCACAAACATCTGAAGCCATGAAGATTCGCTGCTACTCCGTAGACTAAGATGGTCGCCTCATATAAAATTGAGCCGGCAACCACACCCTTCCTCAAGACTCAAACCGCATTGATTATACGATTCCAAGGATGGCAATTGCAACTTTCCAACAGATGGACTGCATGCATATAACACTTGTAAAAGATGCATATGTTCTTAACATTTTCATGCAAAATCCGCTCGTCACTCGTAAGCGATGAAGCAGTACCTCATACATACGCAATCCCAGTGCCGTTCTGCCACCTTCACATTAATTAAAACCACAGAATTAAACCCTTGCACCAAACGAAGTGCACGTTAATGTCGGTGAAATATTAAATGTGGGACGTTCCACCTTTGAGATCAATTAACCACAAGATTAATATAAATGTTGTCGCATCTAAATTATTGTGACGGTATATTCATTTTGTTTATTCATAATATAAGGCAAGATAGTGGAGCAAATTTTTATAACCAATGTGGCCAAATAACCAAATGGTATAACCAAAAACAATGTGGCAATAAAATAAATATACAAAGAAAAAAGACAAACCCGTTGAGTTTTTTTCCCGATCTCCTCAGTTGAGGTCATATTCCGATCCGGTGGTAGTGTAAAAAAAAATGTATGTAACTGGCAATTTGTAAGTGCCTCCTATGCAAAAAAAAAGACAGTTCACATTTCGTTTTAGCAAGTGTTTTATTTGAAAAAAATATTATATAATTACATGAGTAATACAGAAATACTATTAAAAATTTGAAAATTAGGAGCAGTATTTGCTAAGCCTTAGGTAAGACTCAATTTAACACGTCACATGTTCAACAAAACAATCCTAGACACCGCAAACATTCACTCTCGTATATTCTGCTTAAGTATATACCTACATAGTACAACCAGTATACAATATCCATGTATACGATTCAAGCGAGATCATTAGCGACGTTCTGTAGCAACAAGAAACAAAGGAAGAAAATCGTTATGCTCAGCTCAGATACTGAATTGAGCATTTTATTGCGAATTCAAGAAACTTTTACACTTATAATGCCATAGTGTCTTTTATTGTTGTGTAGCGCTTTGTATAAGTAAACTAGTGGAAATAAAGTTTTGAATTTCTTTGAAGTGTATGAGTGTTGAATATTAGTGGTGCTAGCAAGATGTTCACCGTGTTACTATGCCTTTACTTCAGCGGTTATTATAGTAACATTTGATTAATAAGACGCATATGTAGAAATTTAATTAAAAAACTTATCTTAAGATATGGATAATATATGTATTTCAATAGTTAATATATTAATACGTGAAGCAAAAAAAACTTGTGGTGCATTTTTAAGTAATATGCCGCGGACGGATTAGTATGAAATTTTGCAAGGTTATAGATGACGTAGAGAAGGAGTACGGAATATTAATATTTATTGCAAATAATGCATACAACATACATAAAATCGACTAAAACACATTACACACACTACCGTGCATTTGTCACAAACACATAAATGATGAAAGAAATAAAACATTCAACATATTACGCAAACACAGAACGTCAAAAATATTAGATGTCTTTGTCAAAATACCAGTTATTGCTTTTAAATGACGCTTAAACCTTTTTTTACCTTTCGAGTGTATTAAAATAACTTGAAAATTATTAAAAACTGTATTTGGGAAGTACTTTGGACAATCTCAAGTTTACATTTTGAGTTAAATTGCGGTCGAATTTCGACCGTTTCGACGGATTTGATTACGGTTTGTTTAATAAGACGCATGTACAGAAATTAAAATAAAAACTTATCTTACGATATGGATAATTATAATTTTCAATAATTTAAATTAATTTCAGAATTTTTGATTTATTGTGACGGTAACGACACATACAAAGTTCTAAAAATTAAAGAAACGTCTATGATTTATTACTTGCAAATATAACCGATGCACAGACAGTCCTAACTTTCATTTTTATAATATGTTTCAATTTGAATTTTATAAACAATGAGACAAAGAACCTCGAAAAAACAATCTAAATTAATCTGACGAAAAGTCCTGCAAAGTGTAAAATGTTAATTTCGTTAATAAATAACGGAACACAAAAAGACCTGAAGCCAAATTCATCATTTAGATTTCGGTTTTTGACCGTTCGGCCCAAGTATCAAACCCAAAAGCTTTGTATTTGATTTATTTAAATATAAAAGATTTTTTATATTTAAATAAATAACATTCACACAATAAATAACTGGTGCTACACGTTAAAGCGTATCTATACTTTAAAAGTATTCTGATGACTTTAAAAACTTAAAATATAGTGAAAAAAAATGTGTGCGTGTACTAGCGTACACTCGTAAGAAGTGAAACTTCTCTATGACGTTATTTTTCAAAAAATAATTTACTATATGCAACTTTACAGAAATTGGTTAAATAAAGTTAAATTAGATAAATTTTAATAAAAGGCTTTTTTTAACTTTATCTAATAATCTAATCTATAATAATCTATCTAATATCACGCGTGGTAGGGATAAGAAAAAGATGGCGCGTAACGGAAAAAAAAGATGGCGCGTAACAGAAAAAGATGGCGCGTAACGAAAAAATGTTACACAAAATTTTTTTCCAACCCCGATAGAGAAGTTTCACTTCAACAACCCCGATAAAGAAGTTTCACTTCAATAATATAGTTAGAAAAGATACCACCGCCATAACTTTATCTAGCGTAAATCAGTTCTAAGTTTCTGGAGAAATGTATTGGGGCCACCTACTTACAAGAGTATGAAGTAACCATCCAAGTCCACAGGAGTGGCCATCTATCCGTAGTCGGTTACATTTGAAACCCCTGTTATTTATGACGTTTAGATCTTTTTGGGCAGCAGTGACCATTCACCATGCAGTTGACTTGATACATTCGCTACTTCAATCTTAGGAAAATCGATAAGAGAGTATCTGATTGTATCTGTAGTGAATATTTTATTTTGCATAAGCCCACGAGAGCACTTACAAATTGTCAGTTACATACATTTTTTTTCATACACTACCATCGAATCGGAACACGACCTCAAAGGATAATATCCGGCAAAAAACTCAGTGGGTTTGTCTTTTTTCTTTTCTTACCATCTTGTTTTTTACATAGGTAACAAGAGTCATCTCCGGTATCTTGTCTTACATTTGGCTAAACAAGAAGCATGTTTGGCAGGAAACGCTACACTTTGACATTTAATTAATTACGTATTGTTCAGTCCCAAGCTGTTTCATCTTCTATAATTTTTGTAATATGCTTTACGACTAAGCTTGATAAATGCTTTAAACTTATTAATTGTCAAAATTCTGACTTCTATGGGAAGTTTATTATAAAAGCGTGTACATTGACCCACAGAAGAGTTATTAGCCTAGGGCCGACTTTTTATAAGTGAATGTGTTTATATCAATAAAACATTTTTTTTTTATTTTTTTATTAATTTTGTGAAGACGAGTAACATGTGCAGACAGATTGTGTTTGTTCCTTGTATTTATATCGTGAGTGTCACAAAATTTACAGAATTTATTAATATTTTTCTTAACATAAATCAAATTTTCATATATAAATTGGGATACAACAGTTCGAATATTTAATATACTATAATGTAATCTATCCAACCATTATACATTTGAGCACCACTCTTTCACATGTCTCTTCCCCCATCCATAATGGGGATTTGGTTAATAGTCATAGTCAGCAGTGGATACTGATGCTATTCCGATAGTAGTCCCAAAAAATTTAGCGTAAGGGTAAACTGATCATTGTGCGGTGGCGGTATCCAAGTCTTTCGTAGATTCGTAGAGTTCTATATGTTCTCTTATCAATAGGTATCGTAGTGTACGCAATAAAAAAAGAGCAAAATTTTTGACACTTTGAATCACATTACTCAAGTTTTAGCAACGACGTCTTATACATTTTAGTAATAAAAATGCCTATGTCGCTCAGGGATAATGTAGCATTCTAATGGTAAAAGATTTTTTTAAATCCGTTCAGTAGTTTTTAAGTCAATTCACGACAAACATACAAAAATAAAAAAATACAAAGTTTTCCTCTTTATAATATTAGTATAGATATAAATTCTGGTAGATTGATCTTATATTCGTTCATGTTCAAAAGTAGCGGTCTTACCATCAGGATTGCATGCTCGTTTGCTACTTAAAATGTCTAGAAGAAACAATTTCGTTAAAGTTAATTTTATTTTTCCACGTATTTTCCTCTTGCGCAAGTATCTAGCATAGTGTTAAACTTCGCGTGACCAATAGCTGTTATGACTATGACCCTAATAAAGCTTGTGAGCCTTAAGGCTTTACTAGTGAAATAATGTCAGTAGCAAGGGCTTTCGGGCCACTCAAAGTACCCTAAGTAAACACGAACAATGATGGGAACTTTACACTTTACGACCGATTTAATTTATAGACATACCTATTGTGCAACAAATGAGTTAAAAGGCAGTGAATTATAATCAATGTTAAAATCAATGCATACCTATTATCCTCATTGTAAAAACTAAATACATTTTGTATTTAATATTCATACTTACGTACCAAATACATGGTTTAAGATCTTTATTATTTCTCATTCAAATTTACAATTCACTTACTGACAAAACAAGTAAATATTACAATATTAGGCGTACAGAAAACAAACATTTACTTAACTACATACAAGTTATAAATATATTGAAGATGCCAAAGATTAATAATTTTTATTCAAGATGGTTTTGATGGTTGTTTTATGTAACTGAGATAAAAACATGACTATCCTTTCAATGGCTAAGAATAAAGGACAAATTGAATAATTCACATAATATATGTACCTAAAAATGAATGATAGTCACTAGAATTTGTACAACTGAAAGCAATCAATTTGTTATGCAAAAGTACCGAAGTCATATTCCGGTAATATTAAAATTGATAACGATTAATCGTCGTCGCATCGCCGTCGTATGTAATAAACTGACCTGAAACTATATACGCGATTATCGGGATGCGATAAGATAGCAGTATAAATACTTTACTGAAAGTTATTGGAAGCGTTGAGAATTTTCCATTTCAGTTGTTCCAACGAAGAACAAAACTGGCAAAC
The DNA here is from genome assembly GCA_949699795.1 of Spicauda simplicius. Lineage (NCBI taxonomy): Eukaryota > Metazoa > Arthropoda > Insecta > Lepidoptera > Hesperiidae > Spicauda > Spicauda simplicius. The sequence goes on along the minus strand of OX453077.1, from coordinate 8,703,308 downwards.
TTATTTTACCGTCTCATATTCTAAAGTAATTTTCTATTCATTTACTAGTACTTGAAAGCCTGGTGGTTTTTTATTAAATTGAAGTAGGAAACATGCATGAAATCCACCTGATATGTTGTCACTACTATCAATAGACACTTGTAAGAAATGACCCGCGCGCCGCGTGGCAAAGTGATTACAAAACCAGTCTGACATACAATGGGTTGCGGGTTCGATTCCCAGCCAGACATTAACTTCGGAGGCTTTGCTCTATATGAATTTAAAAAAACACGGTCTCTACAGTCATTGCCCCACACTAGAATTTTCTCCTGTTTTGTAGGCACCATGGATACACACAAGACAAATACACAAACACCCAGACCCAGAGCATGAATCTAAACTCATCATTCAGATACCTCTCTGGCCGGGAATCGAACCTCCGACCTATTGCGCGTTGGACCGGTATAATAACCGCTCCGCCACGCGGGTCGTAGATGCTTATTTGTTATTTAAAGGGTCGACATAGTTTTCTACGATCGTTTACTATGCACACAAGCTGCCTATTAACCAATTGTGGTTTCATTTTAAACTTTGGTATATGGGATAAAATACATTCAAACCCCATTAACTACAACACTACATGTACTTCATGTGGAATATTAAAAAAAGAATGAGGCCACGCGTCGAGTTAAGAATACAGTTTCATTTACCCTCCTGTCACTTGTCGCCTACCCCTTGTCGACCTCTTTCGAGCCCCTCGAAATTATGCTCCAAATAATTGTCCTCGAAAGAATTTCTCAACATTTCGTGTTGAGCATCAATTCTGGAGTTTCCACGGAACCCATCGCTGTTTAATTTGTTTTAAACTACGAACAATTTTCTTTGTTTAAAAGCCAGTATGTAATAGAAAGACCCTTTGGCTAAACATGTCTGCATAGTTACTTAAATGCTTATTATCAGTGTTTATAACCCACTGCAGTAGTGGCACGTAGGCCTCCCTTACCCTCCGGGGTTGCGGGCGGGAAGAGTGGGAGCTCGAACCGTCCGGTCAAGTGACCCAGGGAAGGACGGCGGCATGTGTGGTTGCATGTTGCCGTAAAAACCAGAAGGTGCGGTGAGCAGTTCACGCCCACCAGAAAAGAGCCCGATGGGACACACGCTGAGGACACCGGTGGCGGTCAACTGGAGTTCCCGGAGTCCTCTTCGCAGCGTCGAGGTCGGCCACCGGGGGGGGTTTTAGTGCGGTAAGAATCCCACATAACCCGCGTCGCTCCCACGACGTCGGGTACTTTTTGAAAGTTCCCCCCTCGAAAACAAAAAACAAAAAAAGGCGTCCCTTACCCTACTTGCATACATCTATACGTTCAGTCATTCCTAAAGTTAATTTTTGTATGAGAACTGGTGTTCAGTGCCATACTTAGCGATGACATTGTCATAGACACAAACATAGACCACAGCTTTCATATTTACCTAGACCTATATCTAAAATAATTTATTTCTTATTTCCAAAGTTCTTTATGATAACATAGAAACTTCACGCACATACAGCCAAACATGTTTTTTTATTTAACTGAAGTAGCACACGAGCATGCAGTCCACCTGATGGCAAGTGGTCACTGCCGCCCACGGAGATCTTTAAACAACTTCACCCAGAACATGGGTTCTATCTGAAGTCACAGATGCGTTGCTACTCACGAGGACTAAGATGGTCACCTCATATAGAAGTGTGCCGGCACCCACGCCCTTCCAATGAAACGCAAGAACTGTTTTACGCTAGAAATAGGTGTGGCGGTTGTACTTCCCTGGTTGAACGACACTGGTTCTAACACTATTTCTAAACTGTCACATCACATTCGGACAGAAATCTTTATTTCATTTTCACAACAATTTCTATACACGTTACAAATATTCTTTAGTAAAATGACAGAGTCTGATATACCATCACAAAGGGCTCGCTATTCTAGCTTGTCGACAAACGCTTATACAAATTCTATGCCATACCCAAAAGACCTACATTTTATAAAGCCTTCGCATTAGATAGATTGACGGGAAAACATTTTGTCCCGAAAAAACTAACCTATACGGTCATTCGGATAAAGTAGCCACACTTTTCAAATAACGTACCACGTTGAAGAAATAGAATAACAATTTAGGAACGTTTTTGTATTGTGGAACAAAATATATTGATGTTTCTGAGCGATAAAGATATCTATTTCTAGTCACAGAATCGTTCATGCGGATTAGAGTCCCTATGTAGATTATCGTTCTCATATTTGGATAGGAATAAATATTGGTTATATGAAACGTTTTAGTACCTCCGCATAAATAAATGAAGAATAACTTTTTGTGTTACGCGTTCCGGGTTCGATCCCGGGCTAGACAAATGTCTGACTGATGAATTTAGCTTCTTATCTTAGCCACAGATGCGTTGCTACCCTGATGACTAATTTGACAACCTACGTGGCACTACCATACCAGTTTGACGCGCAATGCATCCCGGGTTCGACACCCAGCCAAAAAGGAATCTGAATGATGACTTTGGATTCATGTTCTGGGTTATTCAGGGATTCAAAGAGAAAACGCTATCAGCATCTTGGGAACCTTGCCCAGAGACAGCGTTGCCGATATTTTTTTATGGTAATATTAAATAGGATAATCATACCTCAACTACAAATTTTCCCATAACAATTAGAATGATTCAACTACTTCCTACCTGAGAGCATCTCGTCTCTACTCATCATTTTACTCGAATCATTTCACTGAACACTCCTCTGTACACAAATAATTTATAGAAATAAGGCCAGTCTAAAATTACTTCATCATAATTTACAAACAACTAACTCTTACCCGCGAGTAAATATAATGTTAATACTTAAAACAAATCCTGTTTTTTTGTTTTTTTTATTTGACTGAAGTAGCAAACGAGCATGCAGTCCACCTGATGGTAAGTGGTCACTACCACCTATGGACTTCTGTAATCAACTTCATACAGAACATGGGTTCCATCTGATGTCAATCACAGATGCGTTGCTACTCCCGAGGACTATGATGGTCGCCTCAGGTGAAAGTGTGCCGTGTGATTCCCAACAATATAAAGGTTATTATGTTATTAATTAGAATTATAATTTGAATATTGTGAATTTATTGCATTATTTTGTCTTAAAATTCCCTTAAGTGAATATTTTCAATGAATTTATAATGGACGTCGATCAAATTTCAGTCCTCTTGTCTAATTTGAGCAAATTGAAAGGTAAGGCAGTACTTTTTTTAATGGACGGATGATTTATTATTCAAGAATGGCCAACAGGAAATAACATTGGGTTACTGCTTTTGATAGCTGCTTTTTGAATGATTAATTGAAAAGTGTGTTATGAATAAACTGTAACATTTCATCTCATTTTAGAAAATTAATTTGGGTGATATTGAACATGAATATATTTTATGTTTTTACATCACCTGTCATGGGTTTATGGTCATCTGGCATAAAAAAATCTTGACAGATATATGTATCTGTCAAACTTGTCAATGCTTGGGTACCGTACCCAAAAACGGCTGGTACTTTGCACGAAGATTAGTATCAACCGATCGGTTAGAACCCTTAAGCCTGCGGAGGGACATAAGTTCCCTTTGAGTGTTCTACCGACTTTATAATGATGAGTGTTCCGAGGAACTGTTTGATCTGGTGCCCACATCACCCTTCCTTTATTGCACGACTCGCCGACGGATGAGGTTCCATCCACATCAACTGGACCCGTGGCGGTCCTCCACGGTTCGGTTTGCGCGCTCGTTCCTGCCGCGGACGTGCAAGATGTGGAATGAGCTTCCTCCTGAGGTATTCCCGGGGCGCTACGACATGGGATTCTTCAAGAAAGGTGTAAAAAGAGCTCTCCTCCAAAGCCGGCGATGCATTGGCGACTCCTCTGGTGTTGCAAATGTCCATAGGCGACGGTGACTGCTTTCCATCAGGTGGCGGTCAGCTTTATCGTTAGGACTAACTATAAAAAAAAGGAAATCATACGAATAGTACAGTAAAATAGTGCTAGTGTTCATTTATTCCACTTATTAAGTAATTAAGATCAAATAGATATGCCGCTATCGCTAAGTTCCCCATCGAAGTGCACAGACGGTTGTATCTAAATGAGATAACTATCGGTATAAACCGTTTAATATAACACTTCTGTCTTTTATAGCAGATAGTATCAGAATCGGTGCACTGGTGCGGAAAATGAGCCTGTTTAATAACGTGGACGTGGCGAAATAGGTTAACTGGAAAATGCCGCTCAAAATGATGGAGATACCTTATCTCTGATACTGTGGGGTAACCATCTTTATGGACAGCGGCCGGTCGACCGGAACTATCCGGTACAATACGGTTATAACACGTACAATATGAAGATATGACGGTCTTTGATGTAGTGGGCTACGAAGACTATCATTGTGTTTATTTTTATACAGGTCCGCTATTGATAGTGGGTGGTTTTTATAAGTTTCGTATGGATATATTTGTTAATGTACCAGTTTAGAGAAGTTTAGTTAGACCGGAGATGTTCCACCGCCACAACTAATTATAGCGTGTAGTATTTTTGCCTTACAGTGGAAGGTTATGATTGTTGGTTCATTTTTATATGAGTGATTATCTCCAGTTACTCTGAGCAGTGATAGCCTAATGGTTGAAACTTGCCCTCTCAATCGCGAGATCCTTTGTTTAAACCCAGGCACGCACCACTGATTTAAATGCATATTAGAAATTAATTATCACTCCTTTTCGGTGAAGTTAAATATCGTGAAAAACCAAAACACCCAAGAGTTCTTTATAACAAAAAATCTCGGGGGTGTGTGAAGTCCACCAATTCGCACTTGGCCTGCGCGGTGGGCTATGACCTTACAGGCCATATTCACTCATTCTGAGAGAAGACCCGTGCCCAGCAGTGGGACGATAATGGGCTGACGAGAGATTATCTCCAAATAAAATCGTGTTTCTGTATGAAGTTGTTTGCAGATTGCAGCGGCCACGTACTAATGAAAAAATCTAAAATATTAATTTCAATTTTTCGAATCGTGTACACGCGAGTCACGCAGTTAAAATATAGCTGATTTTTTTTTATAAGTATAAAACTAAGCAAGAGCCTGTACCCGTGGAATATTAAGCCATTTTATTGAAGTGAAACTTCTTTAGGCGCATGAGGGTAAAATTTTTACAGATGAAACGTCACGCCGGTATGCAACGGAAGTGTCGGAAAAGAGAGAGAGAGTGATCGAGACCGATTGAGAGAGAGTAAGACAGGGCGAACGTAGCATGAGCAACTAGCCGTGGAGTGAGAGTAGGGAGCAAGCGAGTGAGAAAGATTGAGAGAAAAAGTGAGACAGAGCGAACGTCGTATCACGCCTTTTTCCCTTCCTCTTAATCTTGGAAATTTAAAGTTTTAGATTTGTATAAATATAAACAAGATTTATAAATTAGTTCGCCAAAGAAGTTTCACTTCTGACATGTGTACTTTGTACGCACGCATGTTTTTATAATACAAAAGTAGCAAACGAGCGTGCACTACACCTGATGGTAAAATGATCTGAATGGACAACTACACTCATAAACCCTTGCTTCACTCATAGCCCCACACTAGGATTTTCGCCTGTGTCGTGGGTACCATAAATACACACAAGACGAATATAAAAACACCCAGACCCAGAACACGAATCTAAACTCATCATTCAGATACCTGTCTGGCCGGGAATCGAACCCGGGACCCGTTGCGCGTCAGACTAGGTATGGTAACCGCTTCGCCACGCGAGTCGACAAATAACTTCAAATACAAGCTAATATTTACCCAGATATAGAACAATTATATCAATTCTATTTTTAGATTTTTACGAATTAAACCCCGAGTTCTAAAGAACAGATTTCACTATATAGTATTGCGATTCTTAATAATAATATTTTGTGATGTTTTGACCGTTTGTTATTAATGTACTGACCTTTATCTTTTTAATAATAATATAATAGAGATGTTTCTCGAACCTTAACACAGCAATTTATATATTTTAAAGTTACCTCATTTAGTTATTACTAATGAAAAGAAATAACAAAAGTAAATTTTACTATATCCCACTATTACATGTTAAATTGGTGGCAACCCTCCAACTGTCCAATGCAGTTCCCAATCTTTGTCAAGTCACTACATACTAGTACCCTTTTTACCCTTCGTAGTTCCACTCTGAAGCCTCCTCTCTACAGTCACAGCTATTTCTGTCTGTCTGTATATAAGGCAATGTTAATTGCTGTCGTATTCTGGTCTGGATAGTGGTGTATTTGAGACATACTTTTTTTATATCTGACTCAAGTAGCAAACGAACATGCAGTCCTGATGGTAAGTGATCACTGCCGCACATTGACATCTGTCATCAACTTCATACAGAACATGGGTTCTGAAGTCTATCACAGATGCGTTGCTACTCCTGAGGGCTATGATGGTCGTCTCATGTGAAAGTATGCCGGCAACCACGCCCTTCTATCGAAACGCAAGGAATGCTTATTTAGTTGCATTAAAAACGTAACATAACTTTAATGTGAATTAAACTTATGTTACAATAAATAGATGAATTTCAATGAAACAAAGACTAAATTTTAAATCCCGAAACGAACCGTAAAAGGTTTAATGCGATTTTAAACACACAGACAAGCACGTGGATAAAAGTTTCAATATATATTTTTTTTATAGTTGTTCCTAACGATAAGGCTGATGGGCCACCTGATGGAAAGCAGTCACCGTCGCCTATGGACATTTGCAACACCAGAGGAGTCGCCAATGCATCGCCGGCTTTGAAGGAGAGCTCTTTTTACACCTTTCTTAAAGAGCCCTCATGTCGTAGCGCCCCGGGTATACCTCAGGAGGAACCTCATTCCACACCTTGCACGTCCGGGGCAGGAACGAGCGAACCGTGGAGGACCGCCACGGTTCCAGTTGATGCGGATGGAAATGGATTTATAATACAAAATCCGCAGCATTACAAAAAACACAAAGATATCATATAGGCTTGACTTGAAGCCATTTACGGATTTACATTTTGTTAACAGTTTCAAATCTAAGTAAACACGTGCGTGTGTGTGTTTGTATGTGTGTGAACGTGTGTGTGTGAGTGTGATAAATGCACGTATATGTGTATATATGCACGTGTGTGTGATGAAGGGTGTATTAATTGAATTTATATTATAAATTATTCTTAGTGCTACAAACAATATTTTAGAAATGTATTCGACGTTTAGATACGGATAAATTTTATTCATTACACGCATATATAAATAAAATAAACTTTTAACTAAAGTAAAGACTTACCTCGACTATAAACGGCACCAATTAAAAACCGCACGATATAATATCGCACAACCGTACCTGAAAATAATGAAATTCAATTATAATATCTCTCTAACCGCTATAAAGAATAATTAATAAATACTTTATTGCTACAGGTGTTGCCTCAGATTCCCAAAATTTATACGAGAAAAATATTAGCATTGCCCCGATCCCTTTTGACGCATTAATTGCTCCGTTTTCATTTTGGAATGTTCCCATTTTAATAATTTATCGCTGTATTTTAGCCTAAATATATCGTTCGGCTAATGGCTTAGAATAGCATCTCTACCTCTCTGCTTATGAATAAACGTATAAGGGAATCCAAAACTTGGGTAACAGCATCCTTTTGGAAAGGTTTTTCGTAAGAAGATGAATGTTTTTTTAAACATATGTATGTGTGCTTGTATGGATGTACATAAATTATGTCAATTTCTTTAGCAAGCGCTAAAAGACAGATTCAATTAATATAAATCATATTCGCAATGCTGATAGCAAACAGTTTACTTAATTACTAGTATTTTGGGCTACACAGACCGATCCAATCCAAACATTATTACAGTGAAAACAATCAAACAAAAATATACAACATTGTATAACCTAATTAACGGATTTGAATAATTAGCGGTTTTATAGCGCGTTTGGTGAGGATTTAAACGCACAATGAATATCGATAAATTTAATTTAGACAATATTTACATAATTTGTTGATAATATCCAAAATATTCATTTTACAAAGCGAAGTAATATGCTATGAAACTATAATCTCTAATTTTGTATTATTATTAGAGATGCGCCGAATAGTAGTTCCACCGAATAACCGAATACCGAATACTATTCGGTTTAACTTTTACCGAACCGGATATTCGGCCGAATTATTCGGTTTACAATTTCTTATTAAGAAACAACTGTGAAAGTGTAATCATAAAAAAAATGTGGATTTGAGGCTTAAAAATATAAGTATATAGTATATTCAGAAAAAATGCGAATTTGAGGTTTCAAAAAAGTTAATGAATGATATGTTCAATTGCATTATATTATTGGCTTTATTCAGCAGACTTTTCATAGGATTCTTTGACTTATAAACTAAATCTTACGTAAAAAGTTTTGTCTTTTTGTTCTATACCGTGACGTGTAGCCAAGAAAATAGAAAAATTCGAACCGAATATATTCGGCAACAAAACCGAAAAAGATGCCGAATATGCCGATTAACTACCGAATATTCGGCACATCTCTAATTATAATGATTGGCTGAAACAAATCATTGCTATGAAAAGTAAATCAATTCAAACGCGATGTGTATATAACTTATGAATTAATATGCCTCACTGTATATTATAACGGTGTTATTAACACTTATGTAGAATGATAATACGTTTTATTCCTACTTTTAATTGAAAACTTGACTTTGATGTTTACGAAAAAAATACATTCAACATTTTTTCCTGGTTTTGTGTATGTGTACATATTTGATATTGGTGCTATTTGAATATTTAAATTTGAATTTTCAGTAATTAGTTAAATTGTACAAGGTACTCGTATAAATAGAAGGAAAGTTTTATTTTGTACAATTTAATATTTGCAACATATATTGTGCAAAAAACTTCACTGTGTGAACTTTATTAATGCCAATAATCTCGCAATCCTCCGTGTAGGCAAAGGAGTACAAAGTTTTTTCATCGCGTATTAGCGTAAAGATATTTATATATACTAGGTTATTTCCTCTGCTTTGCCCGCTTCTAACACATCTTATATAATAATGAATATCTAATCTATATTAATACGAGAAGCAAAAACTTGTAATTCGTTTTTAAGATACTTGCCGCAGGCAGAGGAGTAAGGATTGCGCAATGCTAATATTCTTTTAAATGCATAAAACATACATAAAATCGACTAAAAATACAGTTCACTCACTACCTTGCGTTTGGCACAAATACATACATAATAAACGAAATAGAACAGTCAATTATTTACTATGAAAACACATAACGTCAAAAATGTCAGATGCCTTTGTCAAAATACCCGCTATTGCTTTTAAGTGCAGCTTAATTAATAAACCTGTTCTAACCTTTAACGGGTGTGTTCAAAATAACTTGAAAATGGAAGAAATATTGGTGCTACTTTAGACAATTTGAAATTTTTAATATAAATTACGGTCGAATTTCGACCGTTGAGACGGGTGACTATATTTTGATGAGTCATAACTATGTGCGTGCCAGATTTCAGTGAAATCCACCTTGTAGACTTTTAGTGAAAGCGTAAGAAACATTAGTTAATCCTCACAAACATATATAAACGTAACATAACATAAAAACCACAGTTCATTTGTATATTTCGCAAACATATTAATGTCTGCTCCCATTAAAAACTACACACTATATAGACCAAACAATTCCCTTCACTTCGAAAGCACTATAATGCTGCTTCGGAAACTTTCCAGCAGGTGTTACGAAAGTTATCAAGTGCAACGCAACTTTGAAGCCAGGGTACTGTCTTATTTTGGCACACTTCTTGTAACTAACATGGCCGTTATATACAGTTGCGATGACAGTCTATATGTGTAGCCCCGGAATAGTAATAGCTAATATTTTAAGAATTCAAAGGTTTCTGCTTGTGCGGCTGCGCCCTGATCACAAGATTCCTCAAACGATTACCACTTACGATTTCGTCCAATATTTTAAGATTACAAGGGATGGCTGAAGACGTAACCGTTCGATGTACATTGCATAGTATGGGCAAAGCGTAGAGGGTAAAAGTTTTGAGCAAATAGGTAAGGACACAGCAGTTTTAATAGCTGCTATGTTCTGAAGTCTTGAAAGGTGTAGGAAGACATACTTATCCGAAGCGTTTCAAGTTAATCTTGAGAGATTGAATGCATCTGTAACCTAAGGTAAGACTCTAATTTTGTTGGGATTGATTACGGATGTCCACGTGCAGTGGCAACTTGCAATCCGGTGGACGGCATGCTCGTTTGCTACTTCTATCATCAAAATTTCAGTGAAGATTCCAATCTTATCTGCGGTTATTAACATGAGCAGTGGCCATTTATCATCAAAAACACATCATAATCTTAATACTAAAATAAACGTTTTAAAATCAATGTTATAAATACGTTAAGAACATTATAAAATTAAAACAAGAACATCTTCAGTCAGTAGTTTATGAACGGTTTCTTTCGCCCGTTTTTGCGTATAAAATGCAGCGTCAAAAAGGCTATTTATCTTCAGCTATCAGTTGAAAAACACCCAGGAGACCGGGAACGACCGAACGCCCGATGGTCTAGCAACATAACTATAATTTAAGGGTATCTAGTTGCTGTGTCCTTCAGAGCTTCTTGAAACTATTCCAGATTTGAGTGTAAGATTGGATTCATAGACTAATACAGAGATCAAATATGTACTTAAATATGTATATGTAATATTTAGTCGTCTTTTTATTTACTTTCGTTTGATATCCATACTGTTACGATATTTAAAAAATATTTTTAAAAATTATAAAGCCTGTGTCACTATGACAACTTAGTCGATTTAATTGATATGGCAACATGATTTATACCAAAATATTAAAACTGTAGCATCAATCATCTATATATCTATTTATATAAACTATATCGTCACTCTAATAGTAGGTAAAGTTTTGATTCCATTTTAAATATTAATACGTGAAGCAAATATTTGTGATGTATTTTTAAGATACTTGCCGCAGGCGGAGTATGAAATTAAGCACGGTTATAGTTGATGTAGAGAAGGAATGCGCAATGCTAATATTTTTTTCAAACAATGTATAAAACATACATAAAATCAACGAAAACACATTACACTCACTACCTTGCATTTGACACAAACATAATAAACGAATAGAACATTCAAAGTCTTGCTATGAAACACGTAACGTCAAAAATGTCAGATGTCTTTGTCAAAATACCCGCTATTGCTTTACAATTTATTTATATTAGAGAAATATTGGTGCTACTTTGTACAACATAAGGTTTAGTCTTTTGCTTTTAAATTAGGGTCGAATTTCGACCGTTGTGACGAGTGACTAGTTTTAATAGTAACAGTAATAATAACCTTGCGTACATCTTAAAAATAATATATTAATTTATTCTATATTTTAACAAATTAATTTTATAAAAATATTATTTTAACTTAAAATGTATTTATTCGTACTAATTAATAGGAGTAGCAATATTTCTAACGTCAGTTAACAATGATTTATTCGCTCTACATAAATCTCAAAGTTAAACTTCTAATTATTATGAACATCTAAGTAATAAATTACTATAGAGGTGGAATTACACAGCGTAATTTAAAATTTAGAAGATATACGCATTTTAGATAAACCCTACTAATATTATCACTTCTTTTTTATCTGACTGAAGTAGCAAAACGGGCATGCAGTCCACCTGATGGTAAGTGATCACTGCCGCCCATGGACATCTGTAATGTTATGTGGGATTTTTACTGCACTAAAAACTTCCCCGGTGGCCGTCCTCGGCGCTAAAAACAACCGGAATCAACCGAATTCAACCGGAATCTTCCGAGCCCGTTGCCTAATCGGTCTCCTCCCAGATGGGCGGCTGGGCTTACCGCTCCGTCTAGTCTTTACAACGGTATGCGACCACACATATCGTCGTCCTTCCCGGAATTGCCTGACCGAACGATTCGAGCTCCCACTCTAGCCGTCTGCAACCCCGGAACCCCCTTTTAGTCGCCTCTTACGACAGGCAGGGGATACCGTAGCCCTATTCTGATCGCAGCCTTAGACTGTATGCTCGTTTGCTATTTTCGAACACAGAAAATGTAAATCATAAACACAACTATAAAAATCATGAGCTGTATGTGAATGTTAATACTTACTTTATCTTTAGAAACCAAGCTCTAGTAAATAACCACAAGTGAGACAAATTCGGTTAAGTGGCAGCTGTTCCGTATCGTGCAGAGCTCAGTAGCTGTATCCCACATGTTAGAGAGTATAATACTTCCAAGCGAGAGAATGAAGTCTTACCAAGGCAACTTAATTTGGCAAAAGGTTCTACTATTTTTGTTCGGTTAACATTTTAATTAGCAGTTAAGCAGTGCAATATCAAAATGTCGATTGGTTGTAAATAGCATCATACTTATATTAATAAATAAAAATGTGTGCGTGTACTGGCGTACACTCGTAAGAAGTGAAACTTCTTTATGACGTTATTTTTCAAAAAATAATTTACTATATGCAACTTTACAGAAATTGGTTAAGTAAAGTTAAATTAGATAAAGTTTAATAAAAGGCTTTTATTAAACTTTATGTAATAATCTAATCTATAATAATCTATCTAATATCACGCGTGGTAGGGATAAGAAAAAGATGGCGCGTAACGGAAAAAAAAGATGGCGCGTAACAGAAAAAGATGGCGCGAAACGAAAAAAAAAGACGGCGCGTAACAGAAAAAGATGGCGCGTAACGAAAAAATGTTACACTAAATTTTTTTCCAACCCCGAGAAAAAAGTTTCACTTCAAAAATTGTTACCTAGTTGGTACCTATAAGTTATTGTTACCTATAAGGTCATCTAGAAAACTGCATCTTTTACTTTAAAATGTGTCTTAATTATTCAATTTTTGACAGAATTTATTGGAAAGAGTATCGTCTTATAGCGCCGACTAGTCCGTTTCCACCACGAATCTCTGCTGATCAGTTGCAATTACGCATCATAAGATTGCACCTAATTTCAAGACCAAAACAATAAGCACTATTGAAAAAGTATTGGCATGATTCCCGACTGTGCATGCTTGTCCACAGTTCGATCGTCATTCCATGGATTTAGACATCGACGAAGGCCTGAAAAGGACAGCGGAACCGTTGGATTCAGTAGGCACAGGACCGGTTGGAGTGGCGTCATTTAGGGGTATATCCAGCAGTGGACCTCAAAGGGCAAAGAAAATCGACATTATATTTAACTGGACATCGGTGTGCTGTGAATCCTCTGAGCCACGCTCACAATACGCAGAGCAAGTAAAACTTCCTAATCACGGATTTAACAAACAAGTCCAGTACACATCTAGGTCACAATTCCACGAAAGGATGCGTTACGTACGCTCTATGTTCGAAACCGAATTTGTGTCGTAAGCTTTCGACAATTTAATCTTGCGCGCGGTTAGCGACAAAAAGCCCATTATCGGAAAGTCCCCTCTTATCTTGTTAACGCTTACGCTTCCTTTTAACTCTGACTAAATCCGTTTTGGGGCCTTTTTTATTGATAAACGAGGCGTCTTTGAAGAGCTCTGACGTTCAAAAGAACTATCTAAATTATGTATTACTGTATACATAAGAAAAGGTAACGAAGACTTTATAAATGATAAAAGTTTCGAAGGATGTCTTCGAGAAAAATAATAACGCTTAAAGCTTTCTACATTCATAGAAAATTGTTTCGAGAAAATCGTTTTTCGGAAACATATCGTAAAATTATTAATACCATATGAAGCCTCGTATTTTTTATTTTATAAGATTATAGTAGCAACCGAGCATGCAGTCCATCCAATAGTCAGTGGCGACTGCCACCAACGGACACATGTAATGAAAAGACTTAAATACTACATAAAAGGAGATGTTTCAATCTTGGCCAGGTATATGTACACCATCTCAAAAAATCTAGAAAAATCTCAAGAATCGTAAAAAAATACTTAAAATTCATGAAAACGTGTACTTTTTTGGTACAAAAGCAAGTAAAATCAACTACTTTCTGTGTTTTCCAATATGGCGGAACAACTGATTTAGACAGTCTGTGGATAAAACTGTAGTTGTCATTATCTGACAACTGTCATATTGATTGTTTTACTAGATCCATTCATCTGTCTTGTTAGATATTTTCACGGAATATTTTCGTGTGCGTATTGTGTTGGAGTTTCTATATCAAGATATCAACCCCTGGCTTATGGATTTCTGATCGCTGGTTACCTCAGTTGGCTTGACTTTCATTTTTTGGACTGTTCATCGGTTAACCTGTTGACCAGGCTAGTGATTAAACGATTTACATACTCAACTTGGACGTCCAAACATCAACTGATTTATTCAGGTAAAAATAAAAACTATACTGAAATATCATTTTATTTTAGATTGAAAGTGTTTACTTATTTGTTTTTTAAACATAGAAATCAAATAACAACACTGTACAATCATTCCTGTATTCTTGTTTTAGGTTCACAATAGTGCACTATTTTAAATGTAATTCAGACATAAATGAAGATGGCCTATCTTTTTTAACCTGACATCATAATTGTAATTGGCTATTAGCTATGAGGTAAGATTAGTCTTTGTTTACATAGAACCATAACTATACAATAGTTTTAAGGTTATCATAGTTAAGCTACATAAGGTAATAATAAGTTTTTCTTTTTTAGGTTGATGAAAATGCTCAAATATGTAATCACTTATTATCAAACATGCAAATAATGGCAGTGCCTACTTGTAGTGAAAGACACACAAAGTGAACATAAATAGTTTAGAGTTGCTGCATTTTCATGACCAGCATGTTTGTATGCGGTCTCAACTCTTTTCATATCAGAAGCGTACTCATTCCCTTCCAGAGGGTGGGAGAGACATTTGATCTCTGACAAGATTTCAAGTCCAGTTGTAAGTATTAACCTGTATTTGTAAATAAACAGAAAATAATAAGGATATTATTTTCAGTATATAATATACTCTGATCTGTTTTTGTTGTAGATATCAGACAATAGAATATTTGTGCTGGGTTAGAATCACACACATTGTGCAAGGAGAATAGGAAGAGGTTGAAATAATACAAGGAGGAAGAGCCAGTAACACAAATATTCGTGCATGGAAGCCTTTGCCCCTTAAATAGAAAGTCAATCCATACTAGCTTTTAAAACAATCGGATCATTTCAGGTAGAAATATCCCAACATCTTGAAGCTGTGTCAGGGAACAAGTGTGTTCTTGTGTGTGATATTATTGCAGCTACAATGCTGAAAAATCAAAAGTATGTTGCTGTCCTTACACAATGACTATTGTCTGGTATTTATGCTGGACTCCACATCAAGCTAGTATTACAGCACTTGTTCCATTTTTGGATGCTATATTGGCAAGGGAAGATTCAGATTTCAATGAATAAAAAATACCAATAAAAGAAATTGTTTTATTTACATGATAACCTATGTTATTTTTAATATGCAATATGTATATTTTGCAATTAAGATAACGGAGAAGTAGTCTTTAACAATATGCTTGATTCTTAATTGAAGTAGATAATGAGTTGAAAATGTGGGCAGTTTTTTTTTATATATTGTTAGCAATCTTCCTGGATTGCTTGTTTGGCTTTAAATATAAATCAGCTGTTCAATTATTTCTTTAGACTCATTCTTCCAACCTTATATAAAATACTTTTGCAGTATGTAGTTATGTCTTTGAAGCGCCCATGTCCCTGAGAGCGGTGTAGAACGCATGCAGCAAAAAAAACTATACAGCGAAGTAATATTCAATAAGGGAATCAGATCTTGTTGGATGCCACATAGAGTTTAAAAATATGTGATAACGGGCTGCCAACTAACCCATATCTCCATCAACCTGCATTGGACTAGCGTGGTGGAGTAAGGTCCAACCCTTTCCACTTATGGAGCGAGACTAACGTCCAGCAGTAAGACACAAAAAGGGTTGCAGCCAATTATGTTTTTCTATCAATTGACCATCAAATAACTTGAAAGCAGTAGAACTGTAAAATGAATGTGTGAAGTGCAAGTCTATAACGGCATAATTATTAATTAAAGTTGACACTTGACAATTAAATAATATGACTGCGTTGGATCAGATGATCATTGACAACTGATTGTCATTGTCACAGTTTGTTTATTAACTTCAACTGTCAAAATGCAATATTACCGCCGCCATTATTTTGTGTTGCAATTCTAACTTAAAATTCTAGTCTTGTACCAATAAACCCAGTCGATTATAATAAAATGCTTAGTCAAAAAGTGCTCTATACTTTATTGGCATTTTTATCGTATGGTGTACAGATACCTGGCCAAAGGTCCATACATTTTGAAACATCTCCTTTACCACAGATGCAAACCCCAAAGTGTAAGTTGGAACTTGTTGGATAAGTTTTTTTAAATCAGATTGAACAAGCAAAGGAACAAGTCGAGCAATTCACCTAATGGTAAGTGGTCACTGCCCCCCATGGATATGATCCTGATCTACACTGGTTCTACCACCTGGCAATGTATGAGTATGTGTTTCTTAACGCAGTTTTCAAATCAGAACGCAGTAATATTTAATATTGTTATGATTAGGCAGAAATAGAGGTGAAAGTTATGATTAAGCAGAAATAGAGGTGACAGTTATGATTAGGCAGAAATAGGTGGTAGAGTCAAATCAGTTGTTAGTTGTGGTTGCCTATGATTGGAATGGCGCCTGATATTTCTATTTCCCTTTGTTAAATTTATAATTTTAGTGATGTGTACTTTCCGTTGGCGATCCTTAATAAAGTAAACAAAAACTTACAAAGGTTTCAACTACATTTAAGAAATAAGATTACAAAGATCAATATAAATAAAACAGATATATTACATAATATATAAAACGTTATATATTATGTTATTATATAACGTAATATATTATATATATAACGTTATATATTAGCCTAGGCCAATATAATTAAAGACTAAAAATAATTAACCACTGAATCGTTTCAACCAATTCTCCAGATTTTAAGACAAAATTGCCAAATCGTTCAACATTTCCAGCGGAAGATTTGTACCATTGTGTATGGAGCTACCATTTCGAAAGTATCATTTGGAACATGCTTTGCGTGGGAGGAGGCTTTTACGGAGACAAAGGTGCTCCTACAGCCTTTTGTGCTGTAGAGTAATGGAAGCCTTCTGCGGGTTTCATACCTTCGTTACATTAACGCGGCGTAGTGTTACTGATCCGAATTTATAGAAATAAATAACCATTTATATATTTTTTTAAACAAATTTATAAAATGTAACGTTTGTTATTTGGATATTTGTTTAATTGTGTCTATGGTAGCTCTGTAGTTCCGGGATCAGATAAGGGGTACCGTGTCCCCTGCTTGTCGTAAGGCGACGTAAAGGGGCTTTCGGGCTTGCGGGCGATAAGAGTGGGAGCTCGAACTGTCCAGCCAAACGACCCCGTTTGGGACGACGGCATGTGTGGCCACATACCGTCGTAAACACCAGGAGGCGCAGTGACTACAATGCTTACTGGGAAGAGCCCGAAGGAGGCATCGCGCTCGGAGGACCCCGGTTATGTTCCATTGGAGATTAATACATTCTCCACACTAATGCCCATTCGTCAACTAGCAACGTCGATATAAACGTAACACTTGTTTGTCGAAGGACGATTCCAATTTAAACGTTACGTCAAAATAAATTGAAGTTATTATTAAAATCCGCAAACCAATTTCAATCAGACAAGCCGTTAAAATGGGCTGCATTTTAATCTTAATCGCCATTTTCAATCTACTTTACAGTTGACTTATGTCAGGTTTCGTTTTATAGAAGAAGAGAAAGAAATGCGACATTAAATCAATCACACACATCTGTATAAAAAATATTTCATTAGAACTTCAACTTTTAGTGGAACACGTGAAGCTACCTGAAGCTGCATAAGATTACAGAAAAGTAAGAAAATAATGTAATTTACACCAAAATATTTTAATATATATTCTTTGCACAAACGCCCATTTTCGAACAGGGACGCTGATTTAAACGTAAAACTATTGTGGCGGAACGTCAAAATAAAACTGGGTCGTTATTAAAATCCTGAAACCAATATCAGTCAGACAAGCCGTTAAAATGGGCTACATTTTAATCTTAACCGCCATTTTCAATCTGCATAGCATTGGAGTTACGAACAATCTGTAATCGACAATTCTTTCGCGATCGTTCGCGAAATCGTGCTTCGTCGGAATTTATCTTTTTGATATCATGGTTTATTTTAATTGTCTGTTTGTTCGTCTATAACGTTGTTTCCTACAGAGTTTTAGGTCACTTGTATTTTACAAATAATATTTTAGATAGTGGTGACTTAATTTATTATCTGACTGAAGTAGCAAACGAGCATGTAGTCCACCTAATGGTAAGTGGTCACTGCCGCTCATGGACATCTATAATCAACTTCATACAGAACATAGGTTCTATCTGAAGTCAATCACAGATTCGTTACTACTCCCGAGGACTATGACGGTCGCCTCATATAAAAATGTGCCAGAAACCAGCCTTTCCATCGAAACGCAAGGAATGCTTCACGCTAGAAATAGGTGTGTCGGTGGTACTTTCCCGGTCGAACTACACTGGTTCTATCACCTTTTACGCAATTATTAAATTATTATATCAATTTTCATGGATACAAGAAAATAGCACGTAGTAGTAAGTACTTTACCAATATTTCGTAAAAAATAAAAATATTCTGCAATATAGTGCCGGTATTTGCGTTGTTACACTGAATATTTTGGAGTAATATCGGAACATCGATATTTGAATTTGTTCACTCTTTTTTAGTATTTTTGTTATACTGAAATACCAATCACTACGCTTTGAATCGTAATAAAATTTGGAGTTTTTTTTTTATAAATTTGAAACCATGCTGTGCATTAGATGGCAAGTAACCACTCTCTCAAATGCTTCATGTTGTATCAGTCTGTTATAAACATCTTCTAATCGTAATGCAGCGTCAATAATTTACGTCGTTATAAGAGAGAAATTAGTGTTGTATGAGATTAACTTATTAATGTTATAAATAGGAAAGTTTTCAGGTGGTGGTAGTGTAGTTCGATGGGGGAATTACCACTGCCACACCTATTTCTAACGTGAAGCATTTCTTGCGTTTCGATGGAAGGGTATGATGGCCGGCACACTTTTATATGAGGCGAACATCTTAGTCCTCTGGAGTAGAATCGCATCTGTGATTAACTTCAGATAGAACCCTTGTTCTATATGAAGTTGCTTACAAGTTTCCAAGGGCGGCAGTCACCACTTACAATCAGGTGAACTGCATTCTTGTTTGCTACTTCAATCAGATAGAAAAAGTTGGTGAGGATGTATGTGTTTGTTTTTCTTTCACGCAACACATAGTTTACGTCCACTACCAGACCATAGATTAACACATAGAACACTGATTACTTAAATATACGTGATGGGAATGCGGGCTAAGTCGCGAGAATAACCTTTTTTTTCTTTTAAGCTATTGCATAGGTTTTTTTACGCGGGTTTTGAGCATGGCAACCGAATCAAGAAATTCCGTAACGAAAAAACCTAACACCCCCCAATCCGCCTACCATTTAGCGCGACCAAACGTTCGCTTGACGTGTATGTATATGGTACGATATTACGAAACTCGCACTATCGGAAGCTAGGTAATCGGACGAATATGTAAGCTTGAAGCTTTTTGTATACCTATAAAGTATATACTACCAGAAAAAAAAACTGCTTAAATAAATAAATAATTATAATTGCATAAGTTGATAAAAAACGCTATGCAATAGTTTTACCGCGGCAGTCTCGAGTTTGTTTTCTAGGGGGATACCTTCAAAATGTACCCTATGCCGTGGGAGCGATGCAGGGTTATGAGGGATTCTTACTGCACTAAAATCTCCAGGTGGACTTTATAAAGAGGACTCCGGGACCTCCAAAGGAACGCATCCGGAGTCCTCTAAGCGCGTTACCCCATCGGGCTCCTCCTAGGTGAGCGGCTGAGCCCACCGCTCCATCTTTACGACGTACCGCGTAACTAGATAGTTGGAGATCCCAGTCTTGCCGCCCGCAACAGTCACGGGATGCCGTAGCCCTATTCTGACCCCGGAATTACAGGGATGATAAACAACATACCTACTGAGTATTATGCACAGACATACCCGATGTGAATGTATGTGACACCGGGAATAACCTAATAACGTATAAAAACAATATTTTCTATAACTGACCTATTCATACTAGTTACATATTATGTCGTTCACAATCATAATCAAGATGGATTCCGCCAAAGAAAAGATATACGACATAAAATATCTTTATTTATCCCCTCGTAAATACCGCTGTTGTTAGGGTTGCCAACGACTTACAAAGATACAGATTTGATACTTTTTTAAGATTGATGTAAAAAACGAGCATGTAGGTACATACTCTACCTGAGCATGAGCGGCAGTGACAATTTAGTACCTAACTTGTAACTACCGCCTATATCTTCCATAGGTGTTCTATCTGAAGTGAAATACAGATTCATTGCTATTTACAGGAGCTACAATGGTGGCCTCATACGAAAATGGAATGGCAACCACACCCTTCCAAAGAAACGTAAGAACTAAGTCACCCTAATAATCTATAAGTTTAGTGGTAGTATTCGCCTTGTACAAACTTTTTCTGCCACCTATTTCTAGCGTGAAGCATTTCTTGCGTTTCGATAGAAGGGTGTGGTTGCCGGCACACTTTCACATGAGGCGACCATCATAGTCCTCGGGAGTAGCAACGCATCTGTGATTGACTTCAGATGGAACCAATGTTCTGTATGAAGTTGATTACAGATGTCCATGGGTGGCAGTGACCACTTACCATCAGGTGGACTGCATGCTCGTTTGCTACTTCAGTCAAATGAAAAAATAAACCTTGTAAAACTTTACACAACTTTCTAGGAGACAACCCCATCAATATTCTGAATCACGCTATTAACTTTTCTAAACATCTTACTAAAACAAGTTAAGAACTAAAACTTGGTAACATAATCAGCTCCGCGTCATGATAGAGTACTTATGATCGATGCCTGGATATCTTGTTTTGCCTAAAGAGTTAGATTCCCCGATTAACTGGAGCCATGGGCACAAAACCAATTTAAATGGTGACAATATATATTTATTCATACATCAGCTTGATTTTGCATCTTAGAAATGCAATTTGGTATTATGGCTCAAATCTTTACGATTGTATAGTTTAAGTAGTTTTTCCTGCAATTGAGGATCAAACCAGAATAAAAATAAGGAAAAAAAAAGAAACAATTAACAACCCTACTTACCATTACAAGTCAGGTTCATTATCAGATGCACTGCAATGTTTGCTGCATTGCATGCTGCACTGCATGTCAGTTTCATTTCAGAAAATAACGAAAAAAAATTTAAGTGACAACCCTACTTACTCTTACAAGTCAGGTCACGTCACCGCATAACAGCCGTGAAATGGATTCGGACGAACAAAACTGGGATTACATAGCTTGTTCTCGCACTATGTAATGGACAGCGGAATACTCCGGGGATATTAAGTTTCTTTCTTGTATAACGACTTAAAAAGCCTAAACAAGGTCTGACCGACAGGTAGACGTAGGCAGTCCTTGGATACTAAGTAAATTCAACCGATGTTCTAGTATAATTGTCAAAGAGAGTTCTGTAGCAAGGTGATTGAACATAGAGAACGACTAAGCTTCGGTATTCTCAATTCGAAATTTGTTTTTAATTTACCTTGTTTAGAAAACTTTGATACCGTCATTCAAAATATTTACAGCGCCATCTAGTAAGAAGTTTTAAAAAATTGATAAATTAAAGAAAAAATACATACATAGTTACTACGCCAATCGTCCCTGTAGTTCCGGGATCAGAATAGGGCTACGACATTCCCTGCCTTTCGTAAGAGGCGACTAAAAGAGGCTTTCAGTGGGACATATGTGTGGTCGCATACCGTCGTAAAGGCTAAACGGGGCGGTGAGACCAGCCGCCCATCTGGGGGGAACTCGATGGGGCAACGCGCTTAGAGGATTTCGGTTGCGTTCCTTTGGAGATCCCGGAGTCCTCTTTATAGCGGCAAGGATGGCCACCAGGGGACCCCCTCGGTTAAATTAGTTAGCAATTAAGTGCAGTAAAAATCTACCATAACCCTGCGTCGCTCCCACGGCGTCGGGTACATTTTGAAGGTTCCCCCTCGGGAACACAAAAAAGGTACTACGCCTATACTAAACATACCTATTATGTGTGTAAATTTGAAATAGTACCTACTTACTAAAAGCCGACAATGTGTAGCCGTGCTATTCTTATGTAGTATGATGAAATAATGAAAAATTATTTACGCATTCCTTTTTTCATTTCACGTACGTGCAAGATGTGGAACAAGCTTCTTCCTTAAGCATTCTTGGAACATTACATGGGGCTCTTATAATCATGCAAAATATGTACTCCTTAAAAGCTCGTGGTGCAAGCGACTTACTCAGTTGCAAATGTCAAACGACCATAACTTCTATCCATCTACTACATTTTTTCCGAGTGAAGTAACAAACGAGCATTTATGTAATGTATACGTCATTCGGCTGCAACGTAAAACCTGGTTCACGTTAGAAATATTTGAGGCGGTGGTAACTCCACTGTCGTTATCTTTAACTTAAAATTATGAATTTCGAATTGTGTGGTTATTTATACGAAGCAGCGAGATTAAATCAATTCAAAGAAGATAGATGAAATTCTATTTGCTTAGGACTAAAGATGCATTGCCAATGATAGAAGAATTATCTGGAAGTAGGTTATGATTATGAGGTAGGTAGGTTATTAGCAGTCTCTAAGCAGATAGCCTTTTTTTTGTTACGGGGAGGAAACCTTCAAAAGGTACACCGAAGTCTTGGGAGAGACTCCGGGTTATGTGGGATTTTTACCCACTAAAACCTCCTCGGTGGCCTTCCTCAACGCTTGTAGTAGGGGACTCGGAAACTCCAACGGAACGAACCGGTGTCCCCTAGCGCAGCGCCCCTCATGGGCTCATCTCTTGGGAGACATGTACCATCCCCCTTCACCATCCGATGCTTACGGCGAGATGAAGCCACACATTTGACGACCCGCGTGGCGCAGCGGTTAACATACCGGTCTGATGCGCAATGGGTCCCGGGTTCGATTCCCGGCCAGACAGGTATCTGAATGATGAGTTTAGATTCCTGTTCTGGGTCTGGGTGATTGTGTATTCGTCTTGTGTGTGTCTATGGTACCCATGACACAGGAGAAAATCCTACTGTGAGACTATGAGTGTAGAAAGCGTGTTAAGCGTGTTAAAAAAAAATCCCGCCGTCCTTCTCGGGGTTGCTTGTTGGACGGTTCGAGCTCCCACTCTAGCCGTCCGCAACCCCAGAGAAGCAGATAGCCTAATGGTTGAAACTTGCACTCTCGATTGGGAGGTCTGAGTTTCAAACCTACGCACCACTGATTTTCTAAAATTATGTGCGTATTAGAAATTAATTTTCACTGCTTTTTGGTGAAGGAAAACATCGTAAAGAAATCTACACATCCGAGATTTCTTTAAAAAAAAGTTCTTAGAGGTTTGTGAAGTCCACCAATTCGCGCTTGGCCAGCTCAGTGGACTATAGCCTACACTATCTCATTCTGAGAGAAGACCCGTGCCCAGCAGTGGGACAATAATGGGTTGACGACGAGGTTATGATTAAGAAACCACGTGAAAAAGGTACACGTATAAATTTTTACACGCGACTTCCATGAACAAACTTATAGAGCCCTTATTTTAACCATTCTCAAACAAGATACATTAAACAACACATACTTTGTACAAATAAAATGGCTCCCGTGACGTCATTGCCCAAAGCCCATATTTCTGCCATTCAAGTCCACACGATTTGTCCCTTTATCTCATAACATTTGTTCGTAGTTTAGGAGCTCAGTTTAAAATAATTGGCTGTAATCCGTACATGTCTCACTAACAAGCATGTTTTAGGGAGGATTGACGAAAATATGGATCCAACCCTTTTAGTGCTGTAGCCTTAATCTTGTGTATGGTTTTATAATTACTGCTATCAAATTATATTCCTTCATACTTGTTAACCAATTGTGTTCTTGCTTTCATGTGAGGGGCCGGAAGTTTGATTTATTGTCTTGCTTATTAGTATACTTTGAATTTTCTTTTTTATATGACGGGGAGGAAACCTTCAAAAGGTATACCGAAGCCACCGGAGTCCTCCAACCAATGCTGGGGACGGCCACTACCGGTGAGGTTTTAGTGCGGTAAGAATCCCACATAACCCTGCATCGCTCCCTCGGCGTCGGGTGTATTTGGATAGCGAATAAAGACTAATTTTGGATTATTGCTGCGACGAATGTAAGTCCTCTCTTTTTTTCATATGTACAGCTCAAGTCTGGCAACACAATTACAAACCTATTAAATATTTACTGAGCTACAATTTTGCACACATGTTTCGTTTGGATGATAACGCATGGTTAGGTTAATGACATCACGCTAAATCTAATTTGGTGGACGACACAAGACAATTGGCCAACTGCCAGCAAATAAAATTATTCAATACAAAAAAAATATTTTTTGTCATTTATTATTTATTTAAAGATGTTAAATAAAAGAAATGTTTATCAAAGAATCATAAAAAAATCTGTGAGGTAAACAAATGCATATACACCTATATCTAGCGTAAAGCAGTTCTTGCGTTTCAGTGGAAGAGTGGTGTTGTCGGCACACTTAAATGAGGCGAATATCTTAGTCCTCGGGAGTAGCAACGCATCTGTGATTGACTTCAGATAGAACCCATGTTCTATATGAAGTTGCTTACAGATGTCCATAGGCGGCAGTGACCACTTACCATCAGGTGAACTGCGTGCTCGTTTGCTATTTCAATGTTATAAAAAACGGCTTGCTTTTAACTTTTCCATTATTTAATTTCTTTTTATGTAATTTGCTCTACAATTAAATCAAGATCCCCGCCTATATTCATGCGGTCAAGCCTCAATGTGACTTTTTTCAGAAACCCGCTTATTTTCCCTACAAAGGTCTCGGAATCGACCAGGTTTAGATAGGATTCAACACCACCGCTCAAATTCTGAAAGGTCTGAGAACGAGGTCATCGCATTCAATCAAAAGACGAAAAGCCGGCCACCGAACTACAAGATTGAAAAGATGAGATAAAAGATAACTTTAATGTGAATCTATACGAATGAGTTTAATTTTAAAGACTTGTGTAGCATGAGTCTCTCATTAGGTTGCATATTTGGCCCTTAAAAATAAAATGGAATTAAGACCACGAGATATTAACTGGTCACTGCCACACATAGACCGTCTCAAAATAGAAGTAGGCCCGTCACTGTCGCCTCATATGTATGTAAGTCAAGCGGCACCCACACCTTTCTACTAAAACGAATGAACTCAAATATTAAAAAAAACGCTTTTTACACTCATAGCCCCACAGTAGGATTTTCTCCTGTGTCGTGGATGCCATGAACGTGCCATGGACACACACAAAGACGAATACACAAACACCCAGATCCAGAACAAGAATCTAAACTCATCATTCAGATACCAGTCTGACCGGGAATCGAACCCGGGACCCACTGCGTGTCAGACCGGTATGGTAATCGCTGCGTCACGCGGGTCGTCAAATATGTGTCAAAGTTTGTATTTGTCTGTTTGTCTGTAAATGTTTATGGAATCAACAACTCAGACAAACAAATATAGGTGATATAATAGAAAACAGTAGATATCTGATTAAATAATACAACAAATAATCCCATCTTTGAATGGCGTTGAAAAACAGAAGACACTTCTTTGTACTGTGTGAGCGACTATTTTAATATACATACATAAATATTATGTAATACCTGACAAAACTTTACTTGTGTTGTTTTTCAAGAGTAATTTAAAAAAAATGATTACTTTTATTTTTTTTATGTCAAGAAACGCATCTTATACATACGTATATTCAGAAAACAATGCCTATATTTTTATTAGCATGTGTAAAAGGAACAGACTCGGAAGCGAAATTTAAATTCATCAATCAGATATCTGTCAAGCCGGAGATTAAACCCGGAACCCTCTGCGTGTCAGACCGGTATGGTGACCGCTCCGCCACGTACCCACGTATTTAAATTAAAATTTATTCCATTTTTTAAATAAGGCTTTTTTGTATAATATAATTATATTTTTTTGTAAAATTGAAATAGCAAACATGCAGTCCACCTGATGGTAAGTTACTAACGCCCATGTACTTGGGTAAGCAACTTTATATAGGACAAAGGTTCCATTTGAAGTAAAACATAAATGTGTCTCTACTCCCGATTGCTAGATGGTCGCCTCATATCAAAGTGTGCCGGCAACCACAACCATCCACATAAACACAACTGCTTTACGATATAAAAAATGTGGTGGTGGTGGTACCTATCCGGTCGGACCATTGTTTTACCTCGTAGCAATTAATTCTTTTTAATTTCCAAATATCCAAAACTAAAATAAAACTACCGAATCGAGTTCTAAACACAGACTGTTTTTAACAGAAAAAACAAACGACATTTTTTTTTATTTGACTGAAATAGCAAACGAACACGCAATCCACCAGATGGTTAGTGGTCATTGCCGCTCATGGATATCTGAAATCAACTACATACAGAACATGGGCTCCATCTGAAGTCAATCACAGATGCGTTGCTACTCCCGAGAACTATGATGGTCGCCTCACGTGAAAGTGTGCTGATGACTACACCCTTCCATCGAAACTCAAGAACTGCTTTACGCTAGTAATAGGTGCTAGCGGTGGTACTTCCGCGGTCGAACTACACTTCTACCACATTGAAAAATATTTAAAATATGTAGACAAAGGAATATATTTAGATATACAGCCTAACAAGAAAAAACAACACCAACTATCATTTATGTGTTTAGTCTGTCAATTAAGCTTAAAGCTATAAAAAGTAGGTTATAAAACGCTACGGAACTTCTCAAAACCGTTGTTGGAAGCACTAAATCACTACTTGTTCACATCCGGAGTCCAATCCTTTAAACTGTTAAATCCACACGAGCCGGGATTAGAAAAGCTTCAAGCTATTACATTTCTACTAATTCAATGGAAATTTAGTGCAGTTATTCGTAACGAGACATTTTAGAGTTTAAACCTTTAGGCAATTTTTTTTTAAATTTTTGGTTTCGAGGGGGAAACCTTCAAAAGGTACCCGACGCCGTGGGAGCGACGCAGAGTTATGTGGGATTTTCACCGCACTAAAAGGTCGTCCTCGGTGCTATAAAGAGAACTCCGGGATCTCTAAAGGAACGCAACCGGAATACTTCTACTTAAACTATAACCGTGCAAAATTTCATACTGCAAGTGTCTTAAAAGCGGATCCCAAGTTTTTGCTTCACGTATTAATATATAGATAGCATATGTCACTATGAGAACGAGTCGTATCAAATGTTATAAACCATCACGCCATTCTGTCCCATCCCAAAGAAATGTACATCAAAATCCCACATAACCCTGCGTCGCTCCCACGGCGTCGGGTACCTTTGGAAGGTTTCCCCCTCGAAAACGAAAAAAAAGGCTCAGAAACCTCACTCTCCGTCTGACGCAGTGAAAACAACACACATGACGTGCAACAAAATGGAATAAAACTAAAAATCTAAGCACATAAAAAATAAGTGTCGGCTCGTTTCCAAAAGCCATTTGAAACGGTTTAATCGGATTGATTTATACTTTTTTATCGGGCCACAGAGAGCGTACGTTATGACGACCGAATGCAATTTATTCTGAAGCTCTGAGTGGGAATATTCGACGAGCTTTTTGTTCTCTCATCTGTTAAGTTAACAAAACATTTTGAAAAATCTTCCACGCCTATTTTAAGTATAAAGCAATTCTTACGTTTCGTAGGGTTGCCAGCTCACTTTTATATAAGGCGACCACCTGTCTTCTAGAGTAAAAACGCATCTAAGATTAACTTAGATGCGTTCCTATAGATAGATAGTTTAGTTGAGGTGTTAGAACTAGGGTAGTTCGACCGGGGAAGTACCACCGCCACGCCTATTTCTAGCGTAAAGCATTTCTTGCGTTTCGATGGATGGGTGTGGTTGCTGGCACACCTTCCTCGCACACTTGAGGCGACCCTCATAGTCTTTAGGAGTAGCAATGCATCTGTGATTGACTTCAGATGGAACCCATTTTCTGTATAAAGCTGATTACAGATGTCCATGGGGCATGTACATTCAGTCAAATAAAAAAAATAAGCACTGCAGCCTTATAGATTATATATTATGTACACCTTATAGATGTACTAGATAGATAACTTCATACAGCACAGGGGTATTATCTTAAGTTAATTATAGGTGCGTTGCTACTTATAAGGAGTAGAAAAAACTAAATTATTATTGAAGAAGAACTTTTCTGATACTTAAATAAATAAATCAGTATAAACGTATTTATGAATATCTGCTAAACACAAATTATGGTCACTTAAAATAATAACGCGGTAACGATTCCCATGAAACAAACGGTAGAGTAACCAAACAACACTATGGAGATTATTCACAACTTGGATGATTTAAACATTTGATCTATATAACGGACACCGTGTTTGAGTTTTGAGGGTAACCATTTTTTTGAGATTTCAGGACATTTTCAGTAACAGAATCATACGTGATAAACTTACTGTGGAACTTCTGTACAATAATTGTTTTTTTTTTCGGAATTATTGATTCAAATTATTTAATTACTATATAAGCAAAACCGAACTGATTAAAAACAATCTGAAAAGAGAAAAACAAGGACTATATATATTTAAATACAAATTATATTGTACGGTGCTGTAAGCATTGGTATGCGTAAAATTAGTTGTTTTTTTCTGTTCATTTTCTGACATACATACTCTTGATAACCTTAGACTATTTCGGAAAAAGGCGGTCAATAATCGTTTGTCGTTATTGTCCTATATTTTGCAAAAGATGTGGTGAACCTACTGATAACTGTTGTTTGTTTACAGACCATTTTAACTGAACAGCCAAAACTTTGTTTAATGAGGGTAATGGCGAATCACTGGAGTGATTACAGTTTTTGATGGACTTCAGAAACAAACACCGAGCAACCAAGCATTTATATGAAGCAAATATTTATAATTATAAGCTAGTGGGCCACTTTGTTGTACATTATTTAATAACAATGTTTATGTTCTAGTATTTTTTAAATAATTAACAGATGAAGAAAGCGGAAAACCATTGTATTCAAAAGGCACACAACCGGTTGAAAAGGCAAAATTTAGGAAAGGCCTATGTCCAGCTGTGGACCTTAAAAATGATGATAGATTTTTTTTTCTGACTGAAGTAGCAAACGAGCATGCCGTACATTTTATGGTAAGTGGTCACTGCCGCCCATGGACATCTATTATCAACTACATACAGAACATGGGTTCCATGTGAAGTTAATCACAGGTGCGTTGCTCCTTCTGAGGACTATAATGGTCGCCTTATGTGAAAGTGTGCCGGTAACCACAACCTTCTATCGAAGCGCAAGAAATCCTTCACGCTAGAAAGAGGTGTGGCGGTGGTACTTCCCCGGTCGAACTACACTGGTTCTACCTCCTTGAAATAATAGATAAATATGAATGGATATTTTAATTTTTATGGTAAATAGTGTACAATTATTCACAATTCATAATATGATTTGCTGCTTAACTGTATATTTTTTTAGTTTATTATTAAATGTAATAAATATTTTGTAAATGATAGGAAACTCATGTTTTATTACAAATAGATTTTAAGTAATAACATCTGAATTACAGAGATCAGCCGCAGGTCATGATTACGTCTGAAAACTAAGTTAGAGCCACTTAATAATTTTAAAACTCATCTTGCTCGTAAATCCCCCTTAAGATCATAAATCACCCCACCAAGATCATAACGCAGTTTTCCGAACTTCAGTTCATCAACTTCAGAATCTAACGTAAAATGGTATCACTACATAGTATAAAACAAAGTCGCTTCCCGCTGTTTGTCCCTATGTATGCTTAGATCTTTAAAACTACGCTACGGATTTTAATGCAGTTTTTTAATAGATAAAGTGTTTTAAAAGGAAGGTTTCTGTTTATAATAAATGCATAATATGGACGAAGAATACTGATAATTTTAGGTGGAACCAAATTCGCCAGGTCAGCTAGTTTTTTTTATAAGTAGCAACACCAGAGGGGTCGCCAATGAACAACTTTGAAGGAGAGCGTTTTTATACCATTTTAAGAGCCCCATGTTATAGCGCTTCACAAATAACTCAGAAGGAACCTCATTTTGCACGTTTGTGGCAAGAGCGAGCCAACCAAACCGTGGAGCACCGTCACGTGTGTAGTTGTTGCGGATGGAACCTCATCTTTCGGCGAGTGTTGCAATAGGGAAAAAGAACTAAAGACACCAGGTCAAAAACTTTATCGAAAATTCGCCGTAGTAAAGGCACTCTCATCAACCCATTATTGGCCCACTGCTGGACACGGGTCTTCTCTCAGAATGAGAGAGTTTAGGCCATAGTCCACCGCGCTGGCCAAGTGCGAATTGGTGGACAGTGCGAATTGGTGGACACGGTGGAAAGTAAAGGCACGATTCCTTTATTACTCAATTTAGTGGTATTCCCTATCAAAGGCATTCTTATTCAATATCACAAAACGAAAGTAACACGTACCTAAGTGACTATTTTCTCTTAAAACAGACCATTCATTACTTGGATAAAAGATTGGTCAAAACGGCCCAGCCGTTTGTGGTTAATGTTATCTCGTGTACGTCGTTAACACCCAAGATAATATAAACAAACACCCTTTAAGACGCCATCTAATTCCTACGGATTACGACGAACATTCCATGACTAAATAAAGTTATCTCAGAAAATGGTCTGGCAACGCCAAACAATATCTTATTGTTCAGGTCAGCCGTTTACTCTAACTAGATATATTGATACAATAAATAACTGGATTTATTGGAACAATAAGATTGTAACAGTGGACATAAAACTTATATAATAGTCGCATTCTGATCCTTAAGGTTTGAATCGAACAGGCTGGGTAATGTACACGTAATATATTTTTATATGGATAATGTAATAAAGCACTATGCATGGATTGGTTTCTAGACCTGTACTGTTTTGCTTTTCATTAGCAGTGACGGATTTTGAATTTGTAAGGCTCTGGGCTAATGCTATAATTATTCAATTAATTATCATTTTTTCAAGAACATTATTCGGTTAGTATACGGTTAAGTAACTGCTCGAAATTTATTATCTTTATAACGCACCTGTTCTGTCAAGAATCTTATATCACTTGTGTGAGTTAAGAGTATCAAGGAAAGTTTTTCCCTTTGTAGAAAAATATGTAGGTATCTATGTACTCCAATAAAATAAAATATGTATCTCTGTATCCTTTTTTGTCTCAGTTTAATACATTTACAACTTTTTTATTTAATATTTTTCTTAGTATATACAAAACATTAATAGAAACTTAAAATTATAAAAAGAATAAACCATCTAAAAAGGCCGTGTGAAGCATGGTTCCCAAAGTACTGGTGGCATTACCTTGCTGTACCGCGAGACTCAAACGTTGTGCAAAGTAGCCGCCAGCCTTTTGGTCTCCGGAAGCTTCCACAAGTCTGGTCGAAATATCTGACATGGATTTTTTCATTTCAGATGACCATGGACCCATAATAATACATAATATTTTTTTAATATGATAACTGTAAAAACAAAACAGGTTTGCGATTTTATCATTACACAGCAGCTACTGCACTAATACTTTATTTAAGAAGAAACCGTTAAATATTTCAGTTTCAAAGTTTCCCACTCATTCTAATTTCACTCTTAAATTGCAAATGTATGCAAATTAAAATTACTTTTCACTCGGCTGTCCAAATCTCGACAGAACCAAGATTTCTATTTTTAGCGCATTAAGATTCAATTCCGAGAGAGCTTTTCGATGCTAACGTGTGAAATCTCTAAATTATTCACTTAGATTGGATCTTGGCGAACGTTTTAGCAACGGTAAGTTTTGTTGGAATTTAACAATAATTTGTTGGATTTTGTTTGTTGGTTTGACGACCCACGTGGCGGAGCGGTTACCATACCGGTCTGACGCGCAATGGGTCCCGGGTTCATTTCCCGGCCTGACAGGTATCTGAATGATGAGTTTAGATTTATGTTCTGGGTCTGGGTGTTTGTGTATTCGTCTTGTGTGTGTCCATGGTACTCACGACACAGGAGAAAATCCTAGTGTGCGGCTATGAAGCGGCGTAGAAAGCGAGAAAGAAAGAAAGCGTGTTGTCGTGGTTGTCCACTGCGCTGGTAATTTTCCCTCTTGAAATATAAGTTTTTAAGAATGCCATTCTGTACTCTCAATAAACAGAGTACTGGTACTAAGATATGTAGGTATTTTTTGCAAATAAATTAACCTTATTAGACTTTTGTGGTCACCTTCATAATTTCCTTTCCTGATAAAACCTTCATTTCCTGATAAAAACAGGTAAAGACAGTGTTCTGTGTTATAAAGACTTTTTCCAATATTGTTATATCGATATACGTGAATACATAAAATTACACAGACTCAAAATGGAAATTCAAATTAATTGGAAAATTAAGATATGATTAAAACAAGGATCAAACTCTCCTAGAGTCACGCCAGTATAAAGTCATTTATCATAATCATATTAAGCCATTCCTTTAGTAGGTTTTAGAACCAGTATAGTTCGCCCGAGGAAGTATCACCGCCACACATATCATCTACCATCTACTTTCACTTACCATCAGGTGGACTGCATGCTCGTTTGCTACTTCAATCTTATAAAAAAAAACTAGTTGAATCCCGCAGCTTCGCCCGCGTTAATAAAAATCGATTGTCCCGTGGGAATAAGATACTTTCTTACAATAAAAAGTAGCCTATATTTTAATCCATAGTATCAGCTCTGTATCCCTACCAAATGTTATGAAAATCGCTCCAGCGGTTTAGACGTGAAGAAGTAACAAACATACACATTCACAAACTTTCGCCTTTATAATATTAATATGAAGTAAGATACTCTTATTGCAGTCAAATTAGGTATAATATGAAAACTCATTGTCTTACATAAAAACTGTTTATCTCATGTATTGGTAAATATACAGTCAATATGGGTATCAGTATCAGTATAAGTATAAGATGTCAAGTTTATCTCCAATCTCCATCAGAGACGGTTTCAAATTATAATTGCAAACACGTGTCCTAATCTAATTCCCTTATCAGTGAGACCCGAGGAACCCCTGCAGATTCCCATCTGACTTTCTTCGTACCCTTGTCCTAATCAATTTGGAACACCTTAGTTTATAAGAAACTTACAGTAAATTCAAAATCACCATGAGTTTCAATTTACTATAAGTTTCTTTATAGTAAATTTATGATCTGACTTTGATTTAATCTAGTAATAATATAGTCTTAAGGCTTTAACGCTTTTAGACTTAGCCCTACACCAGGAATTTTCTCTGATATGGATGCCTTATACACAATAACAACTACACAAACACCCAGATCCGGAACATAAATGTAAATTAATTATTCACATACCGGCTACCTATCCGCTTGGCCAAGGATCAAATCCGGAACCCACTGCGTGTCAAAAAAATTGTTCATCACTTATTAGTCTATATAAAATTACTTTTGATTTAGTTTTTCAAACAATAATATCATCCAAAAAGTAACCAAGTGGCGGAATCAGTGTAGTCCGACCGGGTAGGTACCTATTTCCAGCTTAAAACACTTTTTGCGTTTCGGCGGACGGGTGTGGCTGCAGCTCACCTTTACATCTCTAACTCACTTACATTTTAACCCTCGGGGGTACCTATCAACGCATCAGTGATCTGATTCAGATAGAACCTTTATTCAACATGAACATGTCATAAGCTATGTGTGTTTTTCAGCCAAATTTGACCGGTAGTTATTGCGTAAAAGCATAACAAAACAAACTTACAAATTTATAATATTAGTAGGGACAAGATATATCGTGGCTTACCGTAAAGTAGTAGTAAACAAACAGACGCATTTAATGTTTATATACAAAAAGTCAACACCCTCATTAGAGCATAAACATACCGTTACGTAGCAACAGTGGCATTTTAACACACAGCCGGAAAATGTAAGACATTTTAGTACAAGAGGAAGGTCTTTGACCTTAGCACGAAGCCTCGCTTCAGGTTTCTCTAAAACAATGCCTGAATTGTATACAAAATGAAAGTTGCAGTAATTATTTTTACGACTTAAAGCCATAGAAGTGTTAGAATGTCATAAATTTTAGTACGCATTGTATCTGAACTATTTAATATCAGATCAAGAAATATATTTTTATTTAAAGTTTATGTCAATAAATATGGATGAAAATAGTATAATCTTAATAATATAATTTATATTCATATGATACTACGTGACCCGTCCTGCCAATCTGTTAAGAAGTTCCATGTTCGATTCCTGGCTGAACATACCTTTAACTAAGTTAGGATTTTTGTTTGGTTATCCAGGTGTTTAATTTACCCTCTTTATACAAACAACAAATACATACATACATAGATATGAAGTATGGAGATATAACCTATAGTATATTGACGAAAGTCGAAAGACGACACGAAACGACGAAGACGAAACGTATAAGGATGTCGACTTGAAGCCGTCTAATTTAAAATTCCTATCATTAAATGCAGAGCCATCTATTACGAGTATTATATATCTTCACAAAACCATGATGAAGAAGAAATCTACAAAATTTTACGCCAAGATATTGCGAGCAATATTTAAAAATTCCATGAAAAACTTAACATGCGTTTTTAAATAAAAGTCAATTTAATTAAAATAAATGTAACCTTGGAAGGTCATTAAGTGTAAAATATATGTGACCCTTATTTTATTATACGCAATTTCCTACCTAGAAACCTAAATGATCATCATTCAGATAGGTACCTGTCTGGCCGAGAATCGAACACGGAGCACACAGCGTGTCATACCGGTATATTTGTGGTAACGTGGGTACCCCACACCGCTACGCGGGTCGTCAATTATAATAAAAACGTTCCCAGATTTATGCACAAAAATAACAATAAAAACTGTCAAGTGCGAATTGTATTCGCGCCCGAAGGGTGTCGTACCATTTTACACAAAAATGTTAAAAAATAACATTAGTCCTATGGGAGCCCCCTTTAAATATATAAACATACAAATCTTCCTCTTGAATCACTGTATCTATTAAAAAAAACTGGATTAAAATTCCTACCGAAGTTTTAAAGATCTAAGCATACATAGGGACAGATAGAGAGCGACTATATTTTATATTATGCGGTGAAGAGGCATCAGAAATACATACTCTGGAAATGACACACAGACAGGCGAACAACGGCGTCTTACATTTTATTATGTAACGGGTACTCGCTATATGCGATTTCTTTCTGCCGATCTTTCGACCCAATTGCATGGATCGTGGTCACGGCCAAACTGTTTGGTCGTGACCACAATCCATACAACTGGGTATAAATTCAAAAATCGTATATCGAGAGTACCCGTTACATAACAAAATGTATAAATTCCACGATAATATTAGTTTAAAATCATATAGTCTTAGTAATGTGGTCCTGGTTTTACGTTTGGCTACGGAACCCTAAGAACATAAAATAATTTTCGGGATTTAATGAATCGTAACGTCAATCCTTTAACAAAGAAAAACTTCTCAATTCAGAGCTCCGAACATAACAAATTGTAAGAATAGATTCTCATCTACCGTGAATATTGCTAAATGAATCTTTTGAATGTTCAATTGTTACCGCAGATTCGTCTGCCCGATAAGTAATTTCTTATATGAAGTCTATTAATGGAAATCCGTCGTCTTTTACGAACCCAGTATCTTAGCTGAGTCGGTAAATTCCAAGTTATACAGCCATTTTGTTTTATAACCAGTAAAATTA
Source organism: Spicauda simplicius (assembly GCA_949699795.1). Taxonomy (NCBI): domain Eukaryota; kingdom Metazoa; phylum Arthropoda; class Insecta; order Lepidoptera; family Hesperiidae; genus Spicauda; species Spicauda simplicius. Next base: position 8,667,304 of record OX453077.1, on the reverse strand, counting down.
TCTTCATTGAGGCCAATAAAATTATTTATTAGCGCACCAAATTGGATATCGTAAATAAGTAATACACAAATGAATACATTACCGAAATGGTTGTACCTCATATGGTATAAGTTCTGGGTCGGATAAGAAACTACGTGTCGATTTTTCTATTTGACATCCACAATTAAATTTTAATAATTTATTTATTTATACTAACTAAATACGTAGAAAACATTTACAACAGAGCAATATTATTATGAAAGTAAATATCATGTACTTTTGTAGGTGGTGAACCAGTGTAGTTCGACCGGGGAAGTACCACCGCCACACCTCTTTCTAGAGTGCAGCAGTTTTTAGCGTTTCGATGGAAAGGTGTGGTTGCCGACACACTTTTATATGAGGCTACCATCTTAGTCCTCGGGAGTTACAACGCATGTGTGATTGACTGCAGATGGAACTCATGTTCTGTATGAAGTTGATTACAGATGTCCATGTGCGGCAGTGACCACTTACCATGAGGTGGACTACATGCTCGATTGCTACTTCAATCGTATAAAAAAACTTTAATTACAGGTGTGCACAGCATTAAATATATAATACTTATTATTCTTATTTCTACTTTATAATACGAAGTAGTTTTTGCGTTTCGGCGGAAGGTGGTTGCCGGCCTACTTTCAAATGGGGCGACCATCTTAGTCCTCAAGTCTAGTAACAGTTTTGTGTTTGACTGTCGAAAAAAACACTGTTATATATAAAGTTGCTAACAAAAATTTATGTGTATATTACATTTTATATGAGGCGATCATAGTCCGCGGGAGTAGCAATGCATCTGTGATTTATATACAATATACGAAGTTGCTTACATATGTCCATAGGTAGCATTGAGACTTACGATCAGGTGGACTGCATATTCGTTTGCTTAAATCTTATAAAATCAAAAATCACTATTAAGAAACAAAGAAAAAAAAATAATCGTAATGTAAATGTTCATCGTTTATATGCAAATACAGTCCATCTTACTTAACTTTAATACAGAAATTAGTAAGTACCAAACCCTAAATTTATTAATAGCTTAATTGTGGTAGTGGAAAGTTGTTGACCATTCCCCATTTCCCCAAATCAGCAGAAAAGAAAGAGCGTCATGCCAAATGGGCTCTTGCTACAATCTTGACATATTTCCGGCGCTTGTACATCACACATCACTCGACTAAGCTTACTTTCAAATTTTAAAATAAACTTTATACCAGTTACAAAGGAGAAATATCAAAGTAACGCTTGCTACACTTAAATTCATATCACAAACACTTATAACAAGATAGATAAAGTTTATTATTCAAACTTCTGTCTGGCCGAGAATCGAACCCAAAACCCATTATGTAGCTATAACTTCGTATCCTATCAGTAAACTGACGGCATAACATTAGCCCTGATAGAAGCTAAAAAATAAAAATAAAAAATAATACAAAACCCATTTAATTCTCAAAACGTTGACGGCACAGCAAGGCTAGATTAATAAAATGTCATTTACACTCTACAGCATTGCATTACCAAGGTTAGTGGTACAATACAAGAGCATTTAATATATTTCAGGCGGAGAAAAACAATACTGTACTCGACAAGCGAGTAAAACAAAACGTAACCTTAACCCAGTTATATCGAACTTGTGACTGCCTTTTTATAATTAAACACATAACCAGACTGGGAAAAGATCCTCATCGTCTATGCAATGTTGTCCCACTACTTTTTTTTGCTATCGAGGGGGAAACCTTCAAAAGGTACCAGAAGCTGTGGAAGCAACGGGTTATGTGGGTTTTAAACCGCACTAAAACCCCCCGGTGGCCGTCCTCAGCGCTATGTGGAGGACTCCGGGAGCTCCAACAGAACACAACCGAGGTCATGTGTGTTCTCTCTGGGTAAGATTTAAAGCCATAGTCCACGCTAATACAAGCGCGAATTGAAGGGCTTCAAGCATCTTTGTGAGCTTTTTTTACGTAACTTTAAAATGGGTAACCAGTTGAAAAGTAGTCATCTTCTTCAGATCATCAGTCCACCTGGTCAGGAGGTGACCTATGCTTCTTTACACAGCCATGTTCCTCAATTGAGGACTCTTTTAATCCATAGGTAAAGTGTGCTACGAAAGATGTGATCTGCACATTACCTCGTTAGTTTCCTGATATAAACCAAAATATAGCATAATTTGCCAGCGCTGTTATTAAGCAGATGCGGCAGTAATGTCTTTAGAGTCGAACCACAAACGATCATATCACCCTATCTACATCCCTGAATGTTTTTATTATTGGTTGAAAAGGTAAACGTCCATACTTGGCCAGCTTTGCAAAGGAACGATCCTTTTTCTCCGAAGTGCCCAAGAATGGGAAGACATTTGGTTGATGAAAAACATGTATTTAAGGCTTTGCTCGACCTCAAATTAAAACTTTGTGTGCCTCAGATCCCTGGACGCCATTCAAAACTGACTTTGAAAGTAAGACCTTGAAGGAAAATATCCCCGGAGACAAAATAATGGAGGGAAAGGAAAAAATTACGGGTTTTAGAGGTAGTTTGTTGGTTTACTAAACTTGTTACAGGCCAAACCGGCTATAAAAGAAAAATCAAGATTACGTCGGTAGCTTACCAGACATTGTGTAGAGTTTATTAATATAGACGATCCGTGAGCAGAGCGGTCATGAGACCCAATGAGTTCCAAGTTCAATACTCTGTTAGAGAGATATCTTAATAATAAAAGATTTCTGATCTGGGTCTATGTCTTTGTAAATTTATCTTTCTGTATGTCCATAGCACCTAATAAATCCTAGTAAGGGTATAAATGTTCGAATCGTTATTAATATTATATTTTCCTTGGAGATATCATAATAATTTAAATTCATTTATTAATTAGATAACCAGGATCCATTTGTAAATAAAAACTCTTATACATACTATAGTAGAAATTACCACATAATTATTTAATTATATAACGTGACACATAGTCTGTTAAATGCATAATGAACTTAAGGGAGTTTTCAGGTTTCTTGTTATTTTTAACACCCGCTTCGGTCAAGTGTACCAAAATAATGAATACAAGTCATCAAGAATATAAGAAAAATGTCAAGTCTACCGACTATATGTTGTTCTAGGTCATAAACTATGTTGTCCATGTAGTTCCGGGACCGAAATAGGGCTACGGTATCCTCGACCTGTCGTAAGAGGCGACTAAAAGGAGCTTCCGTGGTTGCTTGCGGTAAGAGTGGGAGCTCGGACCGTCCAGCCAAGTGACTCCGGGAAGGACGATGGCATGTGTGGCCGCATGCCTTCGTAAACACCGAGAGGTACGGTTAGGAACAACTGGAGGGGAAGGGCCTGAAAGGGGTATTGCGCTCGAAGAACTCCGGTTGTGTTCCTGTTGAACATTTAAATTTAATGCCTTATAATTTTTAATCTAGATCCATACATAGTCTGTGGTATTATATGCCTTTACCTCTCTTTGTCTATGCCTTGTGACGCGCGCCTTATCTCGTTTTTGTTAAAACATTATAAGAATTAAATAGTTAAACTACAGTAATTTCAGTTGTTTAATTCAACAGTTCCGTTGGAGATCCCGGAGTCCTCCACGTAGCGCTGAGGACAGTCACTGAGGGGATTATAGTGTGGTATAAATTCACATAACCCGGCGTTGCTCCCACGTACCTTTTGAAGGTTTCCCCCTTGATAACAAAAAAAAGGTCATCTATTATATATGTCAAATTTCAGCGAAATCTGACTAGTAGTTTTTGTTTAAAAGAGTAACACACTTATATACTAACAAACCTTTGAAACTATAGTATTATTAAAATAAGATTTAGTTTATTCCAATAGATTAAAAAGCACACTAATATATATACATTGTCTAATTACTCCCCTAAAAAAATAATTTCATCTATGAACCAAAAAAATATAGTTTCATATCTATGAATTTGAACCATACAAAAGAATGTACAGCCTTTAGGATAACCTAGTTTAATGACTTGTTTTTACTGTCATATTTTAAAAACTTTCTGTATAGAACTCTTTGAGCAGAGTTGAGCAAACGAATGAAGTGGCCCTACTTTCCACCGAGAAGTTTATGCTACTGACCCTATTATGGTTTGAAACATTTCATAATTACAATATCTTGGATGTATGGAAATGTATGCGATGTAAAAGATAGTAGACTTTCGTTCTGAGACTTTTTATTGACGTATCGAAAAAAAAACAGTCCATCTTTTTTTTATCTGACTGAAGTAGCAAACGAGGTAAGTGGTCACTGCCTCTCATGGACATCTGTAATCAACTTCATACAGAACGTGGGTTCTATCTGAAGTCAATCACAGATGCGTTGCTACTCCTGAGGACTATGATGGTCACCTCACATGAAAAGCGTGCCGAAACATTGAAACGCAAGAAATGCTTCACGTTAGAAATGGGTGTGGTGTACTTCTCCGGTCGAACTACACTGGTTGTACCACCTTCAAAAGTGGATGCTAAGTTTCGTAAGTGGTAAAGTAGATATTAGATAGATTATTATAGATTAGATTATTAGATAAAGTTTAATAAAAGCATTTTATTAAACTTTATCTAATTTAACTTTATTTAACCAATTTCTGTAAAGTTGCATATAGTAAATTATTTTTTGAAAAATAACGTCATAAAGAAGTTTCACTTCTTACGAGTGTACGCTAGTACACGCACACATTTTTTTTTATCACCAAAGTAATAAGTATTCTTGTTTACAACCACAGAACTTGGTTCAGACCAAAGGTGGAGCATGATGGAGGTTTTATTATCTCTCACAACCCATTATTGGCCCACTGCTGGACACGGGTCTTCTCTCAGAATGAGAGAGTTTAGGCCATAGTCCACTGCGCTGGCCAAGTGCGAATTGGTGGGTTTTATCATACTAATATTATAAATGCGAATGTTTATGAGTGTGTTTGTTACTTCTTCACGTGTAAACGGCTGGAGCGATTTTCATAAAATTTGGTAGGTAGTTAGCTGATATTGGATTAACATATAGGCTACTTTTATTCCCACGGGACTATTGATTTTTGTTAACGCGGGCGAAGCTGCGGGATTCAGCTAGTTCTCCATATTACAAACAAAATGGTATTTTATAGCTAAATTTTACAAATAAAAAAGCTGAATTTCATGTCGGATCTTCTCAGTTGAAGTCGTATTCCCATGATAGTGTAGAAAAATATATCGTAACTGACAATTTGTATCTCCGTAGGCTCATACAAAAATAAAGATAATTTCAACGTATGTGAAAATATTCTTCACCAACTCTGAGACTCTATTGTCGTCAACCCATTATTGTCCCACTGCTGGGCACGGGTCTTCTCTCAGATTGAGAGAGTTTAAGCCATAGCCCACCGCACTGGCCAAGTGCGAATTGGTAGACTTCACACACCTTCGAGAACATTTTTTTTAAGAACTCTCGGGTGTATAGGTTTTCTCACGATGTTTTCCTTCACCAAAAAGCAGTGATAATTAATTTCTCATACGCACTCTCTAGTCTAAAGAATCTATTAATAAACAAAATATTCCAATTCTGGGTTCCTAGTGACACTGTCCATGAAGATGTAAAACGTACAAAAAGATAAGTGGGTGCACTTTCCTGAAAAACTGGGAAAAGAATTAAAGTTGCTGCAGAGCTTCTTGCATTATACGGGTAATTTGCATGTTATTAGAATTTGCCGGCAGCCTGCTTTTAACTCTTATGTTTAATAATAAAATTTCGTTTAGTGCTCCAAGCTATGCCGCATGCACATAAGATTGTTTTAAACAACATAGCGTGTGTTGCGCACAGTTATTGCTAATTTTATAAGCCTTTTTTATATTCAACGGGAAATTAACGGTACATCCGTGTTAAGTGGTTGCTGCTTATGAAAATCTGCAAACGACCTTGAATATGATAGAAGTCTTACAGTACGGCATAAAATTGTTGACTCTTAAGGTAATGCTTAAGGAAAGGAATGAAAACGAAAACGCTTTCTACACTCATAGGGAAATAAGGTCTTCCTTATGCCACATGAGCATATAAGCGTACTATACAAATTACACCGAAATAGTTACTACGTAGTGCATCCGATTTCAACAGAACATAAGTCTAGCAAATGACTATAAAGAGCTAATTAATATAATATACAAACACACAGTTACTCTCGCTGTTATGTTAATTTTAAATTTATATTTTATATATTTTTTACATGTACTAATCTTGAATATCTCTTCTGTGATATATCTACATATTTTTGTGAATTACGAGCCATGAAACAAATTAAATAGTTCAACTCCAGATACATGAAAATGTCAGTTTTTGATGACGCTATTCTATTTCTAGCGCGAAGCATTTCTTGCGTTTCGATGGAAGGGTGTGGTTGCCGGCACACTTTCACATGAGGTAACCCTCATAGACCTCGGGAGTAGCAACGCATCTGTGATTGACTTCAGATGGAATCCATGTTCAGTATGAAGTTGATCACAGATGTCCATGGGCGGCAGTGACCACTTACCATCACGTGGACTGCATGCTCGTATGCTACTTCAATCAGATAAAAAAAAACGCTAGTCGCTTCAGTTGCACATGTGCTACGAATGTGCTACGCAAAGTACTACTACCAGATTTGTATAATATTTGTGATAATTTCATTTAAGAAATGTTTTATTCGTCATAGTAATTCAGTACCACAACCTGCGCCCTACGTAGCAAACACATAATGCAATAAAGTACGTCAGCTACGTTAAAATTGTACGGTTTGCTGACGCATGACGTATGCGCTACGGTTAGACTAGGATAGATTGCTACGTAGCAAGCGCTACGAACGTACTACGAATGCTACGAACTACCACTATATGGTTTGGTCTAGGAATGTTCTGCTCCGTAACCATTATTGGATGTATTGGATATACGAAATTCCTTTAATGTAAATGTTTACTCGTATACAAGTAATTCTGAATATATGTTATTTTGTTAGTATTATAAATGCAAAAGTTGACGATATATTTGTGGTTATTATTTTTTACGTCAAAACTGCCGGTCGAATTTCGCTCAAATTGAATACATATATAGTTTATAGCCTAGATTAATACATTACCGTGATAAACGTAACTAGAGAATAAAATATAAGGCATATATAGTATTATATATGCCTTATATTTTATTGTTTATAAGGGTTATAAACAAAGTTGTAAGCTTGAAAACAATTAGTCACTAACAATATAAAACTTTTCCTCTTAAAGTCGTTAAAAAAACACGCTTTCTATACTCATAGCCCCACAGTAGGATTTTCTCCTATGTCGTGTCGGTACCATGGACACACACAAGACGAATATACAAACACCCAGAACCAGAACATGAATCTAAACTCATCATTCAGATACCTGTTAGCCGGGAGTCGAACATGAGACCCATTGCGCGTCTGACCGGAATGGTAACCGTTTCTATAGGTAACCGTTTGTATAGATTTTAAAAACAATTATAATAGATTAATATTTTCATTAAATTCTCTAGCGTTGACTATATTGCATACCACAGCTTGAATTATTTTTTATGTCCTAAAGGCATTCATCGACATTTATTAAAAACTATCTAGCCTCATCTCTGTCAGTAAATTTAAAACTATATTTAAACAATTCGATAGGATGGATTTTCATGAATTTTTAATCAAGTTTTTAGTTTATTAATATACTAAATTGGTTTCGGTTAAATAAATTCATGATTAAAAATTCTTCTAACAGGTACTACAAACCGCCTTTTTAGTCGCCTCTTCCGACATGCAGGGGATACCGTTGCCCTATACTAATCCCGGGACTGCAGGGATAAGGTACTACAAACCCAGTAGTTAAACCTAGATTTTTTTATCTTTTTATAATGCATACAAAAAAAATCGAAAACAAACTTACATTTTTGCAAAAGCTATATAAACTTGACAAATACGAATTCCTCCGATAGAACCACACAAACAGTTCAATCACCTCTACGAGAACGATTGGCCAGTGACCCTACGCCGATACTGTTCTCCTTGCGTTATTTGTGTTTGTAATGTGTTTTAAATTACCTCGCGTTATCATATATGGCTTAAAATAGATACGTAATACCTTGGATCAGTGTAAATACTTTCGATGCTATACGTATATTTCCAAATGTGACAAAGGTATCTTTTTCAAAGAAGAGACATAGTTTTTGTAAGATTTTTCGAGCAATTATTCATACAGGACCAATGGCAAAAATAGGTCGATTAGAATCGAATAATTACAAATAGTACCTATGAAATATATAACTTTGTATTACTTTATTTAATAAGTTATGTTAGTGTTTTTATATAACAATTAATAATAATAGGATATGGAATTTAATCCCGATAAAATAAACAATTGTGTGCATGGATTGTTAAAAGTTTTTTTTTAAATTAAAATGAAACTCATTTATTGAAGTCTAATATAAATTATAAAGATAGATTTAAAATATTGCTTTACGTTGTGAACATCCAGTTATCAGGCATACCCCAGCCGCAAACAGTTTAGAAACAGGTCACAACACACTTACACTGATGTGCAAAAAACTCAAATATTCGCAGCATGTGGCTTCATGTTATCGTCAAAGCATTACTCATAAAACTCACATATTCCCCGCAATAAAAGGACATAATTTTATTCACAAATAAACTCCCTCTGCTCATACGCAAAACATTTTCATGTTACACATACGAGCGTTCGAAATAACCTCGCGACCACACGCATTTGGGTACGTAATTAGACGAATATTTGGTATGAAAATATAAATGAAATCAACCTAATTGGATTACGTAATTGCCAATTTTATACCGAAGCGTCGGTCTACGTGTTTTTCGGATTGCCTTTATTATTACCGAATTGTTTGCGTTCCCTGCCTTTCAAAGCCTAACAATAAACAGGCCGGGCTCCTACTGGAATCTATTAACTCTGTTTTCCCAATAATACAACGCACACACTTTATAAGTATTTTTTCTTATCGAAATTTTATAGGCGACTAGCTGAACCCCGCGGCTTTGCCCGCGTTAATAAAATCGATGTATCGATTGTCCCTTGGGAATAAGATATTTCCCACAATAAAAAGTAGCCTATATTATGTTAATCCAGAGTGTCAGCTAACTCTTCACTAAATTTTATGAAAATCGCTCCAGCCGTTTAGACATGAATAAGTAACAAACATACACACTCACAAACTTTCGCCTTTATAATATTATATAGTATAGGATTAGTGTATGATTTTTACTCTTGTTTTCATATATAGAAGTCAATTTTTTAACACACTCTACTGCCCAAACGGCTTGACGTATTTTAATAAAATTATAACGGCAACAAATAAAAAATACAGAAAGACTACCTATACGCGTCACATGCAGAACATTTTACTTTAATAATTCTATCTTAAAATTTCAGTATTGTAGGACTTCACTTTCCCCTTTTAAATTAATTATTTATAAGCGGTCGGTGTTATTTTAAACGATTTAAATTCACTTGGAAAATATGTTTATGACTAAATTAATTTTAAGTAATAAAGGAATGTTAATAGATGTTAAGATTTAAATCTTCCCTTAGTTTGACCAATTACCTTTTAAATCTATAATAACTCCAAATTAAGTCAACATGATAGTCATGCACTACTTTTAGTGCATTGTAAAAAATATTAGCGGTCTGTTAATGTTAAATATTTGATACGTATACCACGTGAAAAAATCTATTCTAACTTTATAATAATCGCAATTAGTTCTGTTCACATTAGTTGGGTTAAAAAAAAATCAAGTTGAAAATTTAATTCTGCTTTGAAATGTCTTAACAAAACTATAACTATTTCTTAGACTAAATCTAAAATGAAAAACAAACATTTCTTTGGAGCGTACATTTTCCCACATGCAAAAACGTCCCTGCTATGCACGTAAACAAAATAAAATAAGCGCAAGCTCCGAAACGAACGAAAAGAACGGATTTATCGCACTTCGGTCACATTAGGATTTCAAAACCCCGTCTCGCTGAGTTCCGTCCCTGGGAACGTGTCCGTGCCTTGTTTGGACGGATCTACATAAGCCAACACGTGGACAGTCCCATTCAATTTCCTTTGCGCTTTTCACTGGGCACATGAAAATCAACGCTTAACTCTTTTTGTGTCATAAGTAGTAGTCGCTTCTGTCTATAGATACAAGTAAGAAATGTCATATAGAACAAGAGTTCTATTTTATTTAGTTGTAATTACTGATATGTCTTGTCACATATGTCTCTTGCCAGTCTCGAACATGGGCGTAGCCAGTTTGGGTTTCGAGGGGAATAGGCGTGGCGGTGGAAACTGCACGACGACTCGCGTGGCTTAGCAGTTACCGTAGCGGTCTGACGCGCAATGGGTCCCGGGTTCGATTCCCGACGACAAGTATCTGAATAATGAGTTTACATTCATGGTCTGGGTCTGGGTGTTTGTGTATTCGTCTTGTGTGTGTCCATGGTACCCACCACACACAGGAGAAAATCCTAGTGTGGGGCTATGACCGAAGAAAGTTTAAGTACACTTACGTTCTAACATGAATGTTGATATTTTTACCACTTTATATGATCTTCCCTAATCCCGTCACATTAGGATTTGAAAACCCCGTCTCGCTGAGTTCCGTCCCTGGGAACGTGTCCGTGCCTTGTTTGTACGGATCTTCATACGCCAACACACGTGGACAGACCCATTCAATTTCCTTTGCCCTTTTCGCTGAGCATGAACATGAAAATCAACGCTTAACTCTTTTTGTGTCAGTTAAGTGGTAGTCGCTACGGTCGATACATGTAAGAATAGAAGATACATAGACCAAGAGTTCTATTTTATTTAGTTGTAATTACTGATATTTCTTCGCACCACCACGTCCGCATGTCCAGCAATTCTCATTTGGCCAGCGCGGTGGACTATGGCCTAAAATTCTCTCATTTCATATGAAAATGAGCCGGCAACCACACCCTTTTTCTAAACCGCAAGGACTGCTTCACGCTAGAAATATGTGTGGTAAGGGACGACCTGCATGGCGCAGCGGTTACCATACCGGTCTGACGCGCAATGGTTCCCGGGTTCCATTTCCGGTCAGACAGGTATCTGAATTATGAGTTTAGATTTGTTTTCTGGGTCTGGGTGTTTGTGTATTCGTCTTGAGTGTGTCCATGGTACTCACGACACAGCCGCATGCCGCGTGACTTCTCACCGCTATACTTATACATGCTAGTAATTTTCAAAACACACATAATATATGTAAGATGTGGGTACAGTCTCCTACAGAAATATTTACGTAGGACGATCTAGAGCGCTTTAAAATAACTTTTTTCTTTGAGGTCAACTATGAAAGAGGTCTCATCTAATATTATCAATGCAAATAAACTTCAAAGGCCACTGACCATGGATTGACCCGTTTACCTCTTCGCTAGACAATACACCCACTCATTTAAAGAAACATTATTTATCAAACTCGTGTTTCTAGTATTTATTTTGCCGAACTCCTTCAAGTAGTGACGTAAAACATATAATATTGACAAATAAATTGTAGTGCTGTATTTTTTTTTATGTATACAAATGTAATAATAAAATATTTGGAATAACAAAATTTGGTGAATGGCAAATTGTGATAAACATCTTTACAAAAATAGACTGGAAAAATAAGAAACAAATTTGCGAACGAATGGAAAAGGCCAGATCTCGCACTTCAATTACAATAGGATTTAAAAATCCCGTCTCGCCGCATCGTGCCTAGGAATGTGTCCGGCTACAACGAGGCAGCCCCGTTTGCACGCGGATCTGCATAAGCCAACTCATGTGAACCTTCATTCGTTCTAATTTGTGTACGCTTTACTAGTGTTGACATGTCTTAAATGCTTGTATGTCTTGCTTTTAACAAACGAACTATGAGTAAATTTGATTAGTAACAAATATGATTAAGATGATTCTTTCTTAACAAAAAACTCACCTTTAGTAAATATGGATTTGTAGTTTTTAACACCTGTTAGAATGTTTCCAGTAAAATAATGTTTAATAATATCGAGAGATATAAACACACAAATCTCGCACATTCATTACAAGATAGAAAGAAATTTGCGAACGAATGGAAAAGGCCGGATCTCGCACTTCAATTACAATAGGATTTAAAAATCCCGTCTCGCCGCATCGTGCCTAGGGATGTGTCCGGCTACAACGAGGCAGCCCCGTTTGTACGCGGATCTGCATAAGCCAACTCACGTGAACGGTCCCTAATTCTATTTTCTCTACGCTTTACTAGTTTTTGCATATCTTGATTTGATTGTTATCTTAAATATGCTAATAATCAAACGAACGATATGTCTACCAATTCGCGCTATCTAAGAATTCGTTGTTTTCCAAATCGGTCGACTATGACTTAAAATCCCTTACATTCTGAGAGGAAAGTCGTGCCCAGCAAATAATCATACTGGGTTTGCGAAATGACTAAGATGCATGCATGTTTTTTTTTTTTAAACTTACTTTTTACTTTTGGAAAATATGGATTAATTGTTATTTTTATGTTTTCTTAATATCTGCTAACAATGTTTTAATTTAATGTCTGTTCAAAAATTTCGAGAGATATAACCAGCTAATTCCAATCTAGTACTTTCATTATTACAAGATAATCCCGTCTCGCCGCCTCGTGCTTAGGGATGTGTCCGGCTACAACGACGCAAGCCCGTTTGTACGCGGATCTGCATAAGCCAACTCATGTGAACTTTCATTCGTTCTAATTTCTCTACGCTTTACTAGTGCTTATATAGGTACACGTAAGAACTACAAGTAAATTTGATTTGTAACAAGTATGAGTAAGACGATTTTTTCTTAAGAAAACTCACCTTTCACCTTTAGTAAATATGGATAAGTTGTTTTTAACACTTCTTAAAATGATTCCAGTAAAATAATGTTTAATAATATCAAGAGATATAAGCAGCCAAATCTCGCATATTCTTTACAAGATAATACCGTCTCGCCGCTTCATGCCTAGAGATGCGTCCGGCTACAACGAGGCAGCCCCGTTCGTACGCGGATCTGCATAAGCCAACTCACCGTGAACTATCACTCGTTCTATCTATTTCCATACGCATTACTGGTGCTTGCAAATCTTAATTTGATTATAAATCTTAAGCTTGCTAATAGTAACCAAACGAGCGAAATTCCCACTGTATACGAATTCGCACTATGCCCGTGCGGTGGTTTATTAGGCTTAAAACCCTTCGCATTATAAAAGACTTGCCTAGCATTGGGTCATAACTAATACGCTTTATTGAAAAAAAATTAAATATCTGCTAATAATATTTATATAAAAGGGTTCTAGGTTCGATCCCCAACCAGGCAGATTTCTGAATGATGAATTTAGATATCTATTCTGGGCCTGGATGGTTGTATTTTCGTCTATGTGCGTATTCATGGCACCGACAACACAGGAAAAAATCCTAGTGTGGGACGCGAAATTTATTCATATTATTATAGTATTTTTGAAACTTGCTAATTAACGAAAAAACTAAACTACATTTAACTAATACGACTAAGAATCATGTGTCTTACATGATTCTTTTCAATTAAATCTACTTCCTTCTCTCGCAAAATAAACAAAAGTCTGATAATAACGTTTACAAAATCGACTAAATAGTGAATCCTAAAAGTGTCGTCAAAAAGAACGAGACAAATAAAATGCAAATTTGCAAAAGTATGAAAAAGACTGCCAGCACTTCAATTACATAGGATTTTAAATCCCGACTCGTCACGATTTACCTCTAGGGATATGTCCGAGCGGATACGTAGCAATACTTGCTCGTGTATTTACATAAGCCAGCTCACGTGGACAGCCTCTTGTTTATCTTATTTTACATATTTTATATTTTTTATTTCAAAGTAACAACGAACGAGAGGTATAAAACTGAAAATTTGCGAACGTATGAAAAAGACTGCCAGCACTTCAATTACAATAGGATTTTAAAATCTCGACCCGTCACGATATACCTCTAGAGATGTGTCGAGCGGACACAACGTAGCAATACTTGCTCGTGTATCTACATAAGCCAGCTCACGTGGACAGCCGCTTGCTTATTTTATTTTACACATTTTATATATTTAGTGACAAAGTATGAACGAACGAGAGAAATAAAACTGAAAATTTGCGAAAGTATGAATAACACTGCCAGCACTTCAATTACAATAGGATTTTAAATTCTCGAGCCGTCATGATATAACTCTAGGGACGTATCCGAGCGGATACAACGTAGCAATACTTGCTCGTGTATCTACATAAGCTAGCTCACGTGGACAGCCGCTTGCTTAATTTATTTTATACATTTTATATTTCTTATGACCAGGTATTAAAGAACCAGAGAAACCAACGCCAAATTTGCGAACGTATGAAAAAAGACTGCCAACAATTAAATCAATTAATTAGATTTTAAATCCCGACTCGTCACGATATAGCACCTCTAGGGATGTGTCCGAGTGGATACAATGTAGCAATACTGTACGTGTATTTACTTAAGCCAGCTGATGTGAGCAGCCATTCGTTTACTTTATTTTATATTTTTATTACTAAGCATTAAAATCGTAGCTTATCAATGTATACGCATGCTGGTAATTATTAAAACTTTTGTCATAAAAGTCATAGAATATTTGATAAAACACAGCAATGTAACACAAACACAGGTGCTTACCTGTAGCGAGATATCCACTTTACATATTTTAGTTGCACGATGTGTTGTACTTGTAACTAGAATACTATTTTAAGCCATCATCATGACATACACTTGTAAATTGTTTGAAATAAAAGCCGTTAAAAGGAGCAGTAAGTTAGCAGTAACAATTAGAAGCAGATAGCAATATTTCAGATTTATTTTCTTAGTTAAATTACATTCAAATAAAACTTACAGATGCGTGTAAAGAAATAACAATTGAAATAAATATTTCCCCTCGTAAACTTTGTCAAACATCTTAATACAAATCCCTAGCGATTACAAAAATGAGGCAGATAAATAAAAAAGACTGAATTTCGCACATCAATCACATTACGATTTAAAAATCTCGCTTTAGTCTATCCCTAGGGTCATGTCCGAGATACAACGTAGCCTTGTTTTCTCGAGGATCGTACGTACACGAATCTATCCTTGTGGATTTGCGCATTCATCTATATATACACAAAAAGGGAGACTGACTAACGACTACTGACATCAACGCACAACCAAACTACTATGATTAAAAACTTGAAATTTTGCAAGATATATTTTTTATGGTGAATATAAGTATTAGGAAGGATTGCTGGGGTTAAAAGAGAGGGGAAGTTTGTGTGAAAGTCCGCCAATTTTGCATGCATGTTTTTTAAATAAACATATACTTTTGGAAAATATGAATTAGTTGTTTTAATATCTGCTAAAAATGTTTAAAATTTATGTCTGTTCAAAAATTTCGAGAGATATAAACAGCTGATTCCAATCTAGCACTTTCATTACAAGAAAAAAATCCCGTCTCGCCGCATTGTGCCTTGGGATGTGTCCGGCTACAACGACGCAAGCCCGTTTGTACGCGGATCTGCGTAAGCCAACTCATATGAACTTTCATTCGTTCTTATTTCTCTACGCTTTGCTAGTGCTTATATACACGTAAGAACTACAAGTAAATTTGATTTGTAACAAGTATGAGTAAGACGATTTTTTCTTAAGAAAACTCACCTTTCACCTTTAGTAAATATGGATAAGTTGTTTTTTAACACCTGTTAAAATTATTCCAGTAAACTAATGTTTAATAATATCGAGAGATATAAGCACCCAAATCTCACACATACATTACAAGATAATACCGACTCGCCGCTTTATGTCTAGGGATGCGTCCGGCTACAACGAGGTAGCCCCGTTTGTACGCGGATCTGCATAAGCCAACTCACCGTGAACTATCACTCGTTCTATCTATTTCCATACGCATTAATGGTGCTTGTAAATCTTAATTTGATTGTAAATCTTAAACTTGCTAATAGTAATCAAACGAGCGAAATTCCCACTGTATACGAATTCGCACTATGCCCGTGCGGTGGTTTATTAGGCTTATTAAAACCCTTCGCATTATAAAAGACTTGCCTAGCATCGGGTCATAACTAATACGCTTTATTGAAAAGAAAATTAAATATTTGCTAATAATATTTATATAAAAGATTTACAATTTATATAAAAGATTATTTAAAAGATGAATTTAGATATCTATTCTGGGCATGGATGGTTGTGTTTTCGTCAATGTGCGTATTCATGGCACCTACGACACAGGAAAAAATCCTAGTGTGGGACGCGAAATTTATTCATATTATTATAGTATTTTGAAACTTGCTAATTAACGAAAAAACTAAACTACATTTAACTAATACGACTAAGAATCATGTGTCTTACATGATTCTTTTCAATTAAATCTACTTTCTTCTCTCGCAAAATAAACAAAAATCTGATAATAACGTTTACAAAATCGACTAAATAGTGAATCCCAAAAGTATCGTCAAAAAGAACGAGACAAATAAAATGCAAATTTGCAAAAGTATGAAAAAGACTGCCAGCACTTCAATTACAATAGGATTTTAAATCCCGACTCGTCACGATATACCTCTAGGGATGTGTCCGAGCGGATACGTAGCAATACTTGCTCGTGTATTTACATAAGCCAGCTCACGTGGACAGCCGCTTGTTTATTTTATTTTACATATTTTTTATTTTTTATTTCAAAGTAACAACGAACGAGAGAAATAAAACTGAAATTTTGCGAACGTATGAACAAGACTGCCAGCACTTCAATTACAATAGGATTTTAAATTCTCGACCCATCACGATATACCTCTAGGGATGTGTCCGAGCGGATACATAGCAATACTTGCTCGTGTATCTACATAAGCCAGCTCACGTGGACAGCCGCTTGTTTATTTTATTTTACATATTTTATATTTTTTATTTCAAAGTAACGACGAACGAGAGAAATAAAACTGAAAATATGCGACAGTATGAAAAAGACCGCCAGCACTTCAATTACAATAGGATTTTAAATTCTCGACCCATCACGATATACCTCTAGGGATGTGTCGAGCGGATACAACTTAGCAATACTTGCTCGTGTGTCTACATAAGCCAGCTCACGTGGACAGTCGCTCTTTTATTTTATTTTACACATTATACATTTTTATGACAAAGTATCAACGAACGAGAGAAATAAAACTGTAAATTTGCCAACGTATGAAAAAGACTGCCAGCACTTCAATTACAATAGGATTTTAAATCCCGATTCGTCACGATATACCTCTAGGGGTGTCCGAGCGGATACAGCGTAGCAATACTTAGTCGTGTATTTACATAAGTCAACTCACGTGGACAGCCTCTCGTTTAATTTATTTTACACATTTTATATATTTAGTGACAAAGTATGAACGAACGAGAGAAATAAAACTGAAAATTTGTGAAAGTATGAAAAACACTGCCAGCACTTCAATTACAATAGGATTTTAAATTCTCGAGCCGTCATGATATAACTCTAGGGACGTATCCGAGCGGATACAACGTAGCAATACTTGCTCGTGTATCTACATAAGCTAGCTCACGTGGACAGCCGGTTGCTTATTTTATTTTACATATTTTATACTTTTTATTTCAAAGTAACAAGATTTTAAATCCCGACTCGTCACGATATAGCACCTCTAGGGATATGTCCGAGCGGATACAATGTAGCAATACTGTACGTGTATTTACTTAAGCCAGCTGATGTGAGCAGCCATTCGTTTACTTTATTTAATATTTTTATTACTAAGCATTAAAATCGTAGCTTATCAATGTATACACATGCTGGTAATTGTTAAATAAAACTTTTGACATAAAAGTCATAGAATATTTGATAAAACACAGCAATGTAACACAAACACAGGTGCTTACCTGTAGCGAGATACCCACTTTACATATTTTAGTTGCACGATGTGTTGTACTCGTAACTAGACTATTATTTTAAGCCATCATCATGACATACACTTGTAAATTGTTTGAAATAAAAGCAGTTAAAAGGAGCAGTTAGTTAGCTGTAACAATTAGAAGCAGATAGCAATATTTCAGATTTATTTTCTTAGTTAAATTACATTCAAATAAAACTTATAGATGCATGTAAAGAAACAACAATTGAAATAAATATTTCCGCTCGTAAACTTTGTCAAACATCTTAATACAAGTCCCAAGGTATTACAAAAATGAGGCAGATAAATAAAAAAGACCGAATTTCGCACATCAATCACATTACGATTTAAAAATCTCGCTTTAGTCTATCCCTAGGGTCATGTCCGAGATACAACGTAGCCTTGTTTTCTCGAGGATCGTACGTACACGAATCTATCCTTGTGGATTTGCGCATTCATCTGTTTATATAAAAGGGAGACTAACTTAACTACTGTCATCAACGCACAACCCAAACTACTACGATTAGAAGCAAGCGAAAAAAAGATTTTCTAATATTCTTTGTAAGATAAAAATTAACTAATGGAAATATTTCTCGCAAACTTAATTAAAATCGACTAAATATAATTTCTTAGCATCCTCAAAACCTAGGTGGAAAAATAAAGGACAAATCTCTGAACGAATAAGTGGGATCTTATTTTTCTCACTTCAATCGCATTACGATTTCAAAATCCCGCTTCGATCCATCCCCAGGGTCATGTCTGAGCTACAACCTTGTACTTTTTACCCGCGTACACAAGTCGACACATATGAATTCGCGCAGTTAATGTACCTTATCAAAATTGATACATGTTCCAATTTTAAATCAACGTGAAGATAACAAGGTAGTTGAAACTAGGTACACCACCACACTTTATAGCTTGCAGCAGTTCTTGCGTTTCTGGAAGGGTGTGGTTGCTGGCACACTTTTATACGAGGTGACAGTCATAGTCCTCGCGAGTAGCAACGCATACGTGATTGATTTCAGGTAGACTCCATATCCTATATGAAGTTGCTTACGGTTTATGAGCGGCAACGACCACTTCCCATCAGGTCCACCTGATGCAATCCATTGCATACTCCTTTGCTACTTCAATTTTATAAAAAAATATCAAACAGGTTACAATCGACTTTCTTCACTTGTTTACATGGTTTATTAAATTAACTATATTTGACTCAAAATAGACAATGATATCCACAAACATAGAAAACAAACTTGTTAACAACTTGGACTGTAGCGCATGTCCAAGAAATAAATACATACGTTCGAAAAACATTACCCTCTTTCTGACGCCAGTCGGATAACATATAGCAAAGACTTAATTCACACTGATTTACATTACACATGAGAGCAGTGATAGCCTAAAAGAGCAGTGATAGCCTAATGGTTGAAACTTGCCCTCTCGATCGGGAGGTCCGAGGTTCAAACTCAGGTACGCACCACTGATTCATGTGCGTATTAGAAATTAATTATCACTGCTTTTCGGTGAAGGAAAATATCGTGAGGAAACCTGCACACCCGAGAGTTCTATAAAAAAAAAAGTTCTCGGAGGTGTGTGAAGTCCACCAATTCCCACTTGGCCAGCGCGATGGACTATGGCCTAAACTCTCATTCTGAGAGAAGACCCGTGCCCAGCAGTGGAACAATAATGGGTTGACGAGATTTACATTAAGATTTTTAGAGGCCTCGTCGTCCCTAGGGCCGTGTCCGACGTTGTTTGCTCGCGGATCTACATAAGTCAACACGTGAATTCGCTCATTCAATTTCCGTTACGGAATTAGCAAGCATGAACGAACAAGTCATTAACTACGTAGACTTGATTCAGGTTCTTCTATTTCTATGACGTATTTATTAACTTTTATTGAAATTGATTTAATGGTAATCAAAATCGAATATACATATAAAGTACCACATTAAACTCGTGCCGTAAAATAAAATGTCTTTATGACCCGACTGCCTCAAAGTAGTGTAATGTTTCTCGTACATGTAAGTAGGTATATAAATTTCTTTGAAAAGCTTTACAGCCCAAACAGCTAGACGATTATAACAAATGACATATCATTCGAATCATTTCACTTCACAAAGTAACATAGGCTATATAACTGAATCAATTCCAATGTCGAATATAACATACATACATACTATCGTAAAACATTGGCCTCCTTTTGACACAATTGGGCAACATATAGCAAAGACCCAGTTCACACTTTGCACTTTATAAAGCCCTGCATCGTCCCTAGAGAAGTGTCCGATGTAGCTGTTTGCTCGCGGATTTATAAGTCAACACGTGAATTCGCTCATTCAATTTCCGTTACGGAATTAGCAAGCATGATCGAACAAGTTATTAACTGCATAGACTTGTTTCAGGTTCTGTACGTCTATTATGAAGTATTTATTTACTTATATCTCTGATATTTGATATGTTCTATCATCAACCCGTCATTATCCCACTGCTGGGCATGGACTGAGCATCTTCTCTCGGAATGTGAGAGTTTTAGGCCATAGTCCACCGCGCTGGCCAAGTGCGATTGGTGGACGCTTTTGATTTACATGAAATCAATTACGATTGATTTCATGTTCATCAAAATGAAATCAACGTATAATCCATCCATCCATCCATCAGCCTTTGAAAGTCCACTGCTGGACATAGGCCTCCCCTAATCTATGCCACTTCGACCGGTCCTGAGCCATCTGAATCCAGCGGTTACCCGCCGTCCTCTTCAGGTCATCAGTCCACCGGGTTGGGAGGCGGCATTAGGGGGTTTTTGCCGTAGTCACCGCGCTTGGCTGTGCGTGTTGGTGACCGCAGTATGTTTTAAGTTCTCAGGGTGATGCTGCTGCCCATCACCTGGTTCAAGGTCCCTTAGTCGCCTCTTACGACATCCACGGGAAGAGAGGGAGTGGTGCTATTCACAAGACCGACACCACACGGCCAGACCGACACCACACGGCCAAGACCGACACCACACGGCCATACAACAACGTATAAAGTACTACATTAATCTTGTAATGTAACATGAGAGACTGATTGAAATTTCTATATTAGCCGACCGCGTCAGAAGTTGCGTATTCTTTTTCTCGCAAATGCATGCATATCAGTTTCTTAGAAAAACTCTACAACCCAAACGGCTTGATGGATTATAAAATATGATATCATTTGAGCTATATATTTTTTAAACATGCGCCTGCGGTCAGAAAAAATGGAGGGAAGTAGCGATTTTAGTGATCATCATAATAATATGGGTATTTAATGAAGCTAGTAAGTATTCCATTTCAAATGTATTTTTTTTGACAAGACAATGTAAGATTGAAGTAACAAACGAGCATGCAGTCCACCTGATGGTAAGTGGTCACTGCCGCCCATAGACATTTGTAACTTCATACAGAACATGGGTTCTATCTGAAGTCAATCACAGATGCGTCGCTATTCCCGAGGACTAAGATGGTCGCCTCATATAAAAGAGTGCCGGCAACCACACCCTTCTATCGAAACGCAAAAACTGCTTCACGCTAGAAATAGGTGAGGCGGTGGTACTTCCCCAGTCAAACTACACTGGTTCTACCACCTATAAGCATATGTATATGCATAATAGTACTTTAATATAACAATTTTGGCGCAAAATGCAAAAAAGCGAAAATAAATAAAACATTACAGAATTCAAAAAAGCGATTGATTCGTTTTTAAACAGTCGAGATTTTTTAATAATTTAAAAATGTGACTTGTTACAGGAATAGCTTCTATCTAAGTTGTTTTTATTTTTGTAAATAATAGTTTTGTAATTAATATTATTTCTAAAGCTATTTATCTTTCTGGTGCTTTAAAGTTTCATGATGAATCCACTTTGCACAAGTATAATTTGGATTCCTGTTTGTATTAGTTATGTTACATACCTTGCTGTAATACGTAAACAACAAAATCATCAATACTGAGAATTTGCTGTCTCGTTCACAGTTTACCGAAACTTGGTTTTCTCGAATGTTTACCCAAACTAATGAATTATAGCATCTTATAGGGCACGATTATAGATACGCCGATTAAGATAACGTAGCTTATAAATTGGATTCGAATCTGCTTTGCTAGTAATCACAATGACACTGGAATTGTGGAAAAGGGTATGGATAAAGGTAAAACTGTGGCAATACCGCCTAAAGATATATTTCCGTCTAGTATGAGCATAAAAGGGTATGAAAAAGGTAAAACTGCCCCAATACCGCCTAAAGATATATTTCCGTCTAGTATGAGCATAAAAGGGTATGAAAAAGGTAAAACTCTGGCAATACCGCCTAAAGATATATTTCCGTCTTGTATGAGCATAAAAGGGTATGAAAAAGGTAAAACTGTGGCAATACCGCCTAAAGATATATTTCCGTCTTGTATGAGCATAAAAGGGTATGAAAAAGGTAAAACTGTGGCAATACCGCCTAAAGATATATTTCCGTCTAGTATGAGCATAAAAGGGTATGGATAAAGGTAAAACTCTGTCAATACCGCCTAAAGATATATTTCCGTCTTGTATGAGCATAAAAGGGTATGGAAAAGGTAAAACTGTGGCAATACCGCCTAAAGATATATTTCCGTCTAGTATGAGCATAAAAGGGTATGGATAAAGGTAAAACTCTGGCAATACCGCCTAAAGATATATTTCCGTCTTGTATGAGCTTAAAAGGGTATGAAAAAGGTAAAACTCTAGCAATACCGCCTAAAGATATATTTCCGTATAGTATGAGCATAAAAGGGTATGGATTAAGGTAAAACTGGCAACATCGCCATACCCAAAGATATATTTCTGTCTTGCATGAGCAGTGTTTACGTAAAATGTTAAGGATATATTTTTTTACAAGATTTAAGTGGCAAACGAGTCAACTCGGTCACTTTCGCCTATGGACATCTGTAAGCAACTTCATATAGAACAAGGGTGCAATCTAAAGCCTTATACACACTTTCTACACTCATAGCTCCACAGTAGGATTTTCTCCTGTGTCGTGGGTACCATGGACACACGCAATACGAATACACAAACACCCAGACCCAGAACAGGAATCAAAACCCATCAGATACATTCAGATACCTGTCTGGCCGAGGATCGAACCCGGGACCCATTGCGCGTCAGACCGGTATGGTAACCGCTCCGCCACGCGGGTCGTCGTGGTCGATACGTTGCCAATTAATCCCGAGAATTAAGATGGTCGTCTCACATTAAAGTCGCTTTCAATGATGGCATATGTTACAATCCCTCAAGTCGTTTGAGTTGTGTCGCGTGCCACGAAAATTAACAAAAATATATACATGCACACATACATACGCCCAAAAATACCCTCCTTCCTCCTACTACCTTTTACGTCACGGAGTCAAGAGCAATTGTATACAAACGCACCCTCAATGATATATTACCACATCCTTGATTCCAGCCGAGTACGGAATACAGCCCATTTCAGTTCCATAATACCTTTGTGGCTGTCGCAGGACAACGAGCGCTCATTAAAAAAATATATTTCGCCCCAAAGCCCCAATTGGACCTCTCCAGATAATAAAGTTTGAAGCCTTTTCAAAGATACAATTATTAAATAAAGCGTGACGGACGTTATTAATAAAGTTCTTTTAGAACCCTTTTATATTGAAGTTAGTAAATGACAATTTTCTGTCGATCTGCCGCTTGACGGGTTTCAAAAATATACTCGTTCTTTTTAAAACAATCTAAGCTTTCAGCCATAAAAATTTCTATTATGTTTAACACTAAACTGGGTTTAAATAGAAAGATACAGTTATTCAAATTTATTAAAGTTGTACCGCCTCTTCATCATAAACATAACTAAATTCTACGACGACATTAGCCAAGACAAGACATCCGGGCATAGTCCCATAATGAGGTTTAGGGCAAAAGTTCGTGGACTTACATTTATCTACCCTGTAGTTTCGGTATCAGAACAGAATACTACATAACAGGGGCTTCCGGGGTTGGAGGCTCGAGAGAGCGAGAGCTTGAATCGTCCAGCCATGTTATGGGGCTACGCGTTTCGAGGACTCCTATTGCGTTCTTTGGGAAATCCCGGAAGTTCTCATTGCAGACCCGAGGATGGATGGAGTTGGGGGGGGGGGGGCTAGTGCGGTGATAATCCTATATTACCAAATTACCAGGCGTCGGTTCCCCGTTGGTTACTTTTTGAAGGTTTCCCTCTCGAAAACAAAAATAAACCTATTTTTACAGACGAGGATCTTTTTGTAAACTTCGAGACTTATAACATTCCTTACTTATAACAATAAAATCTTATTCCTCTACAGTATTAAATGGTTTTTGTAAATTAATACAAACCAGTGTAGTTCGGGGAGGTACCGGCGCCTCGCCTATTTCTAACGTGAAGCACTTCTTGCGTTTCGATAGAAGGGTATGGATACCGGCATACTTTTTTATATGAGACGACCATCCTAGTTCTCGGGAGTATCAACGCATCTGTGATTGACTTCAGCTAGAATCCATGTTCTATATGAAGTTGGTCACAGATGTCCATGGGCGGCAGTGACCACTTATCATCAGGTAGACTGCATGCTTGTTTGTTAATCCTATTAGATAAAAAATAATACCGTTAAAAGCCTAATGTACTTACTTAGTTACTTTGCGATTATATGAAAGGAACGTTCGCGTGGGCCTTGGTGGATGTTTTATTATTCCTTAAACACATTCGTTTTCGTAAAATAAACCGTTGAATAGCAAAAAGAACAAACAAAGTCGACGTCTTTCCTGCCTTTTACTTTCAGAGAGATCGTTAAGCATAAATATGTACATTAAGGTACTATTGTGTATATAACTCATATTCAGATACTCGAGAAGATTGTTGTCGGTTGAAATTGTTTTTGATCCTTCTTTATGTAGTAGCTTAGTCGCGCCCGCATTGGTCATGTTAAGCGTGATAGCGCGTTGCCCCATCGGGCTCCTCACAGGTGGGCGTAAATACCCATCGCTCTGTCTAGTCTTTACGACAGTATGCAACCACACATATTGCCATCCGTCACGGGGTCACCTAACCGAACGGTTCGAGCTCCCACTCTAGCTGTTTGCAACCCCGGAACCCCTTTTTTAGTCGCCTCTTACGACAGGAAGGAGATACCGTAGCTCTATTCTAATCCCGGAACTACAGAGACACGTATTAGGGAGCTGCAGTGTATCTAATGAAAGGCAGTCGCTCTTACAACCGATATTGTATACTTTTCTTGTATACAAAGGCAGTGAGGTATTTGGCACAAATGTAGCAGTGCTTACTACGAAATTGAACCATTGAGTTCTCCCTTCAAAAGCAGTAACTTTCACTAGTAGAACCAGTATAGTTCGACCAGTGACGTACCACCGCCGGTTGGTGGAAGTGTGTGGTTGCTAGCACACTTTTATATGAGACGACCATCTTAGTCCTCGGGAATAGCAACGCACCTGTGATTGACTTCAGATAGAACTTCATGTTTTATATGAAGTTGCTTACAGATTTCCATGGGCGGTAGTGACCACTTACCGTCCGGTGGACCGCAGCTCGTTTGCTACATCAATCTTATAGAAAAAAAGTTACGGAAAGTTCGACAATCTTTAGCACTAATAAACCATTTCTATACAATAGTACAAATAGTAGTAGTAATACTTAGTTGTGTAACTGACAAACCTGACAACTGACTATTCAAGTCGACAATCCCTAAACAAGCAAATTGAATAAACTTACCGAAACCACGCATACATCAAGACATGTCGCGACAGCGGCTACCCGCAAGAGTTGCAGATTGTAGCGAACATATTTTACGTCAAGACGCGTCATGTTCGTTCCACTTGGTTGGCAATTAGACGTATTACATTGGGGTCGGAGTGCGGTTCAACTTACTCAGTAGTCAGTTATGCAATAACTTCGCATAGATAGTGTATCTGCCTAAAACGTTGAAGGATTATTTGGAACTAGTCACCCGTCGCATCGGTTAAAATTCGACTGTAATTATTATATTAATACGTGAAGCAAAAATTTGTGACGGATTTTTAAGTAATATGCCGCGGACGGATTAGTATGAAATTTTGCACGGTTATAGTGGACGTAGAGAAGGAGTGCAGAATGTTAATATTTTTTTCAAATAATGCATTTTTCATACATAAAATCAACTAAAAACACATTACACACACTGCCTTGCATTTGTCACAAACACATATGTACTTAGTAAATGAAAATGAAAAGACACAACGTCAAGAATGTCAGATGACATTTGATTATTAATTTAAATTACGGTCGAATTTCGGCCGATGCTACGGGTGACTAGTTTAAATTAAAAAACTAAACTTCATGTCCAAAACGGTACGAATATTTCTCAAATTCAAATAAACTGTAAAAATGTTCAAGTAATTTTGAACACACCCGTTAAATATAATAAGAGGTTTAATTAGCTAAGCCGCATTTAAAAACAATATCGGGTATTTTGATAAAGACACTGACATTTCTGACGTTATGTGTTTTCATAGTAAGACATTGATTGAACGTTCTATTTCGTTTATTATTTATGTGTTGCGACATACGCACGGTAGTGTGTGTAATGTGTTTTTAGTTTATTTTACGTATGTTTTAATTATTATTTGAATTAAAAAAATTAACATTTGCACTCCTTCTTTACGTCCACTATAACCGTGCATCATACTAATCCGTCCGCCGCATATTATTTAAAAATGCGTCACAAGTTTTTGCTTCACGTATTAATATAATAATAATAATCACAAACTCGGCTATCTCATTATTTGCTTTAATATTAAAAAACTATGATTTATTAGCTTTTGATCGCAGGTCCACTCGCATTATCTTAGTGTTCGTTTAAATCATAAACTATTTTTTTGTGTAAAAGAAACAAAGATCAACCACCCATTCGCAGCAACTTTCTCCTTTGTTAGAGAGAACTAATGGATTGAAATTCTTTCTACGAATCTCACCTACTGCACTATTCAGATAAGAACACTACCAGTGTTATTAGGCAGAAAAACTAACACCAGTGATACCACAGAAAGGAAAACACAAAGAGTTCCACTACATAAAGATCTTTTCGCACTTTTTTGAAGAGCCTCATGCCATAGCACTCATGTCAGGTGAATTTATATCAGAAATAGGACAGGAGAAATTCCTCGTATACAATGAAAAGCACACATTGTTAGAGCAATTTTCAAAATGTTTCATTTCATCCAAATACATTTTGATATCTGATACAATTCTGTTTCAAATGGCAAGTTAATTGGCCTTAAAACAACATTTTCCTCAAAATGAGTTCCATGAAATGGTCTAATTAAAACGTTAACATTCAATACTTTGACACCGGATACATTTGAGAGAAAGCCTTTCTGTTTTATTTGGGAAATATAATTGTTTGTTGCTAAAATAAATAAGAAATGCAGAAATCGAATTGTAAAGTAGCGCATAAGAATACGATCTACCTGATGTTAATTGCCACTGCCGCTGATTGGTACTATACTACTGATATTTTTAAAACCATTTCAGTTCGACCGGGGAGGTACCACCGCCACACTTAATTTAGCATGAAACTGTTTTTGTGTTTGGTCGAAGAGTGTAGTTGCCTGCATACTTTTATATCAGGCTACCATCTTAGTCTATCTTAGTCTTTGGTAGTAGCAACGCATCTGTGATTATCTTCAGATGAAATCCTCGTTCTGTTGATTGCATGTTCATTTGCCACTTCAGTCTTATAAAAACTTAGTCAGCATAGACAGCAAAAGTAAGAAAATTGCAATATTTTAAAAGCGATCATAAAAGAGACGAGTTTAGAAATGACTGCTCCAGGCCTTTTATGTGAAAGTTGCTTAATAGAAGATGGATAAAATGTAATTTTGAAAGATTAATCCGATATGTGTCTGAATAAGACAAATAGTGTTATAATATTTCTTTAACCGAATATAAAACTGTAATTGAAATATACGAATGAAATACGAGCAAGTTTCACTTATATTTAAAGATTATATTTTGTCGACCCGCATGGCGGAGCGGTTACCATACCGGTCTGACGCGCAATGAGTCCCGGGTTCGATTCCCGGCCAGACAGGTATCTGAATGATGGGTTTAGATTCATGTCCTGGGTGTTTGTGTATTCGGCTTATATGTGTTCATGGTACCCACGATACAGGAGAAAATCCTAGTGTGGGGCTATGAGTGTAGAAAGCGTGTGTTTTTATAGACTAATTTTAGTTATATTTGATTTAACGATAACGAAGGGCGTGTTCGGTAATTGGATTAATGTAAGCATGTTTAGGCACTGAAGGGCCAAACATGCACGCTTCCGAAAGGCACGATAATTGACCGCTCCTGATTGTTATCACTAAATACAAAATGTTAGAAAGCCTTATGACTTACTAGCAGATCCCCGCAGCTTCGCCCACGTTAAAAAAATCGATGTATCGATTGTCATGTGGGAATAAGATATTTTCCCACAGTAAAAAGTAGCCTATATGTTAATCCAGAGTGTCAGCTAACTCCCTCCCAAATTTTATGAAAATCGCTCCATCCGTTTACACGAGAAGAAGTAACAAACATACACACTCACAAACTTTCGCCTTTATAATATTAGTATGAAGTATGATGTGTAAAACATATTTTTTTTTTGTGAACTCATTCACACGACATTGTCTCCAGTTGGACGACTCGCGTGGCGTTACCATACCGGTTTGACGCGCAATGGGTCCCGGGTTCGATTCCCAGCCAGACAGACATCTGAATGATGAGTTAAGGTTCCTGTTCCTGGACTGGATGTTTCTTTATTCGTCTTGTGTGTCAATGGTATCCACGACACAGGAGAAAGTCCTACTGTGAGGCTATGAGTGTAGAAAGCGTGTGTGTGTGTGTTTATTTTTTGTCTGTGGGACTGTTATTGGCTCCCGTGTATTGATATTGCATCGTAGAACCGCGATTTGAAACAGTACTAAAAATCAAATCTTCCCCAATATCAGTTTATGTAATTTTACTTTTGATCTTGCATATCCAAGAACTTATTTTTATCCGAAGAACCACGATTTGAAACAGTACTAAAAATAAAATCATCCCCAATATCCGTTTATGTAATTTTACTTTTGATTTTGAATATCCAAAGACTTATTTTTATCCGATTGAAGTAGCAATCGAGCTTGCAGTGCACCAAACGTAACTGTCTCTACCGGCGATAGAAATTTATAAGGAACTTCATATTTAACAGGGGTTTTGAAGTCAATCACAGACGCGTTGCAACTCCCGAGAAATAAGATGTACGTCTCATATAAAATTGAACGATAACCACACCACACCCTTTCACCAAAACCGCTGTATGCTATAAATAAGTTTGACAGTAGCACCTCCCCGAACTACACTGATTTTATCACCTGGTAAACCTTTTTTTGTTTGTTGTCGAGGGGGAAACCTTCAAAAGGTACCCGACGCCGTGGGAGCGACGCAGGGTTATGTTGGATTTTTACCGCACTAAAACCCCCAGGTGGCCGTTCTCGGCGCTAAAAAGGAGGACTCCGGGATCTCGAAACGACTTCAACCGGAATCCTCCGAGCGTGTTGCCCTATCGGGCTCCTCCCAGATGGGCGGCTGGGCCCACCGCTCCGTCTTCACGACGGTATGCGACCACACGAACCGCCGTCCTTCCCGGGATCACCTGACTGAACGGTTCGAGCTCCCACTCTAGCCGCTCGCAACCCCGGAAGCCCCTTTTAGTCGCCTCTTACGACAGGTGGGGGATGCCGTAGCCCTATTATGGTCCCGGAACTACAGAGTGCATCACCTGATAAACCTAGACTTAATAATAATAATTTAGCAGGACAATTTTAATTCTCTCTAAATGATTTGTGGACGTTAAATACGAAAGCCTCTATATTGTCTTACATACAGTCCAGTACACACAATAACTTTCTCCTCGATTCCACATAGGACCAATGTTGTGGAGTACTTCTAGACCAGCCCAAGTTGTGAGGAGTCTCACGTCCAGCAATAGGACAAAAAGTGCTCATACATTCAACAAATTTATATTTGAATTTTAGATTTGTAACGTCATCAAAACAGTATTTGTAATACTTGCTTTTGCCCTCGGCCTCGCTCGTTTCAGTTACCTACATGTAACATATAAACTATATGTTTGCGATATTCTAAATCGCATCAGTAGTTTTTACATGAAAGAGTAACAAACATACATACATCCTCACAAACATACGGCTTTGTCTATTATACGCTTACGCTTTCTACAATCATAGCCCCACACTAGGATTTTCTCCTGTGCCGTGGGTACCATGGACACACACAAGACAAATACACAAACCTAGACCCAGAACATGAATCTTAACACATCATTCAGATACCTGTCTAGCCGAGAATCGAACCCGGAACCCATTGCGCGTCAGACCGGCATGGTAACGGCTTCATCATGTATGTAGTAGTACGTAGTGTGATTACATTGTATGCGTAGTATGATTACATTGATAAAACAATAAAAACCACCCTACAACTAACATTATATGCTATAAACGTGAAAACTCAATAAGAGCTGTCTAAAATAGTAGACATGTTTCCGAGTCCCTCAACCGCATGTTTTATAGTTGATAAATTATATTATAAGGGACACGAGCCGTCGCGGTAGGAATGGTGCGATACAAAACATTTCCATTAGTACTTCACAAAAGCTCACAGTATATAAAGTTATGTGGTAAATAAATTGTATAGTCTCGATGTAAGGGAACAATGGATAAACAGGCACTCTACTTAATTATTGTCATATATTATATCGTTTACGCCGTTCATCACAAATGTGCTTCCGCTTGCGTTTAGCCACTATCTTCACTCCCCCCCCCCCCTATCACCTTGGTTTAGGTAAAAATAAAAAATACATCAATTGTAACTTGTACTACTAACTTCGAGTAACATTAAGAACTTATTAGTATCTTTTTTTATCTGACTAAGTAGCAAATGAGCATGCAGTCCATCTGATGGTAAGTGGTCACTGCCGCCCATGGACATCTGTAATCCACTACATACAGAACACGGGTTCTATCTGAAGTCAATCACAGATGTGTTGCTACTCCCGAGGACCATCAGGTCGCCTCATGTGAAAGTTTGCCGGCACCCTTATATCGAAACGTAAGAAATGCTTAATACAAATAGGTGTGGCGGTGGTACTTCCCCGGTCGAACTACACTGGTTTGACCACCTCCAAAATATAATTATGTAATAATATAATTATATAATAAATATCTAAATATAATTATATATTCAACCCAATAAAATTACCCTAATGTAGGAGACACCTCTGAAAACCAACCGATGTCTATCATTCTAATTTATGTGACGATCAATGACTTTCACTCCCTAATTAAATACCCTAGTATGCGTGTGCGATAATGATTATTTAATTGTAAAAGCAAATGATATTTTTTGCGGCGAAAAATGCGACCCACTGGACACCAGACTTCTAACATAAGACATGTTTTTCATTTCATATTCATTATAACAGAATACACAATATTATCGGGACATTTTGGGAAAATTTGATACAAATATAAAGTGTCAAAAAAATATATAATTTAAAAAAGACGGTGACACTATTTACAAACGAAAATAACAAATTTATTATAAAAAGTATATGATATAACTTGAAGAGTCCTCATTCAACGCTACACTTTAAAATAAAGTAAATTATTTTGACATAAAATATAACATTATGTTACTTTATAAACTCATTTCACCAACTCAAACGCCGCTATTATCCGATCTAATTTTTATTTATGACACTTCTATGCGATAAAAAGGGCATAAAAATTCAAATTGATCAAAAATTTTTTCTGCATTGACATATTTTTAATTTAAAAAATTCCTCTTAAAAGATCATAATTAACTTTTAGAGTTTTACGTAGAAAATAACGTCTACATCAAATAGAATCAAATTCTCCTTAAAATAAAGCAACTCAACTTATTTCAGTTCAAAATTGTCTATTAACTTGCAAAATGAGATCACGAATTAATGAAGCAGCGTTCGATACGAATAACGTGGAATTAAATTGAGAATCATTCTCGAGTTAATTACGTTACATTGTGAATAACATGTTAGGAATTATTCATTAATATTAGGAAGGAACACATAGTTATCTAAACTCATTACAATTTTCCGAAAGTTCTCGAAGCTAAGAGAAGACTTATAGCGTTGTGCGTAATTTGACTGAAAAAAAATGTGTGCGTGTACTAGCGTACACTCGTAAGAAGTGAAACTTCTTTATGTTGTTATTTTTCAAAAAATAATTTACTATATGCAACTTTACAGAAATTGGTTAAATAAAGTTAAATTAGATAAAGTTTAATAAAAGGCTTTTATTAAACTTTATCTAATAATCTAATCTATAATAATCTATCTAATATCACGCGTGGTAGGGATAAGAAAAAGATGGCGCGTAACAGAAAAAGATGGCGCGTAACGGAAAAAGATGGCGCGTAACGAAAAAATGTTACACTAATTTTTTTTCCAACCCCGATAAAGAAGTTTCACTTTAATAATTTTTTTTCCAACCCCGATAAAGAAGTTTCACTTCAAAAATATCAAGGCTACATATATTTATGTTTTATGAGACTAGTGTTAACGGCTGCTGTATTCTGGTTCGAAGCAGTGCCAGATTAGCCACATAGCATGAGTAGCAAATGCTACGGGTACCGCGACTAAAAGAGGCACCGCGACCCAACACCTACCTTTTTTTTTTACGTCAGGGAACCGTTTATAGGCTTCTCTCCGCTGGGCAACGGAGAGGGTGTGTCGGAGTCCGGCCGCAACCGTATACCGACTAAACCACTGACGATGTCCCTTCGTTAGCTTACGCCGGGGGGCAGGGATACGCTTGCGCATTCTTTTCACTGCACCCCCCGACCCAACACCTACCTGCTATTTATATTTTACTACCTTTATTTAATTACCTTTGTAACTGAAAGAAGACATAGAAAGTGTCATCTCTAAATTTTCCCAGATTAAATCCAGAAAAGTTTACTAGTAACAGTTTTATTTAATACCCTTACTTAAGGCAAAGAATAGGCCTCCGATCAGAATTTGCTGCAGGCCCTGCGCTGGCTTAATCTAGCACTGGTTCGAAGAGTGTAAAACAGGCAGTAATATGAACTTTCCTATTTAGTTCTCAAAAGTAGCAATACAGCCACGTGCTTCGAATAGGGCTAAGCCCTATTGGAATTATAAATACCGATATATAGACAATAGTGACATCTTACTAAAAATGCTGCATTAAAATATTCTTGACCAGCAAACACCAATGCAGCTGGTAACATATTATCCATACTAGCCATACTAATATTATAAATGTGAAAGTGTGTTTGTTTGTTCCTCTTTCACGTCGCCACATAGATATTATATGATATGGTTTATATGCTGAGAGATAGGACGGCGGAGAGTGATGTAGGTTTTTACCGCGCTCTCTCATTCCCATAAGAATACCGATGTTTTATTAGTTGATTCATATTTAGTAGTTCCAGAAGTTGTTAATAGATGGCGTTAGTAAAATTCATTTGCAAGTTCTGAATCACGCTATCAAATGTTCATGTTAATTCCCTTTGACCGTGCGGGCGAAGCCGCGTTAAGAGCTAGTAATGTTACATCGTACAAAATCGAATTCCAAACCAACACACTATGCCAATGCCACGGTTACGTAAGACAGGAAAATTATTTCACAAACAAAAACGTATTTGTCAGTTACAAAATCCATTAATTTCAAAATGGTTCAGGTTCAAATAAATAGAGCACTCAGTCACAGAGATGACGCGGATTGAAAATTTGAATTCGAGTCATTTTTCCATCGAACAATAAATAGTACAGATTATTTTCTGTCAAAAACATCCCGGCATTAATTTCGCGCAAATATCCTGTGACTTTGATAAAGTGTGCTATACGTTTCGTAGGAAACTAACTTCGGAACTTGTCTGAAAAATATATTGAATTAATGCAGAAACCATAAATAGAAAGGAGGATAATTTGATATTGGAAAGAGATAAACATATAAATAGATACATTTAAGAGCTATTCATTTATAAAAACACACAAAGAAGTGTCAATTATCATCATTTATACACCATTATTTGTTTACATATTTGGAATCGACTTTTAATGTAGTAAGTTCATCGATTTTTTTTATCTGACTGAAGTAGCAAACGTGTATGCAGTCCACATGATGGTAAGTGGTCATTGCCGCTCATGGACATCTGTAATCAACTTCATACAGAACATGGGTTCTATCTGAAGTCAATCACAGAGACGAACATCATAGTTCTCGGGAGTGGCAACAACTCCCGAGCACAACAATATCAGATTTTTCAATTTTATCAAATTATTACAAAACCAACGTTTAGATAAGTAATTAACGATTATAACTGTATTGAATATACATATAAATAATACTACGTATTCCCAAATATATTTATATAGTTTTCAACTCAAGTGGTCGAAAGGGACTGCCATGGGCACTAATAAAGACGGATGGATACGCTGTTCTACGTATGTTATGTCACTTTGGGATTGCCCACAGCGAACATGTTAAACTAGATCGGTAAGGATGTCCACAAGCTGAAGATTTAAGTACACATACCCTATCAAGCACACAGGTATCCCTGAGTTTAATTGATCGACACACACATGTGCCACTAAATTAAGAAATGTATCTTGTTCATCATCAACCCATTATTCGCCCACTGCTGGGCACGGGTATTCTCTCAGAATGAGAGTTTAGGCAATATTTCACCGTGCTGGCCAAGTGCGTATTGGTGGACTTCACACACCTCCGAGAACTTTTTTTAAGAACTCTCGGGTGTATAGGTTTCGTCACGATATTTTCCTTCACCGAAACGCAGTGATAATTCATTTCTAATACGCACATAAATCAGTGGTGCGTGCCTGGGTTTGAACCTCGGACCTCCCGATCGAGAGGGCAAGTTTCAACCATTAGGCTATCACAGCTCTTTGTATCTTGTTAATGTATCTTATTCATATCATAAATGTGAACCTTTGTACGGGTGTGGTTGTTATTCTATTACACAAAAACTACAGATCGCATTTCACTGAAATTTGGCACACAGTCTATGACCTGGATTAACACATGGGATACTCATTATCAGGGTAAACGTGATCAAAACGGACGGAACTGCGAAAAGCTATTAGATTCTATTATATTCTAAATTTGGGAAAACCTACTTAACATAAACATAGTAATATCTCGACTTAGGCTACCTCGACTTACGCGAACTCGGAGTTACGCGGTTTTCAAATCTCCTCAATTTGTCTTTTATTGAGTGCCAGCTGGATCACACAAGCTCTATTTTATGGATTACATAGCCTAACTATCCTACACTATTAAATAAGAGTGTGGAATAGTAAGACTATGTACTTGTATGACAGCTACATTTTATTTTGTGTTACATATTTCTTGTACCCCGAACTTACGCGAATTCGACTTACGCGGTTATCAGTCAGTCCCACCTATCGCTTAAGTTCGGGATATTACTGTATTGTGTGTATTACTAACTTATTATTATTATTCAAGGGACGCCTGTATCCAGCAGTGGATCTCAAGAGGTAGTTGGATGAATGTTGCAAATTGGATGGAGGTTGTAAATTCAAAGTCAATTAAGTAATCTCTAACTTAATTGACTTTCAATTTAAATGCCTTACTCCTATAAATCGCAATTTTTATGTCCACCAATACGCACTTGGCCAGCGCGATGGACTATGGCCTATTACTGTCTGAGAGAAGACCCGTGCCCAGCAGTGGGACATTACTGGGTTGACGAGACACCTATAAAACCAGAACACTTCAGCGCTCCGTTTGTAGTAGGAAAGGTGTCACCGGCGCCTTAACGATATTCGGAATATTTGTTAGTACACGTTGTTATGATTCCCCCACGGTACCGTAAATGCGAAGGGCACAGGGTGGGCGAATGTATTTTTGTTATACGCTGAAGCCTCTTTATTACTTTTATGACGACCCGCGTGGCGCAGCGGTTACCATACCGATCTGACACGTGGGTCCCGGGTTCGATTCCCGTATGGTATCTGAATGATGAGTTTAGATTCTTGTTCTGGGTCTGGGTGTTTGTGTATTCGTCTTTGTGCGTGTCCATGATACCCACGACACAGGAGTAAATCCTACTGTGGGGCTATGAGTGTAGAAAGCGTTTTTCACTTTGGCTCGCTACCCAGTTTCTTTCACACATGTTATATTCGATATTAATCGATATTAATGTATTTGTTGTATCAGTTTGACTTTGAAAGCACAATTAGTCCTTGGGGATAGCAAGTGAGCGTTTGGGTCGTTAATAATATTTTAATATAACATTCGAGCAATCGATCACTGAAAAACTTTTTTCGTTGCTAATAGGTTCATCTATACCTATATCTATACTAATATTATAAAGAGGAAACTTTTGTATTTTTGTATGTTTGTTATGAATTAACTTAAAAACTACTGAACCGATTTTTAAAATTCTTAGAATGCTACATTATTCCGAACTAACATAGGCTTTATTTTTTACTAGAAAAACGAAGAGATCCTTGCTAAAACTTCAGTAACGTGAACTGTGTTTATACAATTCTTACTTCGCATATGCTGCGGTAACTATTGATGATAGATCCAAAAAATGTTTTGCAATATTAAAGAACACATCGATATCTACGAAAACTTTCACGATACTCTATGTCCAACTATTGTAATTTAGTCACTCCACATGTCCACTTTTTACATTTTAAAAGTAAATTTAAAAGCTGATCAAATCCAAACCATTATAACCATATTTTCGTATTATCCTTAACCAAATAATATTATATATTTTCACACAATTAAAGTAGCAAACGAGCATGCAGTCCTAATAGTAAATGTCCACCGCTGCCTATGATCAATATAATCACATGCTTATAGATAAAACAGGGGTTCTATCAGAAATTAATCACAAATGCGTTGCTACTTTCGATGACTAAATTGTCGCCTCATATACAAATAAATATTTCACCATAATTCTATCATATTTCTATAAATTCAAATTATAGGTTAAATTCTGCTATTATGTCATTAAGAAATGCATTAAGCTCGTTACTGTGAATTCATACGAGCAATGTAATAACTGCGTCATCACTACCAATCAATTTTTGGAGGTCTACAGCTGACTCCCCTAATGGGTGACCTTAACCAAGAGTCACCGCATTTGTATAGCTTTCCTCACAATGTTTTTCTTCACTGAAAAGCAGTGATAATTAATTTCTAATACGCACATAATTTTAGAAAAATCAGTGGTGCGTGCCTAGGTTTGAACCTCGGACCTCCCGATCGAGAGGGCAAGTTTCAACCATTAGGCATGAGTAACAGTAGATCAGTGATATGCTCTGCTGTTACTCATCTCCTAGATTTTGTTAACTTTCACCAATAAACTGCACGCGTTTTCTATACAAAAAATATTGACTTTCCGTATATATTTTTAATTCAACAATTAAATCCATTAAACGTTTCATTAATAAACCTTAATAATAATTAACTTTAATCTAAGCTCGTATTGCTTAATTTTTGTTTAACGAAAACTTTTAAACGAGGACTTTTTACTTGTAAACGAGGACATTTTTTAAATTAATATTCATTAAAAAGTCCTCGTTTCAAGCAAGCTGAGCTTACATCATTATTAACGTTACTTAGTTTTAGATTAAATTTTAAGCATTTTATATTTTCATATGTACCGTCTACTTGTATACGTTCCAATAAAATAAATAAATCAATTGCGATTTTTATAAAACATGGCATTCACCGTTGTACTATACTAATTATGAATGCCTTTCGAAATCATTTTATATATGACCTAACTTCACATGAAAATAGATTACTACATTTTAAATACACCCAACACGGATACGTGTAATAAGTAGATTTATTTATAAAAATATGTATTAAAGTATTATTTAAAGTACGTATTGTTAATTATTGAAAGTTTTATACAAATGCAAAATAAATTAAAGGAACGTAATAACGACTTTAATATAAAAACAAAAATTCCCTAAATCCAATAGTTCATAACTTAAAATAAAACAATATAATCTGTATAGTTTCTTGTACTCTTACTATTTCCGTAGGTCCTTTGTATATAAAAACGTAATAATATGTTTGGGTATTAAGGCGCTACGTGTCTACCTTCGAGGCAAAGGTCTAATAGAATATTCGCAAACAAAACACGTGCTTCACCCTCAAAAGTAGTGCAGACTTACCCTTAACAATAAACAGCTACAAGACAAAAGTTTCACACCGAAGACACTTAATTTTAAACTACCTTTAATTTTAAACACTTAGTATAAATACAATTTTAAAACTTTACACTTATGAGTAAACTTTGACACTACTTTACTTACAATCTAAAAGGTCACACGTCAATTAAAACACACACAGTTATCGTTAACACAACACAACACCAGCACAGTTACGATATTTTCGATAATATTTCGCGAAAGAACCAACACGTGCGTTTTGGCCGCAAGCTCGCGCCACACTGCCTGAAACGACGAAGCTAGCCGACGGAACCCGTCTTCAGGCTGTCTCTTTCGCTTTCAAAGCCTTTGCTAGACCTAGTCTGCGGTTTCACCTACATTGGAAGTAGCTTTTTATTTTAGCGAATAGACAATTACCTCGGCAAGTATCGAAATAAAGTTTTTACAACTTTAAAAAGATTTTCATGCCACTATTTGAGAAAAAGTCGTCATAGCGTCATATCAAGGGGACTGTGGAATCCGGCACAAGTCCAGTCGGTATATGTAGACTCTTAAGTGATGCATTGGAGACAGGTTGGCGTGGCAGGTCAAAATGTTTCCCAAAATATTGGTCATCAAAATAAAAACCTTTTGCTGTGGTATTAGGTGCAAAAATAAATGAGGGTTGCTATCCTCTCCTCCTACTCCTTATGCATAAGGAGTTCGGATTTTAACAATATATTTTTGTTTGAACATATTACATTCGAATTACTCACAAAATTATATAAGAAAACTACATAAAAACATTAATGAAAAAATACATCGGAGTAAAAACTATTTTTTTACTTAAAAGGAAATAGGACTAACAGTTTAAGAGCTTTTATGTCTAATAAAGACGTTTTTTTTTTTTTTTTTCTATAAGACGTTTTCGATATCTAGGACTTTTAGATCACGTTATTACTTACATAATAAAACCGAGGTCTTTTATGTCAGGTCTTTTTTATGACGAAGTAAGGGATGATAGTCCCCAGGCCATTTAAACGAAAGAAAACTCACAGGCATATGGATTTCCTCATTGTGTTTCTAAAACGTAAGCCTTGAATTATTTCAGCTTTTAATGATGTCTACTACGCTATGTAGTTCGACCGAAGAAATACCACCGCCACACCTATTTCTAGCGTCAACTAACCTCGGTTAAGACAAAAATTTTTAGTGCAGTCGATTACAAATGTACATTAGGTGACTATGAGGTGAACTGCACACTCGATTGCTACTGATAGGCATATAATAAAAAAAACTATAATTAATTATACGAGTAGATGGTAGAAGTACTAAATAAATAGCAAAACATTTCAAATTCGTATGAAGCCATACAAATATCACGAAGACAAAGTTTAATCACGGAATGTTCCCATATTTTATGTCGGTCTAAAGGGGCTGATTACTGTTTATTTTTGGACTCTACATATTAAATGGCACAAAACCGGCTCTTTGATACTGTGGTACAGAATGTACATTTACAAGAGCATTGTAAAAATAAACGAGTATTCCACGGAGTATATGATGAAGCATTAATCAACCCATAACAATATTTATAACAACAGTGTATCGTCTATATGAAAATAATTTATTTTCTCATGTCATCATCATTATTTTTGGTAACATTGAAGTAGTTTTAAAAGTAGTAGAACAATGGTTTGAACGGGCACGTACCACTGCCATGCCTATTTTCTAGCGTGAAGCAGTTCTTGAGTTTTGGTGGAAGGGTGAGGTTGCCGGCACTTTTTTACTGGAGGCGACCATCATCCTCGGGATTAGGAAAGCATCTGTGCTTAGCTTCGGATTGAACCCTTCTTCTATATGAAATTGCTTTCAGATGTCCATGGGCACCAGTGACCACTTACCATAAGGTAAACTGCATGCTCTATTGCTAAATCCATCTTATAAAGAGGACATAGTGAAGATTAACAGACTTTACGTATCCTTATTGTTAACTTTTAAGTTCCATGGCAGTTATAGAAAAATGGACCCTAATAGGAACATTGTTGTTAGTATGTCTATTAAGAACGATTTTCTCAGCAAATCGTAGTTTCAAGTTGACATGTCCAATACGGGTCTATGACATCACTGAGCTGAAAAAATACAAACTTATAAAACAACGCGATGAAAAGATACGACAGTTTATGCGACATAATTTTAAGATTTATTGGTATCATTATATAAGAAAACATTCAATTTGATCTGTTAAAACATTTAAGTTTTCACTTCTTATTAATTCTATAGGTGGTAGAACCAGTGTAGTTTGACCGGAGAAGTATCACAGCTACACCTATTTAGAGCGTGAAACATTTCGTGCGTTTCGATGGAAGGGTGTGGTTGCCGGCACACTTTTTTATGAGGTAACCATCATAGTCCTCGGGAGTAGCAACGCATCTGTGATTGACTTCAGACAGAACCCATGTTCTGTATGAAGTCGCTTACAAATGTCTATGGGCTGCAGTGACCACTTACCATCAGGTGCATTGCATACTCGTTTGCTACTTCGATCAGATAAAAATTAAGATCTTCATGTTTAGAGGTCAGATGCACTTAATTTTAGCGACTTAGATAAAATAAAAACTAAATATTTATTTTTTCTCTTTATAAGTCATTTGTGTGTGTGATTACAAATTGATTTGACACATGGTGGTGTTACAAATTAGCATAGCACTCAGTAACTGCTAACTATGGACTACCTTAATCCAGAAAAAAGGTAATTAAAATCAAAACATCCCACAGCAGTACTCGGTATTACAGCTTGAAAGCGCTTTTAATTTTAACGACAATGTGAACCTAGATGACGCTACTGTGCTCCCACGTTATAAATGTGTTCACACACCCTTTCTTGAATATATGGCCCCTATTACGTATAAAAGAACCCACTTCATACTTCCGTACTGAGACGCGTTTCTTAGCTTTACGGATTATAAAATACATATTTCAACTCGCACTTAGTTTGAAAGTAAGTTCATGTCTGTGGGTTATAACACTACTTTTTAAATTCGTCATCAAATAAAACTTTATGAGTGACATAGATAAACTTAACTCCTTAAACTCGCATAAAGTTTC
This sequence comes from Spicauda simplicius, assembly GCA_949699795.1. Taxonomy (NCBI): domain Eukaryota; kingdom Metazoa; phylum Arthropoda; class Insecta; order Lepidoptera; family Hesperiidae; genus Spicauda; species Spicauda simplicius. The sequence goes on along the minus strand of OX453077.1, from coordinate 8,625,995 downwards.
AAGGGAACTTTTACAGCCTGAAACACAATATTCATCGTGCCAATTTGCTGATAGTTACAAATATATCTATATATTATATTTATATACGTGAGGCTAAAACTTGTGATCCGTTTATAACATACTTGCCGCGGACGGAGTATGAAATTACGCACGGTTATAGTAGATGTAGAGAAGGATTACGGAATGCTATTTTTTTCTAATAATACATTAAACATACATAAAGTCAACTAAAAACATATTACACATACTACCGTGCACTGAACGCAAACACATATATAATAAACGAAATAAAACATTCAATGTCTTACTATGAGAACAAATAACGTCAAACATGTCATATGTTTTTGTCAAAATACCCGCTATTGCTTTTAAATGCAGCTGAGTTAATTAAACCTCTTTTTACCTTTGACGGATGTGTTCAAAAGAACTTGAAAATTAATACAATTTAATTGAATTGTAGGAATATTCGTGCTACTTTAGACAATATGAAGTTTAGTTTTTGAGTTATATTACGGTCGAATTTCGTCCGTTGTGACGGGTGACTAGTACCTATAATAGTGTCATGTGGTTAACCTCTTAGCTTACTTGTCGCTTTCTGGCAAAGTCCAACCCTTCAGTCATCAAATAAATTAAGACATAAATTTTATTTAAAGTTTATTACAGATGTCTATTAGTGGTAGTAATTGTTTTGAGGAATATAACATGTTTATGTATGACCTTTAATTTATATTATAGTACGTTACCTAGTCTATTACTAACAGAAAAATGTGGTTAATAATACGTTCTAAATTATAAAGTGAAGTAAAAGTTAAGCAATTAACGTTTACTTTTAACATTGTTGTTCGCGCACATTTTTTAACATTATAAAGCAGTATTTTATTACATTCACATTAAGAAGAAGAAGTAATTTCTGTTAAAATACATATATTGTTCTAATACGGTAACATAATTATCCCATCTCAAAATATAAAGATCCCAACAATATTGAGTATCGTAACATTATTGTGTTCTATTATAATACGAATATGTAGGAAAAAAAGAATAAAATGGGGCTCCCTGAAAATCAGCAGTCATGGTTAGGCACAGGTACCAGGCACTACAGCACAGGTTGGGTGTAAAATGTTTTTCAGTCTCCATCCATATATACTATTTTTGTTTTTTTTTGTGTTGTGTTTAGGGTTTTTTTGCTATAAATAACATTATTTTAAATTTTAATATTTTATTATAATTTACATGTACTACTCGACCAAAACAATTAGGCGCATGTCAGTTGAAACGTCATTAGAACTAGTGATTTCCCATCCCGATACGAAGTATATTCTATTACCAAATACCAAGAGTATGTAGGTATACCATTATTAAAACATACGCCATAATGGTATATGTTCAATAGTCGTGTATTTATTAAAGCACTTTCATGTGTTTAATATATTCGCGGACATTCAATATTTCTTTCTTTTTCTATTTGTGTAACAGGATAATGCCTGTTGCAGCACACACTCGATTTTCGACTTGGAAGACAGGAATACTGAGCTCATGCGCATCTTCTCTTGTTAAAAAAATGCATATTTTGAATGTAAGAGTCCTTTCTCCTCCACGAAGAGTCTTTTTCCTACCCATTGTGAGGCTTATTGACGAATAATCAACTAATTTAACAATAACTTTAAAAAAAACAACAATATCTCATTAAACTAACATTATAACGAAATAACATTAAACACGTGCTGGCTAACGAAAATACCTAGACAATACACGACTGCACGTCACTAGGGGATTCGCGGAGACAGAAGCAAGAGGCGGGGTACGGAACCGCTTTTGTTTTATGCGCCTAATTGTTGTGGTCGAGTAGTACTAATTCTGTCCTTGCGTTATTAAAAGTAAAAATGCAAATATATGCAAATAAATGATTTTAGTCATAGACATAGACAAACACAAAAACGACGCTCAGTCGTCCCGGCATTGTGATACATATGAAGAATATTTCCCATAAATACTTCACAAAAACAAGACCAGGTTCTGAAGATAAGCACGTTGATTTGCAAAGTGTTCTCAAAGACTCGAAGGAAGGTGATAGGCGTTCGTGGATTAAATCAGGCATATCGGAGTGACTCTCTTCGACACCCGACACGAGTGTCGATTGACATCTGACGAGTACACGATTCGAGACCTCAGATCGGGAAATATCGTAAGGATTATTCGGAATTTCTGAACGCAATTTTAGAAATGATAAGACTCGTGCTTTGGAAAGTTAGAGCCGAATGTATTTTATTGCATATAACTCTCATGGGAGCTTCAGTTGTTTACCCAATTACGTCGGAAAAAGGGTAATGTGATTCTTGTGCAACCCCGGGGTGGACGGTGGCATGTGTGGTCGCATGCTGCCGTAAAGACCAGAAGGTGCGGTGAGCGTTTCACGCCCACCAGGGAAGAGCCCGAAAGGGGCATCGCGCTCGGAGAACTCCGGCTGTGTTCCGTTGGAGATCCCGGAGTTCACCACGTAGTGCTGAGGGCAGCTACCAGGGGGGTTTTAGTACGGTATGAATCCCAATTATGACGCGTCGCTCCTACGATGCCGGGTACCTTTAGAAGTTTTCCCCCTCGTAAACAAAAAAGGTATGTCCATTTCTATAATACACTCGTTACGCGCTACAGCACAAATGGCTTAACGAATTCATATGACATATCATTGGAATGGACTAAGTTGCCAGCGTGACGTATATAAATCTATAAATTGTTAAAAAATATTGCATATTAGGGATGTTTTTTATAACTTATTAAAAAAACCGACTGCTCAAACTGAAACTGAAGGCAATTGTTTTCGTACAGTCGGTTTTTTTTGCAACTCAACGTTACGGAAGTAAGCAAACGATAAAAGCCGTTCCAAAAATACAGAGATGAAAATTCTATAACAAAGATTGAACGAATTGACGATCATGTAGCACAATTGTAAGCCTATACTATGCAGTATACAGTACAATTTTTAGCATAGATGGAGTATGCTTAGAAATATATTTATGTTTTAGAAGTCAAATAGGCACTGCCTTCCACGAAGTGCTGCGACAGCTTATAGTCATACTTAACCGAGGCTTTCCAACTTGCTATCAGATGACCTGAAAGCTTATCTTCGATTTCTTAAAGTACGATTTAAGAATAATAGTCCTAAATCGTACATTTTTAGGTTTTTGGAAATTGCTTGTTACTTCAAAAGTTTATAACATTTATGTTAATTTGTTGTTGTAAACTAATAAAACATTAGGTAAATAAAGCCAAAATGACGAATTAGGCAAGTATACCCTACTACTAGCTATCTTCTTTACTATCTAGGTACTTCTTTATTATATGTTCTTTACTATAGAATGTAGATAAATTTTCATGAACCCACATGCGAATTTTGAAGTACATTTATTATCTCCCTTCAAGTCCCCTGTTGAAACCTGTGGATCCAACTGAACCAATTTGGGAACAAAGGTTCTAAACCACGCAATGGGTCCCGGTTTCGATTCCCGACCAGACAGGTATCTGAATGATCAGCTTAGATTCAAGTTCTGGGTCTGGGTATTCGTCTTGTGTGTGTCCATGGTACCCACGACACAGGAGAAAATCCTAATGGCGTGGGGCTATGAGTGTAGAAAGCGTAAAGAAAACGTATTAAACCAATCTTTTTTTAAACATTTGAGATAGATAATTTATAACGATAAACCATAGTTACGAAAAAGTCATCAATACTAACCTTTTCTACAATACAAGCTAACGTATCTTTGAACCTAGGTCATAGATATAATGTTCAACACTCACCTTCGTATATAATAGATAAGAACATAAATTGAAGTAAGAGGGATAAAATAAAAAATATTCCAATTTCGGCAACAGATTGCCTGGGATGGTATCCCTTATAAATATATTAAAGGAGGAATTATGACTTGCAAGGAAGCCAATATGTTCGCCCCTCGATCTGAAGGATGCCTTTTCAAATTGAGGCCTCGATTAACGCGCCTTTGAGGCTCGGGTCTCAAAGGGTCTTATTGTGAATAATCGTAATATGCAATGTATACCAATGTATGCAGATAAACCCTTTTAGGTCTATTGTTTTTTAATCAACAATTTACATACTATAACAATCTTTGCATAAAAATACATGTAGAAAAAATAGCAAGCCTTTATCAGTGTGGTTATCATTAGTTGTCTGGGACTCCATATTGTTTTAGGCGTAGGATAATCGGGCGAGGAGAATATGAAGTAATCCGTACTTAATTAACAATGTACTATTCTATTAATCACAATAGTTTAACAAAGTTTAAAATGAAGGAGTAACACAAAATCACTGACACTCCACCGAACACGTAATCAATAGGGGATGCGCGGAGACAGAAGCGAGGTGCGGGGTACGGAACCGCTTTTGTTTTATGCGCCTAATTGTTGTGGTCACGTTATAGGTATATCACATTATATTGAAAGAAGGTACTTTTCTTACTAATATTATAAAGGCTAATATGTATGTATGTTTGTTATTCTTTAGCGCAAAAACTACTAAGCGGATTTCGCTGAAATTAGCCATAGGTGCTTATAGTTTAAGAGCTGGTTTAACACACATTATGCTCTTTACCATAGTGAACTTGGCGAAAGCGAGCAGAGCTTAGGAAACAAGCTGGTATATATATGAAGAGATTGACTCATCATCGCAGAGCCTAAAGTACTAAATCTAATGATATAATTTCGGCAGAGGATTCATTTTACGACGTAGATACTAACAACGGATTATTTAATACTCCAATCTTAAGGGGTTAAAAGTTAATTAAAACTTAGTAGATTTGGAAACAATCAGTAATAAAATTAATACTTAGCTTTTAATCTTATTAATATTAATAAAAATCTGAACGTTTGTTAGCGCGTACATGTGTACAAATTTCATTCAAAAACTACATTTTTTTTATCTTACTGAAGTAGCAAGCGAGCATGCAGTCCACCTAATGGTAAGTCGTCACTGCCGCCCATCGCAATCTGCCGACATCTGCAATCAATTTCATACAGAACGTGGGTTCCATCATCACTCACAGATGCGTTCCTACTCTCGAGGACTATTATGATAGCCTCATGTGAAAGTGGGCCGGCAACCACACCCTGGGAGGAGCCCGATGGGGCAACGCGTTCAGAGGACTCCGGTTACATTCATTTGGAGATCCCGGAGTCCTATTTGTAGAGCTGAGGACGGTCACCGGGGGGGGGGGGGGGGGGGTTAGTGCAGTAATAATCCTACATAACCTATAAATATTTCAACAAATATGTCGCGTAAAAAAACCCTTGCCGTTCCGTAGCAGCAAGCTGCAGGCCCTTAGTATGTCATTACAACACCTTTCAATCCAGTAGGTACATTTAGTGTTACGAAGTGCTAATGTAAAGTAGATACATAGTAGGTGTGAGGGTCCCCAGAGACAATAACTATTATAATTATAATTTTAAGTTGCTTTTTCGGTTTATTGTGATTATTTTTTTAGGGTTTGATCTAAGATTTACTTAGATCAAACCCTAAAAAATAATCACTGTTAATTTACCTAGTATACTCTTATCTCTTATCGTATGCCTATTAGAAATTCAGGTCATCGGCCCACCTGGTGGAGGGGCGACCTGTGTTCCTTTTGCCTAAACGTGGTCGCCACTCGCCACCAGGTGGACCGATGACCTGAAGAAAACAGCGGGAAACCGTTGGATTCGGAAGGCACAGGACCGGTTGGAGTGGCGTCATTTAGGGGAGGCCTATGTCCAGCAGTGGACCTCAAAGGGCTGATGGATGGATAGATGGACTCTAATCTGGGATGAAGTACAGATGTCTCCGGGATTTATAGGCTACATACCATCAGGCGAACTGCATGCTCGTTTAATGTTTTCATATTGTAAACATGGAAATCCGTTAGCGCTAAATTTAACTACAAAACCATACATAAAACTTTTTGTACAAAACGTAAAGGTAGGAATCGTAAAATGTAATTAATAGTAGGTGATACTGACATATCTGTACTTTAGTACAACTTTATTACGTTACGTCAAAACAATATTTTTTGTTGTAATAATTACGATTGCGTTTTTACGTTTTTCGTTTACGGCTATAACTTGTAGTGTTCTTTGCCAAAACATAAACAATGATTACTAGGTCTCTGGTCAAAAGTCACTAGACCCCTGCATCAAAATGCTGTAACTATTTGATTAAAACTAAATTCACATTTACTAGCGCATTGACTAAACTTAGTCCGCAGTTCGGTTCACTAAAGGCCCTCAGAGAACACTTGCTTGCCAATTTAATTTTGCAGCTGAGTTATGGCCGACGATATTGGAACTTGGACTCCAGTGGCTGAATTAATGATGGACTTAGTAATGCATGCGGTTGAGACGTTTCCTGTGTTCTTCCAACTTCCTCTTATTTGTTCGAGGAATGGTTGTAACATAACGCAGTTTCCCTTTTGGCTTCCGTTCAGAAACCCTTATTACCCGACTGCGTTAGAAGAAGGCTTAATGTTTTCCCGGTCTATGTATGTTTGTTTGTATTCACGTATGTATGTATATTTGTATATATTTATGTCCATTTCTTTGACACGCGCTATAGCCCGAATCAGCTTGACGATTATAAAGTAGGTACTGGCTGAACCCCGCAGCTTCGCCCGCGTTATAATAAATCGATGTATCGGTTGTCCCGTGGGAATAAGATTTTTTCCCACAATAGAATGTAGTTCATATGTTCATGAATAATTTCATTTCGATTTTGTTAATTATCACCATATTTAATTATTTAGCCTTAAAAGTTGCGATGTTTTGCATGCAGTCGTCGCTTATAATTGTGCTGCCACTTATCTAATTACTTTCATTATTAACACCTTTACCATGTAACAGTGTTCAGTATGTTAGTGACCTATATTAAATAAATAAATAAATAAATAAATAAATAAATAAATAAATAAATAAATAAATAAATAAATAAATAAATAAATAAATAAATAAATAAATAAATAAATAAATAAATAAATAAATAAATAAATAAATAAATAAATAAATAAATAAATAAATAAATAAATAAATAAATAAATAAATAAATAAATAAATAAATATGTTAATCCAGAGTGTCAGCTAACTCCCTACCAATTTTTACGAAAATCGCTCCAGCCGTTTAGACGTGAAGAGATAACAAACATACACACTCACAAACTTTCGCCTTTATAATATTAGTACAAAGTATGATAGTATGATGATGATATGATGCATTTAATCAACTAGATTGACTTTTTATATATAAGTGTAGTCCGTCTGATTGCAAATTGTAACCTATTTAATACAAGTTGAACAACTGCAAAACTAAATTCACATTTACTAGCGCATTGACTAAACTTAGTCCGCAGTTCGGTTCACTAAAGGCCCTCAGAGAACACTTGCTTGCCAATTTAATTTTGCAGCTGAGTTATGGCCGACGATATTGGAACTTGGACTCCAAGATGTGGCTGAATTAATGATGGACTTAGTAATGCATGTGGTTGAGACGTTTCCTGTGTTCTTCCTAACTTCCTCTTATTTGTTCGAGGAATGGTTATAACATAACGCAGTTTCTCTTTTGGTTTCCGTTCAGAAACCCTTATTAGCCGACTGCGTTAGAAGAAAGCTTAATGTTTTCCCAGTCTATGTATATTTGTATATATTTATGTCCATTTCTTTGACACGCGCTATAGCCCAAACCACCTTAACGGATTATAAAGTAGGTACTAGCTTCACCGGCGTTAAAATAAATAGATGTATCGATTATCCCGTGGGAATAAGATTTTCCCCCACAGCAAAAAGTAGCCTATATGTTAATCCAGAATGTCAGCTAACTCCCTAGTAAATTTTACAAAAATCCCTCCAGCCGTTTAGACGTGAAGAGGTAACAAACATACACACTCACAAACTTTCGCATTTATGATGATGATATATAATGCAGTTTATGTATTGGTCTAATAACCCTTTATACCGTCTGCGTCAGAAGAAAGGTAATGTTTTCTAAACGTATAAAAAAATCAAAATCAAAATATACGTATGTATTTTTCAAGATGGTAGAACCAGTGTAGTTCGACCGGGGAAGTATCACCGCCACATCTGTTTCTATCGTGAAGAATTTTTGCGTTTCGATGGAAGGGTGTGGTTGCCGGCACACTTTTATAGGAGGCGAACATCATAGTCCGCGAGAGTAGCAACGCATCTGTGATTGACTTCAGAACCCATGTTCTGTATGTAGTTGATTACAGATGTCCATGGGCGCAAGTGGCCACTTACCATCAGGTGGACTGCATACTTGTTTGCTACTTCAGTCAGATAAAAGAAAATATATGGCATAACATTTGAATCCACTCAGTTATCAATTTTATATGCAAGTAGCAAACCACTTAATTCATAAACTGTCCTGTATTCAATTATTAACTGTATTAGAGTCTATATTAGAGCACAGTACTTCTTAACGCTGTTATTTATAGGACAGTAATAGTAAGACATAATAAGTTAATCCTTATTAATTTAGATAATAAACACACATTTTAAATAATAAACACATAATAATTATTTTATACATTTTATGTTAAGGCGTTGATGGAAAACGAACTTATTCTCTCACCGTCTAGAAAAATAAATTTATAATTAAATTAAAATATGCGGTTTACCGTTTTTTCAACATCAGCTACGTAACAACATTTTTCGCTATTTCTTATACATACAAAGCTTTGTCATTTACGCACACTTTAACGTGTTTCTCTTTTTTTCTTTGCCAATTTAATATTCTTGGCTGGCAGATAAATTAAATTCACCTTTTTGCGTTTAATTTACATTTACACTTTATAATACTTACCATAAAACAAATAAAATAATGAGCTTAAGCGTTTATACACTTATAAGTTAAAATACCCAACCTGTGGTCACTCCGAAGTCATTTTCAGATTCCGAGCGTAAATTGGTTTTCGAAGTAAAATTTATTTAGAACACAGTTACAAAGTTTCAAGTGGTTATCGCGGGTAACGACAACACGTAACTCAGTTTAATAGATTGATCGAGTTACGAGATTAAAGTATTTGATCTTGTTTTAACAGTTTAACATGTAGAAATAAAGCTTACGCATAGCGGCGGTATGTTGTGTTGATTTTTTTATTGAAAGGTCGCAAAAGTGTATACATGATGATACTGAGACATTTAAGACTTGTGTAATCACATACAAGGTGGTAGAACCAGCGTAGTTCATATGTACCACCGTCACAACTATTTCTAGCGTGAAGAATTTCTTGAGTTTCTATGGAAGGGTGTAGTTGTCGACTCACTTTTATATGAGCGTTATAGTCTTAAGGAGTAGCAACGCATCTATGATTGACTTGTTTGCAGATTTCCATGGGCGGCATGGACTACTTACCATCAGGTGGACTGCACGTTCGTTTGCTTCTTTAATAAGATATAAAAAAAACAATCCTGGTGAGAAGCAACTCATTACCTAATTGATATGAACCCGCGAGAACTAAATTGCGGGTAGTGAAATTTTTCGGAGTGATGTCCTTTATAAAATTCTTATGAAATTATAGCAAAAAATACTTCATCAATATTCCCGATAAACGGATTTCATTATTCACAATAAAATTATAAGTTTTACATAGAACTTATAATTTTATTATTATCTGTAATAAAAGCCGACTCAGCAGTTGCTTTACGAGTGCTTGGCGACACAATGAGTTTTATTTCTTAGTAACGTTAGCGGATAAGAAAGAAAATATACCTATTAAACCCTATTATATCTATATAACTTCACCATTATAGAATAAGTCCATATTTATAATAATTTGCTTAATTGTCCCGACAGTAAAACTCTTACTGATGAATCAGCGATAGTGTATAATTAAAGACGTTACATGTTAATGTAACGCAGTTAGGCAGGTATAACTAGTCACCCGTCGCTACGGTCGAAATTCGACCGTAATTGAAATTAAAAAACTAAACTGCATATTGTCCAAAGTAACACGAATATTTGTCAAATTAAAATAAATTGTATTGTTTTCAAGTTTTTGAAGGCACCCGTTAAAGGTAAAAAGAGGTTTAATTTTCTAAGCTGCATTTAAAAGCAATAACGGGTATTTTGACAAAGACATCTGACATTTTTGACGTTATGTGTTTTCATAGTAAGACATTGGATGTTCTATTTCGTTTATTACGTAGGTATGTGTTTGTGTCTAATGCAAGGTAGTGTGTGTAATGTGTTTTAGTTGATTTTATTTATGTTTTATGCATTATTTGAAAAAAAGCATTAGCATTGCGCAATCCTTCTCTACATCAACAATAACCGTGCGTAATTTCATACTCTTCCGTCTGCGGCAAGTGTCTTGAAAACGAATCACAAATTTTTACTTTACGTATTAATATATAGATGACTAACTGAAACCCGCAGCTTCGCCCACGCTTAATAAATACATGACATATACATAGCCATTCAAGAGGAATATTTCTTTCATACATATATTTTTGGTATCTTGAACCGTTTTCGCAGCGCACGCAACGAAACCCCTCAAGGATGAATAATTTTCCTTGTTTTTTTCACATTTTCCATGATTTCTTCGCTCCTAATAGTTGCAGCGTGATGTTATATAGCCTAAAGCCTTCCTCGATAAATGGTCTATTCAACATAAAAATAATTTTTCAATTCCAACCAGTAGGTCCTGAGATTAGCGCGTTCAAACAAACAAACAAACTCTTCAGCTTTATAATATTAGTATAGATACTCGTACAAAAGTATATGAATTTAGGTGTCTAAGTTCTTTGTTTAAACATATCTAGTTTAATATTAGGCACTTAATTATTTGTCAAGATGTAGGAATACCCACATAAGTACCGATCTCGACAGAGACTAAACCATTGATAACTAATTGATGCATGTTGTAGAGGCCTACTCAATTAATACTAAAGAATGCTCACCGGCTCGGGAGGTCTCGAGAGGCTTAAGTGCCCTCCACCCTCTCATGCCGACTCTCATGCATCTTGAAAGGAACTGTCATATCAATCAAGCAAATATGGCAAGGGTAAGTTGTTTTTCCGAATGTATGGAAGCTATTGCTTGTCTAAATAAATTGAGCAAATGTGATTTTAGACACCCAGCTTATTTTCGACTCGGAAACGTTATAAAACTATGACGTTGGTAAACATAATGTCCGTACTGAGTTAGAATTTTATCGAATAATGAGCTTTTAAAATAGAGTAATGAATGCCCAATAAGTTTATATTATTTTGTAGACAAAATAACGTACAGGGAAATCTCATTATACCTGGGAAGAGTCTCAATTCGGAGCTTGTAGCTATATAAAGGTTTGTACATATAGGTATGAGATAGGAAAACAGGTGGCGCAATTCAGAAATACTAGTAGCGCCATCTCATGACGTTTTGCGGAAAGTCATCAAGTCAAGCCGTCCTTGCTTTCTATTTATTTTGCAAAGAGAAAAGAAAAACGAGAAATGTTTTAACTAGAAACCAGAAACTTCATGTAGATAGGTACCTACACTACCTACATATTAAGTACCTACATTAAGTTTTGAAGCCTAACTTAATATTCTCTGCTCAAGTTCGCGTAAAGGAGCGGTCATTTTAGTTCGTCGTCCTATCGCGAGGTAGTTCGTTCGCTAGGTCTTTCGATATAAATTTCACGAGGATTTTCAGTTTTTCCAGTTCCTTGTTCTTTTGTTCCATTACTAGAAGATTGACGACGAAAAAAAGGTCGTCACAATCCATTTGCGAACTAGTCCGTTCGTTATGGCGACTAGTATAGTCGAATTGGCGACGAAAAATTTACTGTCAAGTTAACAAGCGAACGAAGTAGTTCTCAGCTCGGCGAACTAGTTCACTCAAAAGAGCGCTCTTCCGAACTACTTCGTTCGCGAACTACCCACGCCTAGGGGTAGGTAAGCAAAATAGAAGTGGATATGTTGCCCTTGCCCCAGTAATCGCCAACGTTTTTATATTCTTTTTTTTATAACTTCTTTCAAATTTGCTTTTTGAAGTGAAACTTCTTTATCGGGGTTGGAAAAAAATTTAGTGTAACATTTTTTCGTTACGCGCCATCTTTTTCCGTTACGCGCCATCTTTTTCTGTTACGCGCCATCTTTTTTTTCCGTTACGCGCCATCTTTTTCTTATCCCTACCACGCGTGATATTAGATAGATTATTATAGATTAGATTTATTAGATTTAACTTTATTTAACAAATTTCTGTAAAGTTGCATATAGTAAATTATTTTTTGAAAAATAACGTCATAAAGAAGTTTCACTTCTTACGAGTGTACGCTAGTACACGCACACATTTTTTTTACATTTGATTTCTTGCTCCACTACGCGCTTTGAAACTATATCTATTTGTACCTACATACAAAGATCAGCATGATAAGACCGCGATTTGATATGGTACTACGCTTCAAATCCTTCCAATGACTTGCATATTACGAAACATACGAAGTAAGATTCAGATATTTCCGTTTTTTTTATATTGAAGTTCTGATAACTACACTAACATAATCTCTCTGTATATGTTATTCGTCTTTACAAAATTATTAATTCTTTTATAGGTCAATTATTAATCGCTTTATAATAAAATAAATTGGGTTTCCTATTGAAATTCAATTGTTGATTAATAAGTTCAAAGCATTGGTTAAAAAGCTTACTATAAGATTTCTGATAATAACAGATATAACGATAAAACAGCTTAGGTCTGAACCATACAATATGTTTCCATAATTATTTAAATGTCGAAGTGTAGTGTATTTTTAAGGGCCCCCGTAGTCGTACATAAAATCTCTCGACAACCCATTATTGTCCCACTGCTGGGCATGGATCTTCTCTGGAGAGAGTTTTAGGCCATAGTCCACAGCGCTGGCCAAGTGCGAATTGGTGGACTTCACACACCTTCGAGAACTTGATCAGTGGTGCGTGCCTGGGTTTGAACCGGACCTCCCGATTGAGAGGGCAAGTTTCAACCATTAGGCTATCACTGCTCTACAGTCTGTCAGACATAAAATAGAGACATTTAATTTCATTAATAACCAAATCATCTCGAACTTCTTAATACATCGAGAAAAACCTAATGAACGTTGTTTTAAACAACGCATAGCAATGACCTACTACAAGTCAGTCTTTTAGTAGACAAAGTATAATACTTCTAAAATAAGAAAAAAACACAGGAAATCATTTCAAACAAGGCCACGCCACGCTGTATCGCCCGAGGCGCGGCTTTTAAATGTTCTTGTGACGTTGATATGATGTTGACACAGCGACAAGGTCTCTGGTACATTTGCAGTGTTTATAGAGGGAATATAGGATTAGCTGATACCACAAACCTTGAGGCCTGATATCTAATAGTAATTAAAATGTAGGTTCATATGAAGATTTATCCGTATGGTACGGTAAATGGTCACTGCCGCCTATGTACATCTGAAAGCTATTGTAGAACAAGGATTATATCTGAAGTCAATCGCATCCGTTGCTACTCCCGCGGATTAAGATGGTAGCCACATACGTGAGTAGGTACGCTAAACCAATTTATGCCCTAATGCAATATTGTCCGACCTATTGTCTTCTGAAAGAGACAGCATTATTTAGATGTTATTTTTTTATCTAACTGAAGTAGCAAACGAGCATGCAGTTTTGATAAGTGGTCACTGCCGCTCGTGGACATCTGTAATAATCAACTTCATACAGAACATGGGTTCTATCTGAAGTTAATCACAGGTGCGTTGCTACTCTCGAGGACTACAATGTTCGCCTCATATAAAAGTGAAACGCAATAAATGCTTCACGCTGGATAGGTGTGGCGGTGGTACTTCCCCGGATAAAACTACACTGGTTCTACCATCTTCAGAGATGTGATTTTAGCAAAGGACCACACATCCATCAGCCATTTGTCAGGAACCTCAAAATGGCCGATCCACAGTTACGGTTAGCTATAAAATTGCTTATTAATTTCTTATACTTGCTTACGATGATGTATGGTTATTTCATAAAATAAAAGAATTAAAACATAAAATTGACCGACCATACGGATGTCCGAATAGCTGATTTTGTTATTTGATGAAATATGATCGGTATTTTACATACCGTTTATCTGCGAAAGCCACTGCAACCAAACTTTATAATGGTCTATCGTTTATATCTTTGTTAGGAGCATGCGCTGACAAACTTTTAGCTTTTATAAAATAACGAAGGTCTGAGATTCACGGGCTCTTGCTCTGCGATTTTAAGGCTGTTAGAAAAATGAGAGCAAAGTAATGTAGCTCTCATGCTTTTTACACGCACAGATGCTCTTTTACTCCTGACTAGCTTATAAAAAAATGAGTTTCAGGACTTGTAAATTCTGAAATAAGCAATTAATAATCCTTGACCCATAAAAAAATTGTAATTCCGCGTATTTACTACTTCACAGAGATTCACCAGCCATCCTAATATCAGAATGGTCGGTTAGTCCTACGTCTTTTAATTTATGAAATAAGCAATTTATCTCTTCCAATATAATAATAATAATTTTTTTTTTATTCACGGAATACACAACAGCATACACATGAAAAAAAAAATAATAAAACAAATACATAGAAAACAAAAACAAATTCTTACAAAACTAGGAAACATATATATGGAGGGTACCGCGCTGCGAAATAATAAACCGTGAAACGGACTACCCTCAGCAAATGGTAAGCAAATTTCATACCTACCTACATGTGACTTTTGACTGGCCACGCTCACCAATCTTATACAACAATTCGCGTATTGCGTATTGTTATCTAAAGTGGCGTTTCGGTGAAAGGGGGTTCGTGCCGGTTGACTTTTCATAAGGCGACCATCTTATAGAAACGCATCTGCGACTGACTTTAGATATGACCTCTGTTCTGAATGAAATTGATTGCATATGTCCATGGGTGGAATGACACTTACTAACCTGGACTTGGACTACATGCTCGTTTGCTACTTCTATGTGATATAGAAAATATTACACATGTCTAGCGTATTCTGAACAGTCAATATCTGCTCTTTGTATCACATAATCGGTGTTTTCTAAGAGACAGGATAGACACACTATTAATATTTCTTTTTTTACCAATTTAAATTCCTAAATGATTGGCGACAAATTCAACTTCAGCTCCAGGCACGCGAACAGACTTCAAGTTATCTATAGTGAAATGTCACTTATATTATTATTATACTATTACGTGCCACTGCACTTGATATATCGCACACCTAGATCTAAAGGGAGCTAACTCAAAAATCTGTGTATTTGAGTTATGGTCACCATTTAATTTCCTGAACGGATACCTATCTAGCAATAGAACAGATTTAAAAATAAGTGCAAAGCTAGGCTAGGTGCCTTTGCGGATACCTATCTAGCAATAGAACAGATTTAAAAATAAGTGCAAAGCTAGGCTAGGTGCCTTTGCACTTATTTTTAAATCTGTTCTATTGCTAGATAGGTATCCGTTCAGGAAATTAAATGGTGACCATAACTCAAATACACAGATTTTTGAGTTAGCTCCCTTTAGATCTAGGTGTGCGATATGTGAAACGCTGTGGTGAGACGCTTTAATGTGGTGAGGTGTGGTGACAAGGGGTGAGGTGATGGGGTAGTGAGGTGGGCAGGGGGTGAGGTGACTGACATTCGGCGAAACGATTATTATTTTAATTGAATTGGAAATATATACTAATAATACTATTAATACTATTTTTCTATAGTATCTTTATTGGATATCCGTCGATAGCGTAATGTTCTCTTTAGTGTCTTTATTTTATTTTTATTATATATCCTTTCCTGGCGTTATCATCCATCCATCCATCAGTCCTTTGAGGTCCACTGCTTGACATAGGCCTCTCCTAACGTTATACATAATCATAATTTGGATTTCATACTTATGTTATGCCGTACTTTCGACAAGTTAGAACAACTCATGTCGCTATCTTACATGATCGTCAAAACAAAACACAATCGCAAATAATTAATATAAAATTACAAAATGAGTTTAGTAGTATTATAAGAGTTTCAAAAGGACAGAATATAGATATGTATGTATGTAATTGTATGTACTAAGCCTCTAACAACGATTCAATCAAATTTATCTAAGGACGGGTACGGTGCGGTCTCTTCCGCTCGTGTAGAATATAATTGCTCTGAAGGATTGAAGCAACGTAAGCGAACTTGGAACAATAACCAAGCAATAACGTTAAGCTTAATAGACTTTCCTACAAATACTTCGGGGAGTGCAAACTGAAGGCAACGCCAAATAAATTATACAAAACAAAAGGTGGTAGAATATTGATGGTGGAAATGTTCAGACAGCTATTCTCTTCTGAAGACTGAATATTATTTTAAAAATGTTACTAAAAATTTGATCCTTCTTTTTTTGAAGTATCGAACAAAGGAAACCATGATAAAGAATACCTACTGATAAAAATTTAATAATAGTAGGAATAGTGTGACCGGAGGTACCATTGCCACAGTTCTTTCTCGAGTCAATTAGTTCTTGCGTTTCAGTTGAAAGATATTAATACTGTTAAATATGTTGACTTATAGGCGACCATCTTAGTCCCCAGGAGTAGCAAAGCATGTGTGAATAGACTTCGAATTGAACCCCTGTTTACAGATATCCATGACCATTGACCATCAGATGCATAACCTACTTGTTTGCACATAATCTTATAAGACACTTGCAGAGTACACAACATAAACAACCTACAAAACACCTCTTCAAGCACACAAAAGGAAAACTCATTGCCAACACACGTGGTAGAGCTTTAAATGTGCCATTGACGCCACGAAGCGTAAAGCGTCTTCACGCTTCTTTATATATTTTTTATAATGTGTTGTTAATGCAATCTGTTTCATATGAACATTAAGCATAGAACAGAATTTGTCAGTTTGATCATGATTTCCATTAGATTTGTAAATGGTTTATTGCTGCATTAGTTGTGACATTAAAGATAGCAATTTTTTATAATAACAATCAAATGTACAAAAAACTTTTAGTTTATGTTCATTACATAATCAAATATGATTATATTTATACTGAAGTCAACGGCCATAGATAATATAAATAAAAGTGGTGTTAATACACGACTTGAGTGTCCACCAATTCGCACTTGGCCAGCGCGGTGGACTATGGCCTATAACTCACTCATTCTGAGAGAAGACCCTTGCCCACCAGTGAGACGATAATGGGTTGACACGAAAATTATTAATATGATAATCATGTTTTTCTATCTGTAGCAAAAGAACAATCCACCTAATAGTAAATGGTAATCAGCACGAAACTTTACATAGAACAGGCTTCCATCTAAAGTCAATCACATATAATTATGTTGCTACTCCAGAGGACTAAGATGCCTCATACAATAGTGAGCCATTTATGTATTATGGAAGTAACAAAGGAACATGCAGTCCAAGTAACCATAAACAACTGCTGCCCATGGTAATTAATAAATAATCAACTCTAAATAACATCACAATCTTGCTTTAGGTTGGTCAGTTGCGTTTCTACTTCTAAAGACAAAATTTATGTTTTACAGAAATATGACAACCCTACCCTTCAGAACTAGCATTGCCAGATTTTTTTCACTTAGTCAGAATTTGGGAACTTTATGGGTAAAAAAAATGGGACTACATAGTCAAAAGCAGGACAACAGTCCTCACGCTAAGGGCCCTGCGCCTCACCTTGGTGTAGGAGGGCCAGAGGATTTGGCAACCTTTTTTTTTGGTCCACTAACTTAAGTTCCAGTTATATTAGCAATTGGCGCCCTTTTTTGCAAAAGTCTGGTAAGCGATAAGCGGGAATGAGCCTGTCCCACGCAGGACCTTTAATTTTGGTGAAAAATCGGGACGTCTGGCAACCCTGTTCAGAACTGCATAAAACAATGCATAACACTATAGTCACAAGGCAGAAAAAGGTGTGGCAGTGGTGTCAATACAGTCAAATTGGACTAACTGCCTTAAATAATACATACTGATGCACATTTCATAATTTAGTTATTTGAATAATTAAAAAAGAAAACAAGATTTATCATAAACAATCAATTTTATTAATGTTTAGTAATATTTTAATACTTAATGGGCGAAACTCAGTTTCAAACCACGATCCATGCAACTGGTATGCAGTTCTGTACTGCAGTATTAAAATGTGTCAATTCCGCAATAATATTAGTCGAAAATCATATATTTAATAATATCAGATGAAGTAACAATAAACATAATTTACAATGCAATATATCTAACAGGTAGATCCATACTCATATTTCTATGAAACAATCCATTCATACCACTCTGAGGAGAAAAGTACCTCCTGAGAGCTTCTCTTACTTCTGCTACAGTGATAGCAGGAACTCCTTCATACCCTGCCTTAATATATACGGAGGTACTTAAACAGAGAGGATTGCAGAAGTACCCTCCTTCAAATTTGCTAAACGGATCTCCACTCTTCTTTTTACTGTCTTGTCGTATTAAAAAGACAGCATCAACTATTTCCGCAACTGTTTCATAAGCCAGGAAGCACAGGACTTCTAGTGCTGGGGTTGAAATCTTCAGTTCCTTTGTTGGGTTTATCCATTTCTCAAGCTTTGCAAACCCTTTGCAAAAAGTGTTCCCTGCTCGAAAAGAAACACATCTTGCCTTAAAATATGCTTCGTACTTATCAAATGGCATAGATTCGGTGATTTTTGATGCACGCACTTTCCGCAAGAAATCTATAGAATCGAATGTTATTTGACTCACTTCATCTGTTTCGTCTAGATCTTGTATGACATCAATGTGGGTGCGACGTTTCTTTGGAAGGTCCTTCTTATCCTCAATTATTCCGCTGATCGGATCTCCTTGAGCTACAACGTTCTTATCAATTTGATCTAACTTTATCTGATAATCGTGCAATCGTTTTAATTTCAGATTATTTTTTCTCATTAGAAAAATAATATCGTAATTTGAAATTGACTTCGCACCTCGCATGTTGGAGTACTCTTGAGCTTCCTGAAGCATACTTCTTAATTGTTGTAACACTATATTTTCAACAAGCACCACGGTGGCTGCATTCGGGTTTGGGTTGTCCCCAAAACCATGCATCATTTTCGATATCTCCTTCTGAAAGTTCGTGGATTCGATCGCGTCATTGCCAAAATACGACACCATTGTAAATGTAGAAATAGTCAAGAACGGTATTTGAAAAACGAATGTTTTGTTACTACGAGAAGTGTTTATTTATTTTAGCGAAAATATATCAGATGGAGCACTTGACATTACTGACAGTTGACAACTGACTGACGTTACTCAGTCTTAAGAAACGCTGCAGAAGATTATCATTATGTTTCAGCCTCTAAGTAATTTTTCATATTTGTATTTTGTGTAAATATATATTTTCTTTAAAATGTATTATTTATTTAGTATCACAGAATTATTTAAACCATGGAAATAAAATAACTTTTGTAAATGGACGTATAAAACGTTGTGTTTGAGTCCTTGACTATAAAAAATACTTATCACTTATCAGCTGATCGCCAAAACAAAACTTTGACATAAACGTTATGTCATAACCTAGAACACCTTCTAGGTTACACAAGTTCTAAATTAAAGATTATTTGATTGATATGCTTTTATCAAAAGTGACGTTCGAAACCCACTTGAAATTATATGTAATTTAATTTATTAATCTCACGTCGTTGTACGTTATACGCGTATTAACAATAGTATATCATAAAGAGATCAAAATTATGAGTGTAGGAAGGTATATTTTGAATCTGACTTTAAAAAACACTCTGCGCCAGGTTCGTTTCGCTTCGTGTTGGTCTTGTGGCAAAAACAATGACACTCTTGTTGCAAACTTGTTCTGTTCTCACTGTAAAACCTTGCAAAAACCTGAAGGAAAGGAAAATTATTTCAAGATAATGGGAGTTGGTGAGACATACGACTTGGATGAAAATGACTTAGCTACAAAGTACAAGAATCTACAGAAATATCTACACCCAGATAAATATGCAAATAGGTATCTCACATTTTATTTACCTAGATTTAAGTACATTATTATGCTGTGTTATTAATCTGTAATTATCCTTATTAGATCCTTATTGATTCTGGACTCTGTATCTCTGACTCTGATTGTAGACAAGCTCATTATAAAGAGTTAAACAAGACATAAATATTTCCTGAAACCCCTAAATTTTGTTGCCGATGTATAGTTTTCTTTCTTACTTGTAGTTCCCTAGTAATATTTTCCACAAGAAAAACTTCAGGTGTATTTATATTTTACAGTTTTGTATTTTACATATTTTTTAAAATTTTATATTATTTGTATTGGAGACATACAGTATGAGAAGAATTGTATACAGTATGAGGAGAAAACACAGTGGGAGTTTACAAGCTGAGTATCTATGAGGATTACCCGCTATATAAAAATGGTGTATTTTACAATGGTGTCCTTAATATTACCAAAAGTTCTCCAAAAAATGTTGTTAGGCATATGTTTAACTGATAATAAAACAGATGCCTAACAACATTTTTCAAACATTTTTATTTAGTATTAAAGAAACACTTCAAAAGAAATACTAACTAATGTAGTTAACACCACAAAAATGTTTTAAAAGTTACTTCTAATATCCAATTTATTTTTTATGACTTTGATACAGATGCTAGATTTTAATGTCACAAACACTTAATGATTTCAACTATGTATTCATTTTCAGATAAATTAAATTCGGTATTTTTGGTTTAATGCAATTTTGACCTCAGAGATAAAAAGACAAAAATCCTAAAAATTATAGATATTTCTATTATTACTTATTCTAAGTGTCCCAAGTACTACTTTCGTTTTCGGTATCTGTCATGATTGGTCTGTGTAACATTTGATCTTGAAAATACTGGTTTGCTTTAAGGGCAAAAGAAGAACAAGAAATATCAGAAAAATATTCATCACTTGTGAATGAGGCATACAAAACTCTGCTGGAACCACTTGCCAGAGGTATAGTTTTGATATTATTATCAATACAAGAAATAGTTGAAAATGTGTAATATTTAATCACACGAATCAAACTCTACTCTAAATATATCTTAATAAATTGTAGGTGGTAGAACCAGTGTAGTGTGCCCGGGGAAGTACCACCACCACACCTATTTTTAGCGCGAAGATATGATGCATTTCGATGGGAGAGTGTGGTTGCCGCCACACTTTTGTATGAGGCGATCATCATAGTCCTCGGGAGTAGCAAAGCATCTGTAATTGACATTACACAGAACTCTATGTTCTATATGAAGTTGCTTACAGGAGTACATGGGCGGCATTTATCATCAGGTGGACTGCATGCTCGTTTGCTACATCAATCTTATAAAAAAAATGTAAAAAACACATGTAACTTCGACTTTTTTTGAAGCAAATGAGCCTGCTGTCCATCTTAAAATAAGTGGCCTCTACGGCTTATGGTCACCTGTATCAACAACTTCATATCTAACAGGGCTTCTAGCAGCTGAAGGCCATCAAAATTGCTACTAAGATGGTGCCATAGTATAAAAAGTCCTTAAAAGTCAAGAGCAGCTTTCTGCTAGACATACGTGTAGTGTTCTTACCTTCTGGCTCAAATCATACTGTTCTTGCGTTTCGTGGTTGCCAGCTCACTATCTTTAAAGATGACTATCTGTATCCTCGGACGTAGCAACACATCTTGGATTGACTTTACATAGAATCCCTATAAACCTATATGAAGTGGAAAGGTGGCAATGTTAATCTCGTAAGTTCTTTTCATTCTATTTTACAGGGATTTACATGTTGAAACTGAGAGGCAAAGAAATACCTGAAAGCACAGAAGCAGACCAAGAATTCCTGATGATGATAATGGAAAAGAATGAAGAAGTAGAGAATGCAGAAACAGATGAAGAGATTATGAATCTCAATAAAGAAAACAAAGCTGTGATAAAAGATCTACAAAAACAACTTTCTATCGCCTTCTTTGACGGTGACTTGAAAAGGGTAACAAAGTTACTGACTCGGATGAAGTATTACACTAGTATTGATGCGCAAATACAAGCTTCAATAAGAAATAAAGGAATTATCAGATAATTTTCAGATCACTATCAATTTTGACTTATTAGGTGTTTTTGTATATATAAGAAAATCTATGAAAATTGTAGCATATTTACAATAAATTTTAATGTAATTTAATAGGTATATTAATTTGTTATGAAGATAATAATAAACAGCCAGTCAGAAAAAAATGTTTTTTATTTTGATGATTTAAAAAAAAAAAGTTTAAAACGATTCGTTATTACTCCACAATAACTATGCTTAAGAACAGTTTTATCATGTATAAAATCAGTTGCTAACTATAAACTTAAAATCATTGCAATCGACGCCCTTATTTTCATGTTTTGAAGCTCTACCCTTCTAAAACACTAAGGGCGCGTTCCAGAAGACGCTTACAAAGCCCAAAACGTCGTACCACAAGACGACCGCGGTCGTTGTAGTCGCGGCGAATATATCACTCGTAACTTCATGACTTACGCGCACGCGACGCTCCCGACGACCCATCTAATAAGGTGGGTCGAAGTGATCGTTCCACTAGAGATTATGTCAGTGACACTCACAAGCTAGTGGAACGGGAAAAACTGCGGTCGTGAGCGTGAGCTTTGTGAACGTCTAATGGAACGCACTCTAGGCATTTCAAAACCTAGTATAACTGGTCAATTGTTAAAATTGACAAGAAATTCATAATATCATTCATAATACGACTTTACCTCGATTCAAAATAGGATGTTTAATATTCGTGTTTTATGTTTTTGGGACAAGCGTTATTTTACTCCATATTTTGTTTATTTCTTTAATAAATATCTCATTTATACTTCATGTCATCTCGTTTCACATTTATATTATTGGATTGTATGCATGGCTGTCCCAAATTAAGTCTGACTCGAAGTACCATATGTTACCTGACTGACTGATTAATCTAATTACGACTAAAATAAAAATGGTGGTAAATATTAATTTATGCAGGCAGGGCTTATAATGTATATCGTCTCTGGTATGAAGATTATATACGAAACGAAATATCAAAAAGATTTATTTAACTTAAACTTTTATAAGTATAATTATTATGTTAACTACCACATAATACCGTTACTGTTGCTAGTTTGGTAAGTACATTCTTTATAAAAAAAAGTGCGTGTGTACTTGTGTACACGCGTTACAAGTTATACTTCTTTGGCGTAACAAGATAAAAATCTTTTTAAAATTTATATTAAAATATCTTTCGGCTCATTCTACTTTTGTAGAAAAAACGAAATAAAATAAAAAAATCTTTAAATTTCCCACTCATCTTATTTTCACGACGCGCATAAAGAAGTTTAACTTCAATAAAAAATCTTCATACTGTGACTTTTGTGTGACGAATCTTAAAATTTCACTCTCATCGTTTTTTCATAATGCGCTGAAGTATAACTTCAAAAAATGTCATACGAGTGTAACCAGTTTCGACGAGAATTACTATATATCCTAACATATTGTAAGTACGGACCTAAGGTAATTGCGGACTGATACCACATATTTACCATCTTGCCTCAGCCAATTCTTGGAAGGAATCACACCCGTTAGTGCGGTATAAGTACAAGAAATATTATGCTATGGAAAACTGCTCTAACTACGGCATCATAACCAACTTAAAAACTATTTTAATCTTATAGTATTTGCACTAAATAGTTATTTAACATTTACCTACCTACAAATACTTGAACCATCAACATGTTTTACTTTTTATAATATAAGAATATGTACCTAACAATAACGCTTAGTACGAAAGCATAAAAAGGTAGATACTTCCAATAGATACCTATATCATTATTGTTAATAATGAAATGGTATGTAATAAGTAGTATACGCTTATTTAAAGTGTTCTCCAAAACAAAAAATAAAGTCAATATGATTAATGGTCATATTCTTCGATACATTGCGTATTTTTCAATTTACATAAAATATAGCGCGATGGTAACGTCTTAGTATTTGTTTGTTTCTATTATTGAAATGGGTTAAAATGTAATTGAAATAAATTTGAAATAATGTTTAATAACACAACATTCGTATGTCATTTAACTGTTACAAACTAAAACGCTACTTTTCGTTCTTACATATTTATAGATAAGTATTATCGGAATTCAAAAAATATTTTACGCTATAGCCCAACTGGTGCTATCATTTCCATGAGCCTTTGGGGACATTGTAGGTACTAACTCATTCAGATCAAAAAAAAATAACGGGCTAAGTTCAAAAGGCGCTTTACATTTCAGATCTTTTGATGGTTGTCTAAAATCATTGTACATAGTTAGAAATTATTTATCGCTTACTTTAACGGTGAAAAAGAAAAAATATTATGTTCTGTAACTATCTGTTATGTTACATCTAGATATTATGTTTGCTTTCCGTGTAAGCTGAGCGTCCTTTTATGTGACAATTTTACTTTGGAATATTGCAAATAATCGTTTATTTTATAGTATAAAATTTGTAAAATGTCGTTAGGATGCCTTTTATCGAATAAATAAATAAATAACTGTCAAGGTAAACATCCTGAGGAAACCTATAGACACGCCTTATACTTCTTTAAATGATAATCTTAATTGACTCTTGGCCAGCGCAGTAGAAAATAGCCTAAACCTTGAAATATCCATTATAAGATCAAACCTCTCTTACTCTTGGAGGAAAGCCATGACCAGCAACGAGGCAGTAATGGGTTGATGATGACCTTGAATTGAAAATAAAGATGATTGAACTCTTTGTGTTTTAGCTCCAGAGACAGAAATAGCAGTGTTTTGCGCTGCTGTGTTGTAGTCTGACGAGTGTAGTAGGGGACATTTTTATCCGAGACTTTCTAACTTTGTCGTCAAAAGTAGCAACACATCTACAGCTAACCTTAGATAAGATTCTGAACTTATCTGGGGTTGATTACAGATGTCTGCATGCATCAAGTAGACTACATGCTCGTTTGTTAGCTCATAATTATAAAAAAAAACGTGCGGTAGGTACTCGGGGACTGCCGCGGTAAAGCTATCTGTTGCATAGAATTTTTTATCAATTTATACAATTGTAGTTATATATTTATTTATGCGATATTTTTTTCTTTGATATTAATTCAAGTTTTTTCTTTGATGCGATATGTTTTCTTACAAACCAATATGTAATGGTCCAATTTCCGAGCAGCTCGTCTCGATCTGCGCGAGCTTCGTACTGTCGCACCATATACTTACACGTTAAGCGAACGCTCGGCCGCGCTACATGGTAGGCGCAGTGGGGGATGTTAGGTTTTTTGTTACGGAATTTCTTGATTCAGTCGCCGAGCTCAAAGGATACGATAAAAGCTATGCAATAGCTTAAAAATCAGATCAAAATATCCGAGCACTCTCGAATCAACTTATACAAGTGTTATTAAAAGCAATTGGCTATTAAACACCATAATGAAAGAAAAGATAAAAGTACTTACTTAAAGTCCAAAGCTTTTAAGTTCTCAAGAGCTCTTAGTCCAACTACAATAAGCTCCCGTTATAGTTTATGCCACATGCTGTTATTTAAGAAAGTAATGTAAATACTAACATCGATCAGTTTGAAGAGTACTTGTCAGTAAGTGTCTAGACCTAGTGTGTTATACAAGTAACGAATTGAATAACATAAAATAATATATTGCCTAGTGTGAATATGATGTGCACTGCGAACATATTACGAACCGTTTTGCTATTTGTATGGATTGCTCAAGGTATGAATTTGAATCATAATTTTAGGAAGAATTTGATCTTTTGTTAAGATATTTTATTAATTAAATGCATGTAACTAGGTATAGATTTTCTAAGCCATAATACGGAAAAAAATGTTAAAAATAACATTATTATCTTGCGGTTCCACACCTACAGACGCATTTACCTACGTATTTAAACACACCTAATCAATTCTGAATTTATATTTCTATTATATTTCTAAATATAAAATAAATTCCTGTTTATAATCCATAAGTATGAGCGTTATTTTAATATTTCTTAAATCTAAATGTAGAATATATTTCAAACTAACTGTTTCCAACGGTTCCAGCCTTATTTAAAGATGCAACAACTTTAAATTAAAATACCTAGATTTGATAGAGTGATTAGGTATATGACCTATGAAAATTCTAATTCTTTTTTCTTTCATACTCGTACGTTCTACTACTCGTGGAAATTATCGTTTTTTTACTATATGTTTCCTACTGATGGACTAAAATGATTTTACGTTACACTATTTTTTTTTAAATAAATTATATATTTTAACTCGACGTCTATTCGTAATTTTCTTGTCACAGGAAAAACTCAGTACATATCAAGAGTACTGGGCGGAGCTCCAACAACCATACAGCAGTACCCCATACTAGCTCAACTGTTGCTGGATACGTGGGGCACGCAGCAGTTTACTCAACACTGTGCCGGCGTCATCCTCACCTCTAGACATGTTATATCTGCCGCACACTGCTTTCAGATGAACAGAAATACTGGCAGAAAGTGAGTGAAATCACTACATAGTATAAAACAAAGTAGCTTTTCGCTGTCTGTGTCTTTGTATGCTTAGATCTTTAAAACTACTCTACTGATTTTAATGCAGTTTTTTTAATAGATAGAGTGACTCAAGAGGAAGGTTTTTATGTATCTAACATGTGTAATATAGTGGAGAAACACTGATAATTTTAGATTTTTGACTTTTATGCGGAACGATGTTCGCCGGGTCCACTTTGTACCTATAAAACGTAGTGTGAAAAGACTTAATACCTTAGACTAGTCACCCGTAGCATCGGCCGAAATTCGACCGTAATTTAAATTAAAAATCAAATGTCATCTGACATTCTTGACGTTGTGTCTTTTCATTTTCATTTACTAAGTACATATGTGTTTGTGACAAATGCAAGGCAGTGTGTGTAATGTGTTTTTAGTTGATTTTATGTATGAAAAATGCATTATTTGAAAAAAATATTAACATTCTGCACTCCTTCTCTACGTCCACTATAACCGTGCAAAATTTCATACTAATCCGTCCGCGGCATATTACTTAAAAATCCGTCACAAATTTTTGCTTCACGTATTATACCTTAGATTCTCAGACATCGGTTGGCCCAACTTTTTACAAAAAAAATGCTATAAATACTGTGACGGCGTATAGCGTGAGCGGTGTGGGCCTCTACAACCTCGCGGTGCAAAGGGCCTCACGCCTCAGACACAGAGCCTCCCAAGATTGGTATTAAAGGCCGGACGAACTAGATTTGACATCCTTTTTTTTCGTCAAATTGCAGATCGACTTAAATCAACATTTTTTGGTCGTCAAATTGCAAATCGACATTAATTCCTACATTTGGTGACGTTTTTATCAACGAACCAGGGCCTAGGGAATTGTAGCTTGCCCTCATTAAGTCTTGCGCCGCCACTGTTTAAATATCTCAGTTATCGACAAATTTGAAAAAGTTGTTAATGTTTAACAGTTACAATGGAAGCTAAAATTGGGTTGTTGCAATTGCAAATTGCAAGATTTTATGAGTTCAAAAAAATCCGTATGTACGTAATAGGCCCAGTTGTCATTTTTAAGTTTAGTTACTAAGGGTTAAAGACCAGTAGTAAGAACAAAATGATTGGCCCCTACTCCGTATAACCATAACGATAGGTATACCTAAGTAAGCGTATCGCATCAACCCATTATTGGCCCACTGCTGGGCACGGGTCTTCTCCCAGAATGAGAGAGTTTAGGCCATAGTCCACCGCACTGGCCAAGTGCGAATTGGTGGACTTCACACACCTCCGAGAACTGTTTTTTTTTAAGAACTCTCGGGTGTGTAGGTTTCCTCACGAAGCGTATACCTACACTGAAAACTCCTTTAGAATGAAAATAGATACATTTTAAAATGTTGGGTTTTTATTTTGATTTCGTTCTTTAATTTCCTAACAATGCATATCGCAAAGCAATTTAATAAGGAAATCTATCCTCTATTCCGCAACATCAAGGTAGGTCGTAGTGGGTAGGTAGCTAAATACTTGCATATTAAGAATCGACCTGAAAGAATTTTTAAGTTAAATACTTATGTAATTTTGAGTACTTACTTATATTTTATTTCAGCTATACTATGCCGCAGTACTGGAAGATAAGAGTAGGCTCGTCCTTTCGAACCAGGGGTGGAGTTCTGCATAAACTCAAAACCATAATACCACATCAGGCATTCGACAGGAACTACTTCACAAACGATGTGGCGGTCGTAGTGGTAGCTAGACGATTTACCCTCGGCAACTTGGTCAGACAAGGCACGATTGTCAAGCCGGGAAAAGAATTAGTACCAGAGTCATTTTGCACGTTAGTCGGATGGGGTGTCACACAGGTAAACTTTAAGTTTACAGATAAAATAATAAAATATTTTATTAACTCTCGTTTAACACTAACCTACTGTATTAGACAATAACTTTACTGATATAAGTCAAAGATATAAATTAAATTTTTAGGTAGTAGGTATAACTCGTCCGCGGCGCTCAGCTTAGGTTTTTTTCGTTACGGAATTTCTTGATTCGGTCGCCGCGCTCAAAGCCCGCGATAAAAGATATGGAATAGCTTAATAATCGGAATGAAAATTCTTGTTCGATACGCTCCATGAAAAAGCTTTACCTCAGATATGAGGAAATAGATGTTAGCGAAGTTGTGAATCATGGATCCAAGCTACCTTCTTAAAATAGGTCGATAAATAACCTCTACTAATCTTTTATGAAGGAGCTTCCATATAAATTCTCGCCACCAACTAAAACGTGCCGCTGGCCTATCCTAAACCGAACAGGCTGCATCGATCCCGCGGCTATGTATGATCTTTCAAAACTTTAGTACGTGAGGCAGTTTTGTGAAAAATAAGAAAAGATTCATGTCGTTTGGTTAAGTAATAACACGAGTATATACGTATAAAAATGTTGAAAATTTGGACCCCAGGTGACTTAACCCTCAGGTGGCAGATTTTTTTATTTTCTCAGAGCTGATAGAACCTAGTCATTCACGCATTGCCTACCTAATTTAGATTTTTGTGATAATCTGTATAATCTTTACCATCTTCACATACACGTAAAGCATACTCGCATTATTTTGGGATTTTATGGAACTTCATTTAGAACAGGGATAGTGCAAGTATCAGTACTATAGCTACAGATACAAGAGATTAAATATATTAAAATGTCTGTTACAGAAAGGCGGACCACAACCAGAACAGTTACAACACGTAACGATGTATACGGTAGACCAAGAAGATTGCAGAAATCGCTATACGACTATCGGCGCTATAATCGCCGACTCCATGATGTGTGCTGGTCGTGTGGACATCGACGGTGTAGACGGCTGCTACGGTGACTCTGGTGGACCTTTGATTTACAAAGGCGTTGTAGTCGGATTGGTGTCTTTTGGCTATGATTGTGGTCTAAAATATTATCCGGGAGTCTATACAAAAGTTTCACACTACACGGACTGGATTATCAAAACTATTGGTGCTAATAAATAATATGCTAAGTATGTTTTGCACTATTTGATTGTACATGCATTTAATATATTGGTAAGAAATAACGTTATAAACATAACTAAATACTTTTAGTAAACGTATGGCCCATCTATGATGTTCATTTTATTTGTTATGCCCTCAAAAGTTAAGATTTCAAACGTTCCAAAATCCAAAGAAATCTTCTAAATGGTTCATTACCCATGTTATCTTAACCAGTAGTAACACGAGTAATTTTATTACCGTTGTTACTACGAATTATTCACGTGTCTTCGTTTTTTAAATTATTGTAGGTACACAGTACACACGTCTCTTCCAAACGACTATGAGCTATCTGTTCTGTAAATAATAATGTAATTTTATGGCCAATATTATTTTATCGATAACGAAATGTCCATAAATTTTGGGAGTGGTATTGTGTTATTGTATCGTAATATTTTTATTGAACATGTAAAGGCATACGTTATTCGTGCTAAATTCTGTAATGTTAGTGATTAGAAATAAAACAATGGCAATAAATTCATAACAAGGACATGACCTTAGAGTCCGACCACACTAGGTTGTCCAGGCAGTTTTACAGGGAAAATAAATTAGCAGGATACATACAGACATATGTATTTAAATAGAGCTATTCACGTTATAATGATCTAATAAAGCTGTTCTAAAATGATCTTCACTATGTATCGAAGATGATAATATAATAAGGATCATACTAGTGAAATAACAGAGAATAAACAGATTGAGGTAATGTAATGTCATTTTCCACATGACATATGTCAAGGTCAGATTTTTAGAACGCTGAAATATTTCGGTTGGCTGCGCAAAATTATAATTCTAATTACTTACATTTTATAACCAATAAACCTATTTAACCAGGCTTTCGAACATCGTGTAAACCTTAATATAATGGGCAATCAAGGCGTTGTGTCATTTTTAAAAGAATTCTACTACGATCCCTTCAAATGGTGAGTGGTCATAACCTCTTAAAAGAGATGGTTATGTTTTAATCTGTAACGTATTTGTAGCTATTCATGTTTGCAAGATATTTGTATAATAGTATAATGATATAATGGTATCAGATATTTGTAAAGGTCTGTAATAATATTAATAAATAAATAAAAAAGTGTGTAAATGTGCACGAACACTTATATAGGTACAAAGCATTGAAACTTTAAAATTATACATAGGTAAATGCGTTGCTTAACACGAATGCCGTCAATAAACACTACGTGTATCATTACAGTACTGCGTATATACATTTAATGGCAATTTGAAACCAACTTACATGGTTAAATTTGTAATTCTACCTTATAACTGTGCAATAATTCATTTATTGTGAAACTAACACTATTCGTCAAAAACATTGTTTGATTCACGATTAAAAGGATATTCCTAATCGTGAATCAAACAATGTAATGCTTAGTGTTTTCTTAGTGAACAGTGTCCATTACAAGATGTAATTACAATTTCATTTGTTACACCTAGACCAAGTTAGTAATGAAAATGTTACATCATTCAAACTGTATAACAGAAAGAAAACGAAACCTACCCTTGAACAGTAGATTTGGCATTCAAATGTAGATTTAATTGTAAGATTTTAATATAAATTTGCCACCAGTTACTAAATAATTTAGTATACATCAATAAATTTTTTCCCGGCCTCTCACATTTTACTTTATACTTTTTAAATTTGAATGCAGTATTATCAACAATAAAACAATGAAACCATTGGATTGAGAAGGAACAGGACCGGTTGTAGTGGCATCATTTAGGGGAGGCCTTAGTCCAGCAGTGGACCTCAAAGGGCTGGTTGATGGATGAATGGATGGATTATCAACAATTATTATTATGGTTTTAGAGACAGCAGATTTTGTTAATGACTACTTCTCCCTGTGTCCTGCATTTCCAAAAAAGTTTAACAAACCTATAAATTGTGATAACTGTTAATAAAGTAGATGACTTTGAATGAAATACAAGATCTTATAAACTTTTAGATATACTTTATTTAATGCCTTTTAATTAAATTCACGAAAAAATAAAATACATACATATTCTGTATCCAAACATTTTTTTTGCAAACATACAGACAATGTAATTCATTGCAATGTACAAACACACACATCTGATAATATATTAATCATATATAGTGATAAATGTGATAATTGTACAAATACACAAACATATACTTTCTCACATTTAACTTACTTGTATCTTTTGAAGATTATCAATGTTTGTTTAACCTTACTGTAAATGTACTATTCCATATATATAAAATAGCTAAATTAATACACACAATACTGTTATATGCATATGAAATTGCTAATTTAAAAAATGTATGACCAATCACCATGAAATCTGATACATCTTAGACTTTTTATGGAAGTTTTTACATTAATCATTTTACTTAAACTGAGCAGAAGAAACCGTTTAACTCAGAAGGTGAATAAAAATAAAAAATAAATCATTACCATTAACTGGACCAATATTTTCAAAACTATTATTCAAAGAAGCCTATATGTTTTAATAGCCTTGTTAAGTTTATTAACATACTATAATCCATGTACCAATATATAGAACGACATAAATAAAGTCACAAAATAATATATGTATTGATACAAATATTTAACTACACTTATTGCTATTTATATAAAACATTTTTATCTTTCAGGTCAGTCATAAAGAGCATCAGCTTTTTTACGCTTGGTGTCGTGATTGCTAGTGAGTGTACCGGCCTGGACGTGATGCCAGCAACCCCTCAATAGATAAATACGTATTTTGTGTTACTTGTAAGATAAAACTACGAAGATGTTTATTTTTATGCTTCTACCGTTACTTTTACACTCCGCAATATGTGAGGATACAAAACCAAACTTTGTCGTCATCCTAACGGACGATCAAGACGTGGTTCTAGGTGGAATGGTTAGTAAGCTTTGTTAATGAGTTAAGCAATAAATAGAATAGTGAACAGACATGTTGTTTTATTTCGTTTTCAGAACCCAATGAAGAATGTGCAACGTTTTATTGGAAAGGAGGGTGTAACGTTCACAAATTCCGTAAGTTTATTATTCGCATCTCTAACTAAATTCACTGCTGTTATGGTTATGCACAAAGATTATTTATCTAATACCAATATATTCTTATCCTACTTAGAAATATAAATTGTATATATTTAGGTATATTTACGTACACGAATTTATATTTCTTGTATTCATACAATCCAAGAATATCAACACTCTTCTGAAAAGCAGCATATAATAGAAATGTCAGAATACCAACTGACCATCTTCTTAGTAATTAATTGAATTTTTTAATGGACATCTGTTATTAAATAGAGTGTAAATCTTTGAGTATTCAAAATTAAAAATAAGGTTTTTTTTAAAGAAAACAGAATTTTTCGATAACTAATTTGCGACTAATCAGTATTTATTCAAACACTGTCATAATATTGTTAATCTGATCATATTTGGGCCTTATTCACTTACCAACAGATGAGCTGATTGTCCTCTCTTATACACGTAAAGTCGTAGACAAGCACCCAGAACAAATGAAATGCAATTGGCTTTAGCTGAGAGTCAAACCTGGGTCGCAAACTGTCTGTGAATTTTGCTTTGTATATTTTTTTTTGTCTAGTCACTGATCATATACATAATTCAATTGATGGCTATCATCAAATAGTATTGTTTATTATATTGTAATTTGAATACTGGTGCATAATATAAATAGACCAACCTTATCACATATGTATGCAAATCAACGCTGTTACTGAGCGTTTGAGGCTTATAAACGCAATAATAGACCTTTTATATGGCAGCCATTAAATACAAGTGCAAGGTGGTGTAACAAGTATTGTTCGACCGGGAAGGTACCACCGCCACATATTTCTAGCGTGAAGTAGTTCAAAAACTTCTTAGCCCTCGGAAATAGCAAAGCATCTTACATCAGGTAGAACCTCTCTTCCATATAGTTTTTTTATCTGAATGAAGTAGCAAACGAGTATGCGGCCCACCTGATGGTAAGTGGTGACTGCCGTCCATAAACATCTGTAATTAACTCCATACAGAACATGGGTTCCATCAGAAGTCAATCACAGATGCATTGCTACTCCAAAAGACTATGATGGTCGCCTCATGTGAAAGTGTGCCGGCAACCACACCCTTTTATCGAAATACAAGAAATGCTTCACGCTAGAAATTGGTGTGGCGGTGGTACTTCCCCGTTCGAAATGCACTGGTTCTACTTGAAAACCTCGCTAACAGATATCCATGGGTTGCAGTGACCACTTATCATGAGGTGGATTTTAAAATCGATTTCTTCTCACTGAGTTTCTTGCCGGACCTTCTCAGTAGAGGTCGTGTTCCGATCCGGTGGTAGTGTAAAATATATATGTAACTGACAAAATGTAAGTGCCTCCGTAGGCCTATGCAAAATAAAGACATTTCATTTCGATTGCTACTTCAATAAAAAAAAACTGCAATAACTTGAATACCTACTTACTCTTTAAGTTGACTTACAACAAGTAAAATAAATACAACGCCCATATAATCCATTTAAGTTTACAACATCGCCAATATGCTGTCCAAGCCGAGCCAGCCTTCTCACCGGTCTCTACGTGCACAACCACAACACGTGGAACAACAGCCTGGCTGGTGGCTGCTACAGCCATGAGTGGAAGACCCTCGAAACGAAGACGTTTGCGACGGAGTTGAACAAAGCTGGCTATAACACGTTCTACGCTGGGAAGTATTTGAATCAGGTGAGAGTTTATATTTTGGTAATAGAAATATTTTGAAGGTGGTAGAACCAGCGTAGTTCGACCGGGGAAGTACCACCTCCACACCTATTTCTAGCGTGAAGCATTTCTTGCGTTTCGATAGAAGGGTGTGGTTGCCAGCACACTTTTATATGACGCGACCATCATAGTCCTCGGGAGTAGCGCGTTGCTACTCCCGAGGACTTTGTGTTTGACTTCAGATAGAACCCATGTTCTGTATGAAGTTGATTACAGATGTCTATGAGCAGCAGTGACCACTTACCATTAGGTGGACTGCATGCTCGTTTGTTACTTCAGTCAAATAAAAAAAAAAACTTCAAATTAATGCTGCAGTTTAAATCACAAGTAGGTATAACGAATATGGAAGGCGGAGTTAAAGAGAGAAACTTCATCGTCAGTAGACATCTATGTAAGCTCTCAGAACCTATATTAGAAACGTTAAATTATCTTTAAAGATAAGACTTTTTTAATCAAGTAATCAATGTTTGTATGTCCACATAACTTCTAAGCTTCATACTGTAAATTGATAATTTTTCATATACGATTTTGTTCTAGGGTCTCGTCGATTTCTCCCTAGAAATATAAAATATTGCTCCGTACATCACAACCTAGGGGAACCTGAACAGTGTATTAATGAACAGTTCCATTATAAAATACTTTTGTTTTCCAGTACGGAGTTAAATCAGCCGGCGGTCCGGACATAGTGCCACCTGGATGGTCGGAGTGGCACGGGCTTGTGGGCAACTCCGTGTACTACAACTATACGTTGTCAAACAACGGTGTACCCACACATTCTACTGATTTGTATCTTACGGACATAATTGTGAGTATTGTTATGGTCTTCTTTCAAGGTTTCGAGATTTTTTTTTTATCAGACTGAAGTAACAAACGAGCATGAAGTACCACCGCCCCACCTATTTCTAGCGTGAAGCATTTCTTGCGTTTCGATTAAAGGATGTGGTTGCCGGCACACTTTCATACGAGGCGACCATCATAGTCCTCGGGAGTAGCAACGCTTCTGTGATTGACTTCAGGTGGAACCCATGTCCTGTATATCGTTGATTATAGGCGTCCATGGGTGGCAGTGACCATTTACGATCAGGTGGACTGCATGCTCGTTTGTTACTTCAATCACACACAAATAAAAAAAAAATCGCGCACTGTGTATTATATGCAGAGAACATTAAGCCACCAGATACATATAACCATTTAATGGTTCCTTTCAGAGGGACTTGAGCATAAGTTACATAGAAAACCAAACGGAGTCCCGTCCGTTCCTGATGGTCCTCGCGCCCCCCGCGCCGCACCAGCCCTTCACCCCCGCGCTGCGACACAAGGGCGCCTTCAGTAATGTGACCGCTGTCAAACATCCCAACTTTAACTTTGCTGCTACTGTAAGTATATATTTTAAGCTTTTATCGTGGGCTTTGAGTGCGGCGACCGAATCAAGAAATTCCGTAACGAAAAAACCTAACCCCGACTCCGCCTACCGTGCAGCGCGGCCGAGCGTTCGCTTAATGTATATGTAATTGGTATGACAGTACGAAGCTCGCTCGTATCAAGACAAGCTGCTCGGAAATCGGACGAGTAAGTAAGCAGCTCTTTGTAAGAAAGTATATAGTAAAAAAAAATACCGCATAAATAGCTAAATAGTTATAATTACAGTAGTTAAGTTGATAAAAATGCTATGCAATAGCTTTACCCCTGAATGCCGCACGTTTTTTTTTGTAACTTTTTGCGGTCCACATCACGACACATGACTCATTCAATGAGTCAATGTCCTGATGTGGACCTCAAGAAATGATTGATAATATTAAATCATTATTTCTTTTTTTTATCTGAATAAAGTAGCAAACGATCATGCCGTCCATCTGATGGTAAGTGGTCACTATCTCACATGGACTTCTGTAAGCAACTTAATATAGAACATAGGTTCTATCTGCAGTTGCTACTCGCGAGGACTAAGATAGTAACGCAAGGAATATTTCACGCTGGAAATAGGAGTGGTGGTGGTACTTTCCCGAACTACACTGGTTCTACCACAAACCTGGAGTCAATACAATGAAGCAATTCTTGCGTTTCTGTAATCTGTAAATGTAAGGGTGTGGTCAATCAAATAAAAAAAGACAATACCCTTGTTTTACACGAAGTTAATTATGTTTAACATTAAGATATCAAGTGGACTGTATGTTCGTTTGCTTCTTCAATCGTATAAAAAATCTTTTACCAATATATACCAATTTTGCCTTACAATGGGAATAAATTAGCCGGTTGCCAATTATACCTTCCCAGTTCAACCATACTAATCATAGATCTGAAATCGAGAAAAATGCAATTCTTTTTTAATACTACATCATATTCAATGTGCTTTATTATTTATTTAAATCTACCTTTTCATTTAATAAATGCATATACATTTTTTTAAAACATTGACCTGTATTCTCTTTCATGAACTAAATTTAGTGTTGCTAATTGAAAAATGTGTTCCCAGGACAAACACTGGCTAATGAGGATGGAACCATCTCCTCTCCCTGAAGAAATGATGCCGCACTTAGACGAAGCGTTTAGATCTAGATGGGAGGCCTTATTAGCTGTCGACGAGATGGTAGCGGACGTGGTCGGTGCGTTGGAAACCAGCGCACTTTTAGACAACACATACTTGATATATACCTCGGATAATGGATATCATGTTGGTATGTTCTTTAAAGCAATAGCGGTATTTTGACAAAGACAGACATTTATGACGTTATGTGTTTTCATAGTAAGACATTGAATATAACATTCAATGTGTTACTATGAAAACACATTTCGTTTATGACAACACGTATGTGTCTGTGACAAATGCACGATAGTGTGTGTAATGTGTTTTAGTTGATTTTATTTTATATTTAATAAGTATGATTATGGGTACGTTCCAAATAGCGCTCACAACGTTCAAAACACTCCTTTAGTCGTTCCACATGACCGCGGTCGTTGTGGTCGCTGCTAAAACGTCACTCATGACGTCATGACTTCACGCGAAGCTCACGACGACTCATTTAATAAGGTGTGTCGAAGTGATCGCTCCACTAGAGACTACGTCCGTAACGCAAGCAAGCTAGTGAAACGGGAAAACTGCGGTCGTGCGCGTGAACGTTGTGAACGCCTAGTGGAACGCACTCTAGGTTATGCATGGCTTCAAATGCGTGGCGTTAATCTAAGTTATTTGGTCATATGTGTCAGATTTCAGCGAAATCGGACCAGTAGTTTTTTTTTTTAAAGATAAACTAACGCATACATCTTCACAAACTCACACACTCACATAGATCTTCATATTAATAAGATATTAGTAATTTTTGAATTCTTTATGGCAAAAATAATTCATAAACGGCATATCGTGAATACGTGTAATATATTAAAATGTGGCAATTCCGCGATCATATAAGTTTTAAATCATATACAGAGTGATTTTCTGGCATTGTCCTTTAAAGTATTATAGCACATAGTTCTGAATACGGCGCATATGTTGGACTCGGTACCATCGTCGTGATCTAGCAAAAATCCGGGCTATGTACTAAACCAACATTTTATTTAAATTCTTATTACTCGGTTATATTTTAAGATATTTGAAAACACTTCTATAACTTCATTTAGCGTTTGGCGTTCTTACGGTAAAGCCATCTCTTGATGACTTGCGCAAAGTACCTACACACATTAAGGTGGGCTGTTGAGGAGGAGTCCCTAACTGGAGTAGCTCGTGGTGACTGCCCCGAAATAAAACGATAGACTCGATATTAAGTGCTGGTATATTGTAACCGGTTAATACAAAAGTGTAGCGTGCGGTCGCATTGAGGCTAATGGGTCGACTGGTCATCTGCTGGCCGATGAATGCGATCCCCGCTCCGTCGCTCTAGTAAGACGGGTGGAGGGCGGTGCGCCCGGCAACCCGCACCCCGCGCCGCTTGCGCAGGGCTGTAGAGCGTTCATGGGCATTGCACGTTGGACGTTGCAACGGTCGAACGGACTGTCGCAACGACAGTTCGATCACCACACATACTTTACGACTCAGTCGTACAGACGGTTCTATTAAAATTCGTTAATATTTAATTGTAAATATTCCTTAGCTTTTTTTATTATCTCTTCATACGTCAAATTCCGATCTGTTTATTGTCATAAGCAGAAGTTTGGGCAGACACAAACCTGAATGATGTTCATTGCATATACAGGAACTCGATAATAAACTTCTTTTCATTCCATTCCACCATGTTTACATCTTTACAATAGCTCGTTTATTTAAAAACTGATTAGCTTGGTCGAACGGGACCATCTCAAACATCAACAGTCACGTTACCACGGTGTGATCCTGTCGAAAAGTTCGATGAATACTTCAATGGACAGTTGTACAGTCCGCCTTAGGATCAAGTCATTTACGATCGAAGATGTCACATACGACTGTAGATCGTGCGACAGTCCGGGCGACCGTTGTAATGCCCACCTTTACTTATCAAATTAATAGCAAAATTGTGTCAATTTAGGTCAGTTCTCGCAAGTCTACGACAAACGACAACCCTACGAAACAGATATTCGAGTACCTCTCCTCATCCGAGGTCCTGGCATTCCGAAGGACGTGGAGAGTGATCAACCAGTTCTCAATATAGATCTGTCTCCAACGATATTCCACTTGGCTGGAGTACCGCCCGCTAAAGTCATGGATGGAAAGCCCATACAGTTCAATTATAATGGAACAGTGGAGCGAAATATGCTGATTGAATACTATGGGGAGAGTAGAGATGGGTCTGTAGACGCGTCGTGCCCTTGGAGTTATGATAGGAATAATTTGGCTGTAAGTTATTTTACTGTATCCTAATAATATAGTCTTTACTACATTCATAAATAGGATTGTTAAAATATTTTGTAAATCTTAAGATAACTTATCTTAATTTCGTGTTTTATATACTTTCATTTTAATATGGTTAACAGTTCAGTGTCAATAATTATTTTGCGTTCCTTTGGCTAGTTGATGTAGTCAACTAAGTGTATGTATGTAGTCCCATACCGAAAATAGATAATTACCAAATATTATCTAAACAGGCATTTAGAGTACAAGATTATACGTATTTTTTTAAAATATCCTTCATTATTTTTCGTTTATTTTTTAGATAGGAAATTATATTACTAATTTTAATTGTAGTTATACATTAGGCGCGTTATGAAAAAATTATGAGAGTGAAATTTTAAGATTCGACACACAAGTCAAAATATGAAGTTAAAATGAAAATGCTATACAATAGCTTTACCGCGGCAGTCCCCGAGTGCCGCATGTTTTTTATTTTTTTGAAGTTATACTCCTTTAGGCACGTTATGAAAAAAGTACGAGAATAAGGCGACAGATAAGATTTTTATCTTGTTACGCCAAATAAGTATAACTTGGCACTGTTTTTTGTTACAGCAATGCTATCCACAATATGACTGCAAATGCCAAGACGCTAGGAACAATACGTACGCGTGTTTGAGACATTTGGCGAAGCGAATCAATATGAAGTACTGTATTTTTGCTGATAAAGACGTGAGTTTTTTTTATTAAATTGAAGTAAAAACTAGCATGTAGTCAAACTGATACCAAGTGGCCACTGCCGCCCATGGACATGTGTAAGCGTCTTCATATAGAACGGATTTATCTAAGTCCAAAACAGATAAATTCTACATTCAGTTTTAATGGCGATGGCATTGAACATTCACTTTGGAATTCTATACCGATATTTGTGGGTTATCATATGTAATATATCGATGCTAAATAATAAACGTGGAGTATCAAATCTAAGTCATATTTCTCAATTTTTCGAAAATAGGTTTACAAAAGTATACGAAAATACTAACAGCGTTAAGCGTCGCTCTGTTTTGGTTTGAAGGTGTTAAGAGAGACATTTATCCGAAGCGTTCTTAGTATAGAACTTAGTACTGAGGCGTTGGTATCTACGCTTGACGTCAGATAGGATCGTAATTATCATCACTGTAGTTCCGGGATCAGAATAGGGCTACGGTATCCCCTGCCTGTCGTAAGATGCAACTAAAAGGGGATTGCTGGCGGCTAGAATGGGAGCTTGAACCGTCCAGCCAGGCGATTCAGGGCAGCGGTATACGTGGTCTCATACTGTCATAAAGACCATACGGAGTGGTGGGCCTATCCGCTCAGCTGGGAGCCCGATGGGGCAACGCGCTTAGAGGACTCCGGTTGCCTTCCCTTGGAGATCCCGGAGTCCTCTTTGTAACGCCAAGGACAGCCACCAGGGGGTTTTGGTGCGGTAAGAATCCCACATAACCCTGCGTCGCTCACACGGCGTAGGGTACCTTTTAAAAGATTTCCTCTCTACAAAAAAAGGACCGTAATAATCGTCGTTGTAGTTCCGGAATCAGAATACGGCGGCGTCGAGTACCTTTTGAAGGTGTCCCCCGCGAAAACAAAAAAAGGACCCTAATGGCTGGCCTAGTGCCCTGAACTAGGTTGGGCAGGAATCTGATCATACCTTATCTACTGAGGACACCTGTAATCAACACTACAGTGGCTATTTACCACCAGATAAACTACATGCATGCTTATAAAGAAGTATTACATTATTATAACAGTATAATATACAGTGATAGCCTAATGGTTGAAACTTGCCCTCTTGATCGGGAGGTCCGAGTTTCAAACCCAGGCACGCACCACAGATTTTTCTAAAATTATGTGCGTATTAGAAATTAATTATCACTGCTTTTCGTGAAGGAAAATATCGTGAGGAAACCTACACACCCGAGAGTTCTTTAAGGAAATATAGTTCTCGGAGGTGAGGGAAGTCTACCAATTCGCACTTGGCCAGCCTAGTGAACTATGGCCTAAACTCTCATTCTGAGAGAAGACCCATGCCCAGCAGTGGGACAATTATGGGTTGACGAGATATATACAGTAATATATAAAGTATTATAACAGTTTATAGAAAATACATTTTAATGACTTCTCTTTCAGAATTTCACCGAAATGTACAATTTAGACGAAGACCCGTACGAGCTATTGAACATTATTGATTACGCACTTCCCTCTCTGAAGCACTGGTACAAACTGACGCTCGCCCAGATGTTAACGTGCAAGGGCGCGAATAATTGTGACAATCCGTTGAAAGAACTGAATTTCAAGTAGTTGATTCTGTTATTATTTAAGAATTCTGTGTATTTATTAAAAGGTCTACACATACCTATATGTTGTAAATTATTGAGGGATTTTTATGGAAATTTCGTTATGTTTAACAGCGGTCGGAAATATTTAAAGCAAAGAATCAAGAATAAATACCTATTTAATTTGAAGTAGAGCAGTGATAGCCTAATGGTTGAAACTTGCTCTCTCAATCGGGAGGTTGAGGTTCAAACCCAGGTACGCACCATTGATTTATGTGCCTATTAGAAAATTAATTATCACTGCTATTCGGTGAAGGAAAACATCGTGAGGAAACCTACACACCCGAGAGTTCTTTGAAAAAAAAAAGTTCTCGGAGGTGTGTGAAAGTCCAGCAATTCGCACTTTGCCAGGATGGTGGACTGTGGCCTAAAACTCTCATTCCGGAGAAGGCCCGTGCCCAGCAGTGGGACAATAATGGGTTGACGATGAATTTGAAGTAACGTGAAAAAGAAATATGGTACTAATAAAGTCTGCGAGCCGCAAAACACCGCAGACCATTGATTTTAAAGCATTAGTAAAGTTTTGTGACATAATTACAAATATGAATTATAGGTATGTGTTGACCTACTCTAATTTAGACTTAGTATAATTTGAATTAAGAATATTAAAATGTTCTTAATTGTAGCACAAAAAGGCTTCGGTAAATTAGGATTTAAAATAATAATAAATGAGAGTGCATATAAATTGTTTTATTATTTTAATACCGCAAAAAAATCCATTTAAAACAACATTCACGATGGGCACTCAAATTTATAATAATATAATAGTTGTTACTACTCGACCAAAACAATTAGTCGCACGACAGTTGAAACGTCATTAAAACTAGGGATTTCCCATCCCGATAGAAAATATATTCTATTACCAAATACCGAAAGTATGTAGGTATACCATTATTAAAACATACACCATAGTGGTGTATTTTTTCAATAGTCGAGTATTTATTAAAGCACTTTCATGTATTTAATATATTCGCAGACATGGAATATTTTCTTTCTTTTTTTATGTGTATAAGAGACTGATACCTGTTGCAGCACACATTCGATTTTCGGTTTGGGAGACAGAGTTACTCTTCTCTTGTTAAAGAAATGCATATTTTGAATGCCTATTTTGAGGTTTTTTGACAAATAATCAACTAATTTAATAATAACTTTAAAAATTCAACAATCACTAATTAAACTAACATTATAACGAAATAACATTAAACACGTGCTGGCTAACGTAAACACCTAGACGATACACGACTGCACGTCACTAGGGTATGCGCGGGGTAAGATGCGAGCTGCGGGGTATTGAACCACTTTTGTTTTATGCGCCTAATTGTTGTGGTCAAGTAATACGTAAAAACATTTACAATACATTCATTGATTGTAATAATAATTTGTAATTTATTTTGAGGTTAAATGACGTATTTAAAAGAACTCCTTTGAGATTGCACAGTAGAATATTTTGTTTAAAACAAAAAAAAAGATAACATTTTATAATTTTTAATAGTAAAATGTACAATAGACAGTCATAGACTTTAAATTAAAACATAACAATATCAAAAATACATCACAATATAATAAAGGCAGCTTCATTTTTTATTATCTGAAACAAAGTTGAACAGGTTGTTTTAATAAATAATGAAGGTAAAAAAAATACATAATATTTTAAAAACTAAACACTATCCATGGAGTCAACATAATTGGAACATGGCAGTAGTGAGATGAGCAGTGATTGCCCAATGGTTGAAACTTGCCCTCTCAATCGGGAGGTTCCGAGGTTCAATCCAAGGTTCAGGA
The DNA here is from genome assembly GCA_949699795.1 of Spicauda simplicius. Lineage (NCBI taxonomy): Eukaryota > Metazoa > Arthropoda > Insecta > Lepidoptera > Hesperiidae > Spicauda > Spicauda simplicius. Next base: position 8,582,728 of record OX453077.1, on the reverse strand, counting down.
GTACTTTAAAAAAAATGTTCTCGGAGGTGTGTGAAGTCCACCAATTCGCACTTGGCCAACGCGGTGGAATATGGCCTAAAACTCTCTCATTCCGAGAGAAGACCCGTGCCGAGTAGTGGGACAATAATGAGTTATTCCCCGAACATGCTTCAAATTTTTTGAAGAGCCAAGTCATAGCGCTCCGTGATACTTCAGAAGGAAGCTCATTCCACTTCTTGCACATCCACGGCAGGAAGGAGCGAGGAGATGCTTTAGACAGTCATCCCACCGGAAGCGATAAACGAGTAGAGAGTAGAGCTAGAATAGAAACGAGTTGGCGAGTAGCGGGGAGCGAGTGACCAGTTCCGATAGTTATGTAGCTCGACTATAAGCGACCGTGCGAGTGAGACGAGCGTTCACTCGCGTCACTCGCGGCGAGTAAACTCTGTAGAGAAATGACCGCTGGTTGCTCTGTCAGTGTGAATTTTGATCGTTGAGCGAGCGTTACGTTTCATAGCTATTGTCGCTTAGTTACAAACTAGTAAAGCAAATCCTCGCCGGCACTGTGAACAGTCAGCGATCAATTATTTGTATGTGCATCTCTTTTGTTAACACGGAATTTATATCTATTGTTCGCTTCTTGAGCGAGAAAATAGTATATAGCTAGTCGTTTCCTCGCTTTCGGTGGAACAACTACCTTAATGTGGTGGGCTAACCGATTGAAATAGTGTGAAAACTCAGCGACACGTAATTAATTTAAATCAGTACATAGTATAAACAAAGTCACTTATCGCTGTGTCCCTACGAATGCTTAGATCTTTAAAACTACGCTAAGATTTTAATGCAGTTTTTTTAATAGATATAGTGATTCAATAAGGTTTTTATGTATAATACATTTATAATATAGTAGAGAAACACTAATAATGCTAGATTTTTGACTTTAAGACGGGACGGCGTTCGCCGAGTCAACTAATTAAGATATACGTCATAACTTACCTATTTTCAACTAACAGCAGGTACTGGGTGCCTGCTTTGTACGCTAAAGAAGTCTGTGAGTTTGCTTTGGCACTGGATATCTTCCTTGTAGACTAGAGGACACGGGAAATATTTCTGAAAATATTATATTCAATTATCTAAAAGCATTATGACAATAATAATAATAATATCAGATAGCAGTGACAGATAAATTGGACCTACTTTTGCAAAAAGGAACAAGTTTTCCTTTTTTTTATAATAATGAAATAGCAAACGAGCATGCAGTCCACCTGATGGTAAGTGGTCACCGCTGGTCATGGACATCTTTAAGCAACTTCATATAGAACATAGGTTTTATCTAAAGTCAATCACAGATGTGTTGCTACTCCCGAGGGCTAGGATGGTCGCCTCATATAAAAGTGTGCCGGCAATCACACATTTCCATCGAAACGCAATGAATGCTTCACGTTAAAAATAGGTGTGGCGGTGGTACCTCCCCGGTCGAACTACGCTGGTTCTACCACCTTCAAAATTATTCTTCCTCCTATTATTTTAAAAATACTGATGATTTTCAATAATATCATATTTGTATACATAGAAAAAATATTTTGTGCAACATTCTAAATTGATTTCATTAAAAATAACCCAAGTATACAAAATTTTGACAAAAATGGCTTTTTCTCAAAACTGTCCTGTGGGTTGATTCTGTTTTGCATAAGAAGTTCCAATTAAGCCTAGAACCTCTGTTTTATCAAGTTACGTGCGTATTAAAAATTAGTTTACTTGCTTTGACGTTGAAGTACGAAAGACGCACTTAAATAGACTTAATGAGATGTTAATGTGACGTGTCACCTACAAATTAAAAGGTGTGTAAAATCAAACAAGATGCACGGAGCCAGCGCGACGAAATAGAATACAAATCCTCTCTTTCTAAGAGGTGAAAACCGGCGATGCATTAGCGACTCCTCTGGTGTTGCGAATGTCCATAGGCGACGGTGACTACTTTCCATCAGGTAACCCGTCTGCCTCATCGTTAGGGTAAAGTATAAAAAAGGTTAGTTGTACCCAGCGTTGGAGTGATAAGAAAAATATAATTGTCGGTCATGACAGCTCCGTTACCTTGTATCACTCAGATACCAAACCCTCATCTCTAGTCAGAAAAAAATTACAGCCTACTGCCTATAAGCCTATAATAACAGGTATATTCACGTATCTCACGAGAACTAAGTTGTCTTTTATGAAAGTGAGTAGACAACCACAAAACACAAATATATAGTAAACAAAAAAATATTAGATACCTGTACGGCTTTAGCCCCTCCAGAAATATCCACCGTTGGCACAACTTGCTTTGGTTTAAGAAAGTTGACGAATCGAATCATCTCCGAGAAACTGGAATGTTCGCTGTATGGTATACCTATAAATAAAAAAAATTAAGCATAATATAAAACCAGTGAACATTCCAGTTATTATTTTCCCCTGACAGATAACGCTACTTACAAACTGAGGCGTGCGTATTGATATTCTATAGGATTTTTAACTGACTGAAGTAGCAAATGAGCACTCAGTCCACCTAATGATAAGTGGTCACTGCCGCCACTGGACGTCTGTAATCAACTTCATACAGAACATGGGTTCCATCTGAAGTCGATCACAGATACGTTGCTAGAGCCTAGTCGAAACATCTAACGTATCTTAGTCGGAATGCCTCCTGTTTCCAAACTTACCATGTATAGTGACCATGTCTCTTGTCACCGGCGTGTTCTTCCCGTTCTCCCAACCGCTCGGTTTAAATGCAACTACTTCACTGAAGGCACCTTGTAGACTCTCCAGATAACTGCGTAACTTCTGTAAAGAATTTATTTAGGAAGAAATTATTCATAATGCATGTGTGTATCAAGGCAGCATTGCCAGATTTTTTTATCAAGTCGGGATTTAGAAACTTTTTGAGTGAAAAAAGCGGGATTTCATAGTCAAAAGCGGGACATAAGAGGCGACGTAAGGCATGAGCGGTGCGGTCCTCCGCCTTTTCTCCAAGGCTTGGTGTACGGGCACAGCCTCGCCCTAAGATTTTCTCCTGTGTCGTGGGTACCATGGACACACACGACGAATACACAAACACCCAGACCCAGAACACGAATCTAAAATCATCATTCAGATACCTGTATGGCCAGGAATTCGCTCGTGTGTGTGTTTACTAGCGTTGTGTTCATGTGAGGTCAGCACCAACCTCGTGCGTGAGGTCCCGCATGGGCACGACGTGCAGCTGGCACGCGTGCGGCGCGGCGCCGCCGAAGCTCCGCCCCTCCACCGTCTGCAGCACCTTGTCCTTCTCGGGACACGCCCACACGTTGCAACCTACGCGCTTCGCCATGCCGAGGAAGAACTTTTCCTTGCCTGCCGGTGGAAATTGTCCGTTATGGAGCGTGCAAGCTTCAATAATGAATTTCAGCCCCAGCAGTGGGGGCCTAAAGGAACTGTCTCTATTTATTACATAGAATAAGTTATCCTGAACGTAACTAAGTTTTGTTGCAATAAGTTTAGCGTAACACACTAGTAATCTTAATGGTATGTTCACTTTGAAGACTTAAATTGGACTTAAGTGGTTGGTTGGTGGTTAAAGTGGTAAAACAACAAACATTTCCACCGTAATGCAAAACTTTAATAATACGTGACGCCATGGTTATGATTAGACATCGGATTTTATGCATTTGCATATTCCCATATGCATTTTTTTATCTGATTAAAGTAGCAAACGAGCTTGCAGTCCACCTGATGGTAAGTGGTCACTGTCGCCCATGGACGTCTGTAAGCAACTTCAAATAGAACATGTGTTATATCTGAAGTCAATCACAAATGCGTTGCTACTCCCGAGGACTATGATGGTCGCTTCATATAAAAGTGAAACGGCAACAACACCCTTCCATTGAAACGCAAAAAATGCTTCACGCCAGAAATAGGTGTGGCGGTGGTACTTCCCCGGTCGAACTACACTGGTTCTACCACCTGCATATAATTACAGTTTTGTGGCGTTATTGCATATTTTGGCAATTTTTCGTCAGTGTTGGGCTTAAAAAATGTCGTCAAATTTATACTGTTCAATCAGTATAAGTTTGACGACCAGGTTAGCGACCAACAAAAAGGTCGTCAAATCTATATTAATTTAAGTTTCACGGCCAAAAATTTCCTTAGCTAGTTCCTTTTTAATCGTAAATGGTTTTTTGATAGTGCACATTTTGTATATATTTTATCATATTACACCCTTTTATAGTGCATATTTGCACGCATATTTTGGCATTTTGATTGTGCATATAATCTAATGTCTAGTTATAATTTATAATAAGTAACAAATGAGCATGCAATCCATCTGATAGTATGTAACTATGGACTGCTGTAATCAACCTCAGATAAGATCAGTCTTATCTGAGGTAAGCCAAAGATCTGCTACCCATGAAGACTAAATTAAAACGCCTTGGTAAAGTTTGTCTTTCTTATAACACCCTGCGACTTTCACACAGCAATGCATAACACTGCTGCTATTTAGCAGAAATACATAGGTTTCTACTGATCTATGATTTTCTCCTGTGTCGTGGGTGCCGTGGGACACGCACAAAGGTGAATACACAAACACCCAGACCCAAAACAAGAATCTAGACTCATCATTCAGAGACCTATGTGGACCGGAATCCAACCCGGAACCCACTACGCGGCACACCGGTATGGTAACCGCACCGCCATGCGGGTCGTCGAAGGGTGTGGTGATGATGCGTACTGAGTCGAACCACATTGAGTTCTACCATCTTTACAATACTTCCCCGACGAACCACACATACTCTGTTAACAAAATAATTGTTAAAATTATTTAAAGTACACTCACCAATAGTATAGGTACCACAAACGATGAGCACTGAGCCAAACTTCTTTCCAACTTTCTCTAGGGCAATCTTCTTCTGTCGCAACACGTGTAGCGCCATCTCCAGGCTTTGGTCTTGCGTGGGGAAGTCATACCGAGGATTGCAGTAACTGAGAACCAAATAACATATTTATTTACATAAGTTGTCAAAATGTAAATGTACGAAGGAGGTAGGAAAATCTGAAGATGGTGGAACCGTTTATAATTTGACAAATAATTTGTCGAGCACGAGCACGAGTATGATTCGACTGGGAAGGTAGAATCGTAACACCTATTTCTAACGTAAGACAGTTCTTGTGTTTCGGTGAGAGGGTGTGGTTGCCGACTCAATTTTATACGACGCATCCGACAACCACACAGCGGCATATATTACCACAGAACAGACCAACACAGTCAACCACAACAATCCAACGAAACGCAACAACTGCCCAACGGTAGAATTCGATTTGGCGGTGGTACCTACTTGGTCGAACGATACCCGTCCTACGACCTCGAGAAAATAATGCAATTTTCATTCATTCATTTCAGAAAATGTTCGTAGCAATTTAAAAAAAGCTGTTTTTAAGTTTAAGGCCAGTATTTTAAATGTAATTTTTATTGTTAAAATCAGTTCGTTCTCCTAAAAGAAAAAAATGTAGTGATATATAAAAAATATAAATAGTCCACCAATTCGCATTTGGCCAGCGCGGTGGACTATGGCCTATAACTCTCTTATTCTGAGAGAAGACCCGTGCCTAGTGGGACAAATGCGTTTACGAAATAGTATAACTTACGTGGTATCAAGATATATCGTGTGTATATCGTTATTCCAAAAGACCGGATGAGATTCCATCGAGGGCGTGGCTCGGAAGTCGCCCGTGTGCAGAAGGGTCTTGTCGTTCGGAAGAGTAAAGACAAGCATAACAGCTCCGGGACAACTATAAATAAAAATATAAATTATATTTAAAAATATGCTTCAGTTAGGCAATTGCCTTTTTTCTTTTTGTGTTTTTATTGATGTTAAATTTGTTGTTTTTTTTTTCTTGCTTATGGTAAGGAGGCAGAATGTCAAGAATACTTTGTCAGCAGAGAGTCACACAGGAAAAACAAACGTCAAAGAGGTGAAACATTAGATTATTTTCATCTACGCTTGGAGCATAAAAATATCTTTATCAAACAGATTCTATGAAATTAAATTTGTTTTTTCGATATTCATTCTATTTTGTTCAAGATAGTATGTCCATAAATAAATAAATAAATAATTTGTCGGCGAAGAAACAGGGTCTTCCCTGTATATTTCTAGTATAACGTGAGGGAGAGAGGAATAAGTACAATAAAATATAATAATAAAAAGGATCATTATCAACCGGACGTACACACTGTACGTTATATTACACAAGCTGAACCCCGCAGCTTCGCCGGGGTATCAAAATCGATGTATCGATTGTCCCGTGGGAATAAGACATTTTTCCACGATAAAAAGTAGCCTATATGTTAATCCAAAGTATCAGCAATCGCTCCACCCGTTTAGACGTGAAGAAGTAACAAACATACACACTCACAAACTTTCACCTTTATAATTATAATACTTAACGGGTACTCACGATATGCGGTTTATGAATTCTTATAGAATTCTTTTTGCCGATATTTCGACCCAGTTGCATGGATCGTGGTCACGGCCAAACTGACCACGATCCATGCAACTGCACTGACTAGTTTTGCCGTGACCACGATCCATGCAACTGGGTCGAAATATCGGCAAAAAGAATTCTATAAGAATTCATAAACCGCATATCGTGAGTACCCGTTAAGTATTATAATGTATCAATTCCGCGATAATACTAGTCTAAAATCACCTTTATAATATTATTATGATTGTCTGCATGCACGCTTTATTCAAGTATATAGGCATTAAATTATATATCACTTACTGATTCGCGTCGATAGCCGTCACCTTAACACCATCCACTTCTAAAGGCTCATCAAGGCTTATTATACGTATGAACTTAATATTTACACCCAAACGAGAAGTACATAAATCCGCTGAAATTTAAAATATAAATAAGTGAAATTAATGTCTGTCGGTGAAATTAATATCACGTTAATTTAAACGTTAATTAAACGTTATGTAACTTCTACCATAAGGAAAATTATTATCTGTTAAGACAAAATGAGCCGTATCTCAACATATAAGTAAGGGAATACATAAGCGCAGACAATTTGTAAAAGCCTCAAATGATCAACGAAAAACGTCATTACTTTCCACGTTCATACAGAAAAGAAATAGAGATATCAAAAAACATGATAGGATTTATATGAAGGAAATGGTTTTAATTTAGCTCGAACGTGGAATCCATTGGTCAGTTTAGGTAAATCACGAATATGGCATTTAATGCGTAAGGATACCAATAGTTTATTCAGAGCAATAGCCTAATGGTTGAAACTTGCCCTCTCGATCGGGAGGTCCGAGGTTCAAACCCAGCCACTCACCACTGACTTTTCTAAAATTATGTGCGTATTAGAAATTAATTATACTGCTTTCGGCGAAGGAAAACATCGTGAAGAAACTTACACACCCGAGAGTTCTTAAAAACAAAAAAAAAGTTCTCGGAGGTGTGTGAAGTCCACCAATTTGCACTTGGACAGCGCGGTGGACTATGGCCTAAACTCTTTCAGTGTGAGAGAAGACCCGTGCCCAGCTGTGGGACAATAATGGGTTGACGTGACCAATAGTTTTGTTTCGCGATGGAACCCAAAAAGGGAATCGTTGTAGACGTAGGGTAGATAGATTAATCTATCACTATTGATTGTAATGAACTCTCCCGCCATAGCAGTAGTAACCGCTTATCGTGAGTAGCGGTTAAATGTCATAAATCTATGAAATCTGCGATAATATTCGTGTAGAATAGTACCTATCTGTCAAGTTACTTATACACAAAGGCACTTGACCATATATACCTATTTATGCATCTAGTAACAGGAAATTAATCATATGTACCTGTTATCTTTGAACAAAATAGCACTTTATTGAAGCTCTTCTTCAGTCCAGAGTAGTGATCGGAATGAAAATGGGTAAGGAAATAATTTTTAACGCCGGGTATTTCACCGTAGCAAAATGCATCCACCGCGAAATGCGTACCTGCCAATGGAATACAAATAATTTAAGCCTAATAGTTAATGTACTAATAGGAGAATCAACATGGGTTTTATAAAAAAAATCATTATAAGTCCAAAATTACCCGTCACAAAACGCGGGCAATTTTTACCCAGTAAAAATGTTCTATATCGAGAAATTTTATGAATTTAGAAAGAGCTAAGATTTACAATGTGATAATCATTGACATAAGCTTCATATATTTACATGAAGAAGACATCCATTTATTTAAATAACCACGAATCATACTCACCAGCGACAATTTTGTAGTGTGGAATGTCCCTTGCGGAGAACGAGGTCTTGTTCGATTTCGTCTTAAAGGGCAAATTGAAATGCAACGAATCTAAGTTTCTTCGCGGAGAACAAGAACTCGCACTCTCGTTTTTACATCTCGGCGAAAGCGACTTGGTCGCGTCCGAGTTGGAAATCTTTATGTCCTGCCGAATCTGAGATGTTGGGTCTCTGTGCATTTTCGAGGGCCTAGGTAACCCATCTTCCTCCCTACTCACTCTTCTAGACAATTGGCCGATACCATCCGATCTAGCGGTTCTCGCTATCTTGCTCATGTCATCATGCCCTAGTACTTCATTTTCACAATTTTCAACATTGTCACGCAATTTAACACTTTGTTTATCTTTACCAGTCTCTAATCCACTCGAAACCTTTGCGTACGTAAAATAACTGTCTATTCTATTCTGACTTAGTTTGGAGCCATGCACTGATACATATCCATTCTTATCAGATCCAATCACAGATTGTCTATATTTACCGCTGTAAATTTTGCTCTTCCTTTGAATTTTTCGTCTGAACGATTTATAATTTGGTGGTTGGACAATAACATGAGATAATTTCTCAATGGCATTAGTGTTTAAAATAAGAACTTTTGACTGATAATCTTCTGAAGTTGACAGATTTTTCTTTTTTATTTCTAAGTTGACAGACACTGCTTGTTTTTTAGTTGGTTTTGGCGGGCTTGGTGATAATGCGTCGACATTAAACTCTTGCGAATTTTCGACAACTTCGCAATCAACGTTTGTGTTGTTTTGATTATACGAAACTTGCATTTTTTTCATATTTATGTTCTTTGTTGTCACATGCACACTTTTACAGTCAGTGAGACCAAATGAAAGTGAATAATGAGGTTTTTCATAAATAATTGTATCATCGAAAGAGGGATTGCCAATTTCAGTAGCCGATGATATAGATAATATAGACTGGTTTTCATTAATAATCATGCAATCAGGATTTTCTTGTTGCAAAGGACTACATCGTTCCCCTAAATGAGTTTTGATGGTCTCCTCTTTTGTATTACTTTGTTGATTAATATCAATATTACAATCATTGAAATCAAATTCTGGTTTATCATACCCTGTATCTTCAATAGTATTTACATTAACTATCTCAGAAGCATTTTTAGAGTTACTTTTTTCATCTTCTAATCTATCGATATTTGAAACTACACCATTATTTTCAGTTTTAAATGTGGTTTCAGAGTTTTCTATTTCATTTTCTACTGGTTGAACCTAAAATTATTATTATTATTTGGTACAGATTAACCTAACATATACAATAAAGGAAAAGGAGCATATTTGAAAGAATTGTAACATAAAGGCTTACATTGTTGAATTCCTCTTTAATTTCAGCTACTTTCTCTTCTGAGCTCCTTCTTTTAAGTGACAATGAAGAACGACTGAACTTTGGTTTCTGGAAGTAAACAAGTAGTTATATTTTTAAGCACACTGGATTAACTTCCAATATATATATTTTTTTATATAATTTAACCTAACGATAAAGCAGACGGGCTACCTGATGGAAAGTAGTCACCTCCGCCTATGGACATTCGCAACACCAGAGGAGTCGCCAATGCATCGCCGCCTGTGAAGAAGAGCTCTTTTCGCACCTTTTTTGAAGAATCCCATGTCATAGCGCTCCGGGAATACCTCAGGAGGAAGATCATTCCACAACTTGCACGTCCGTGGCAGAAACGAGCGTGCAAACCGAATCGTGGAGGACCGCCACGAGTCCAGTTGGTGTGGATGGAACTTCATCCTTCGGCGAGTGGTGCGGTGAAGAAAAGGTGACGAAGACACATTTATTTATAAGCTTATTGTTTTAGGAATATTTATTTTAGTTATCTCTAAACAATTACCCTATTTATTTCTTCTTTAGGTTCAGTAATCTGGTCCACATTGCTCTTCCTCTTGAGTGACAATGAAAGTTTCGGTTTCTGAAAATAAAACAATTACTACAACAATCAAATGTTAATCAAAAATACCCAGCATAACCCAAAATTTATGAATACTTTGCCTAATCTGAAATTGAACCTGAGACAAGAGTGCAGGGCCCAATCCGGCTACTCAGTTGCTTCAGGGAAAAATAGTATATTAGATAATGTGGGTAACATTACATGTACAAGTCATTATCCTTAACAGTGTATTAATGTATAATGCTGTAGGCAAAAGTACAATTTACTGTCCACTACAAGAATAGGTTAGAGAAAAAAAATCATATTTGCTAAGCTTGCTACTCCTTATATCAGGGCCCGCAAGATAATCCCAGATTCAATTTTATTTAAAGTCAAATTAAACCCTAGTATAAGTGGCATTTTAAATTAGTGCTGATTGCAATATGTTATAACATCCATGGAAGGAGAGTGGTGATATTCTAGTCCCATATTCTACATAAACAACTAATTTCATATAAAACATTGGTTCTTTGTGAAGGCGATAACATATATAACAATCTTGAAGACTGACATGATAGATTCAAATGTAAGTGAGCAAACCCAGGACTATTCACTGAACACAAGGAGTGCCTTGTGCTATTAATAAGTGAGGCACTGGTACATCGGGACTGAGGATTAGTTACCCATGGACCCAATAAAGGAAATAAGTAGACGTCTAGCATATCCACAAAAAAAAAGCAGATAACGAATCAGAGAGAGATATCTCTGACCAACAATGCTCTAGCCTTTTAATTACAGCTTGAATCCATAAATTCAGATAATATTAAATAAAAAAAAACTGATTTAATTTAAACAGGTAAACCAAAACAACTAAAAATAACTTCAATTAGCCAAAATAACATTTTCCTACCTACTGACTGGATGAATCACAAGTATGGCGAAATAGTTTTTTGGACTGACTAAAGTAGCAAACGAGGATGCAGTCCACCTGATGGTAAGTGGTCTCTGCCGCCCATGGAGATCTGGAAGCAGTTATTCCACAATAATGTCAGCCCATTATTGTCCCAGTGCTGGGCACGAGTCTTCTCTCGGAATGAGATAGTTATAGGCCATATATAGTATGTACAGAACAGGAACTCCAGCTGAAGTCAATCACAGATGCGTTGCTACTCCTGAGGACTGAGATGATCACCTCGTTGGAAAGTGAGCGTGCAACCACACCCTTCCACCGAACGCAAGAACTGCTTAACGCTAGAAGTGGGGGGTGGTAACTCCTAGGTCGAACTGCACTACCACCTACCACCAGGTGCTGTCACCTTGTAATTGTTATGTGATTTATGAACTACAACTTACTTTTTTTTTGCACGCCTCTTGTTTTTCCATCTCCACACTTTACTAAACATATATTTAATTCACCGAATTCATAATTTCCTTATCAATTACGAGAATATATATTATAATTGGCTTATGATTATTTTTTCTGTATAAAAACAAAATACATTAAATTTATTTAAACTTTTCGTTTGATTAATTTTAATTAATTAATTAAATAATAAAATAAATTAATACAACTTGCAGCCTTGCCGTTGACTAGCTATGGGCGTTGAAAAAACGGACTAGTTGATTCTACGGTTGATATACAATCAACGTTTCGACGGTCTACCATTCTTCGACGGACTAGTCGAATTCGTAGACGGCTAAATAAAAACTCCACAGTCCACATGTTGACATCAACGTACGATATTACCATTAACCATAGTCGCGTAATCATGGACGGTCGCTTCAAGCAAATTTCAACTTTATTTTAACGGACGACAACCGACTCGCTTGTCGTCCGTTACAATAAGGTTGAAAGTTGCGTGGCAATTAAGATGTTTTGAACTTTATCTCTAAATAATCTAAATGCATAGCGTTGATATTTTTGACAACGCACATTTAAGAGAATTTGGTCTTTTGTGGTGGTAGAACCAATGCAGTTCGACCGGGGAAGTACCACCGCCCGCCACACCTATTTCTGTTGGAACTTTGGAAGCATATTATTATTTTCTTTGCGTTTTGATAGAAGGGTGTGGTTGCCGGCACACTTTTATATGAGGCGACCATCATAGTCCTTGGGAGTAGAAACGCATCTGTGATTGACTTCAGATTGAACCCATGTTCTTTATGGAGTTGCTTACATATGTCCATGGGAGGCAGTGACCACTTACCATCAGGTGGACTGCATGCTCGTTTGCTACTTCAATCAGATAAAAAAAGAAATATGTGTTTTGTAACGAAATTGTTATATTTTACTAGAATATTTAGTAATAACAGTTATTACTTATTACTTTGACAATTATAATAAGATTCTATTAAAATTAATCGTGCGTAAGTAATAACCAAAAGTTTGCAACTTATCACCAAATTATATAGGAATCGCATGAGATAGAACGCAAAAGGAACCGTTTAAACTAAAGTAAACTAGACGTTTATGACTTTGTACTAAGTAGAACAGTCTATAGTCTATACGACACGTTAACTTTCAACACGTCGAAGAATTAACTATGGGCGCTGAATAAAACGGAGTAGTTAAATCTACCGTTCATATATAATCAACGACACTTTCGACGGCGATGTTCTACCGTTCATCGACGGACTAGTCGAATTCGTAGACGGCTGAATGAAAACTCCACAGTCCACATGGTGACATTAAAGTACGATATTACCTTAGTAGATACACGTTAACGTGTTTCGACTAGTCGACGAATTCAACTAGTTTATCGACTAGTCGACGGACGATATTCGACGGTCTAGTTTCGTTGACGAAAAATACGTCGACGACCCATACCTACTGTTGACAACTTTGAACTTTGACGTTTTTAAACTAATAATTCGTATTGTTTTAAAAAAGTACTTTGTAGATAATAAAATTCGGTCAAGTGCGAGTCAAAGTAAGAGGTGTAGGTTCCGTACTCATATGAAATATTTAACAAATAATATTTTTGCATTGTATGTTGAGGAAAAAACCTGCTTAATTTTTAAACATATTTATGGCATCAAGTAAAAATTCTAAATGTAATAAATTTGTAAATTGTAAAACGTGAATTGCGATTAGTGATGTGCCAATTAGGGATAAACATAAATCGAGTCAACTCGAGTAAAAATGCACGTAACCTGAGTGAACTCGAGTCAACTCGAATTAAGTACAAGACACTATTAGGAACCGTGAAATGGCTGACCTTTTTTGGTGATCATACTTGAATGAGTACATTTGACGACCTTTTTTTGGTGGTCAAAATTGAATCATATAGATTTGACTTTCCTAATGGGTCGTTATGCATAAGAATACCCAACTCGAATTACAACGAGTTCAATTCGAGTTAAGCCTAACTCGAGTTAGCAACTCGAGTTGACCATCACTAATTACGATGTTTAAGTCAAAATAAACCGGCTAAGTGAGATTCAAAGAGTAAATTAACATGGTGAGATCTATTAGATTTACGTACGGAGGGTTCCCTGTCGTGGTCGTGCCGTCATCTGTGGAAATCGGTAATAAAATCACGTTTATTGTATGGGAGTCATAATTTTTCAAAAACTTGACAACAGGCTGTCGCGCTCTTTGATCGAGCAAAGGCAATTATAATTTTTCAAAAACTAAGAAACACGCTATCGCACTCTTTGTCTACTAATGCAATTATGATTATTTATTTATTTATGAAGTGTTTTTTTCTTTAATATTATTTCAAGTGTTTTTCGTTGATACTTTATGCTTTCTTGCACGTCTCGATCTATGGGAGGTTCGTACTGTCGTACCATGTGTATGTAACACAATAAGCAGACGCTCGGCCGCGCTGCATTGTAGGTGGAGTGGGAGGTGTTAGGTTTTTTCGTTACGAAATTTCTGGATTCAGTCGCCATGTCAAAGCCAGGTGACAGATAAAGCCTGGTGACAGATGGACAGACGAACAGCGGAGTCTTAGTAATAGGATTTCGTTTTTACCCTTTTGATACGTTTTATATAACTGTAACCCAAGCTAAATCTCATTTTGATATCTAAACTCTGATCATAACTTATTTGTACATTTATAATCGGAGCTGTTATCAGTTTGTCATATTATTATTGTAGATATCAGACAATATGACTAAAATTTAAATACGTCTCAAATATATTTTTTTAGAATAAAGTTTTTTTTTTTTTAAATTTACGTGTTATATAAACCCTTAAAAATATTTAAAAAGTGAAAAAGGAAAATATGAGAGCGAAAATTCAAATTTAACGCGCCACGACTGGTCAAACGAAATGTGATGTCAGTTGACACAATAAAGGCGCGATATTTACTGTATACTATTACCAACAAGTGTTTTTGAGATTATTAATTTTATCGTGTGTTTTTTGTGGTAGTACCTAGTGAATCCAGATTTGTAGTAAATTTATAACGATGAATGTAACTTGTCAAAGTTCAATAGGGTCAGGGGGAGTTTAGATATAGTTTACTCTTTGATAACAACATTTTTATAACACAACAGTTTAACATAGCGCATAGGTACCAAACATAAAACCACAATAGGAATAAGCACTAGCTATGGGCGTTGAAAAAACGGACTAGTTGATTCTACGGTTGATATACAATCAACGTTTCGACGGTCTACCATTCTTCGACGGACTAGTCGAATTCGTAGACGGCTAAATAAAAACTCCACAGTCCACATGTTGACATCAACGTACGATATTACCATTAACCATAGTCGCGTAATCATGGACGGTCGCTTCAAGCAAATTTCAACTTTATTTTAACGGACGACAACCGACTCGCTTGTCGTCCGTTACAATAAGGTTGAAAGTTGCGTGGCAATTAAGATGTTTTGAACTTTATCTCTAAATAATCTAAATGCATAGCGTTGATATTTTTGACAACGCACATTTAAGAGAATTTGGTCTTTTGTGGTGGTAGAACCAATGCAGTTCGACCGGGGAAGTACCACCGCCCGCCACACCTATTTCTGTTGGAACTTTGGAAGCATATTATTATTTTCTTTGCGTTTTGATAGAAGGGTGTGGTTGCCGGCACACTTTTATATGAGGCGACCATCATAGTCCTTGGGAGTAGAAACGCATCTGTGATTGACTTCAGATTGAACCCATGTTCTTTATGGAGTTGCTTACATATGTCCATGGGAGGCAGTGACCACTTACCATCAGGTGGACTGCATGCTCGTTTGCTACTTCAATCAGATAAAAAAAGAAATATGTGTTTTGTAACGAAATTGTTATATTTTACTAGAATATTTAGTAATAACAGTTATTACTTATTACTTTGACAATTATAATAAGATTCTATTAAAATTAATCGTGCGTAAGTAATAACCAAAAGTTTGCAACTTATCACCAAATTATATAGGAATCGCATGAGATAGAACGCAAAAGGAACCGTTTAAACTAAAGTAAACTAGACGTTTATGACTTTGTACTAAGTAGAACAGTCTATAGTCTATACGACACGTTAACTTTCAACACGTCGAAGAATTAACTATGGGCGCTGAATAAAACGGAGTAGTTAAATCTACCGTTCATATATAATCAACGACACTTTCGACGGCGATGTTCTACCGTTCATCGACGGACTAGTCGAATTCGTAGACGGCTGAATGAAAACTCCACAGTCCACATGGTGACATTAAAGTACGATATTACCTTAGTAGATACACGTTAACGTGTTTCGACTAGTCGACGAATTCAACTAGTTTATCGACTAGTCGACGGACGATATTCGACGGTCTAGTTTCGTTGACGAAAAATACGTCGACGACCCATACCTAAATTAAGCACATAACTAAGGTTTTAGATAGTTTTATATCTGTATACAATAGGTTTTATAAAAATTATAAATTACTTTACACAGTTGCTCAATAAAATGTGTTACTTTTTAACTATTTATCTCCTTTGATCTCAGGTAATTAGTAATAGTTTGTTATATTTTCTTCCATTAAAGTTGTTTGTTGCTAAAACGCAATAATCAAAATCAATAAAAAACCTCCAAAAACACACGTCAGTGAAGATAAGTGTTGCCATGCACATACTGCTCAGATTAAAATTTGGTAAAATGATATTCAATAATTTATGATTACATTTGAAATAACGCTAACAAGTTATCAAAAGATTTGTTTAAATTATAAGTATTTTTTTTTCTTAACATTTGCTGTGTCACGGATTTGAAGATTTAATTTTAACACTTTTATAAATATTATGAATGGGAAGGAGATTTAATTTCTGTATCTGGTCACATCACACATCAGATTTTTTTAGTTCGCGATACGTTTTTGACTGGGGAGTATCGTTGTTTTGCGGATTATTTTTCGTAGACCCTGTTTTAAATAGTAAATCAAACGCCAATATTCGTGTCGTTTTGTCTCGATTTTGCCTGGATTAAGTGTGGATGTGAGTAAATTTTTGGTTACCACTTTTATTTTGTTAGGTTAGAAATGCATCAATTTCTGCTGACTGTCCCGAATGATTTCCAATACTTTATATCTAGCTTATTTTATTAGGGGCTGAAAGTGGCTTTTTTGTTTTGTAAGTGCTGTCAGTAACTTGGATATTTACGGGTAAAATACTTTAAATTCGTTACACTTCAGTGAATGTCTGTAAAAATCGATAATGCCCTTGTAGGCGAGCATTACAAAACGTAAATAATGTGCTGAAAAAACGTTTTTCAAATTAACAGCATTACTGATTTGGAAACACTAAATTTTGACTGTAACATCAATAACTAAGCATGAAATACACTGACTTTAACTCTGTAGGCGAATTCTATTTATCGTCTATATATTTATTATTCTACACATATATATTAGTACTTACAATAGTGTCATATTTCTATTTATGTAGGATGTATATTATAATATTATGTAATGTATATATAAACATGTTAAAATATTACTTCGGTGATTTCCACAACTTTACAAGGAAAGGAAGACAAGAGACGTAGAGAAAAATAGTTTCAATGAAACAAGGAGTTTGAAATTGACTCCAGAGCTTGAGAGCCATAGAACCACCTGGGATGTCTAAAATGGCTGGTACGAGACGAGCCCGCAATCAGGCGACGTCTCTGGCCATTCCTCGTCAGAATTCCATGTCGGATAATGGCAAGACACGTCAAAGTTTGAGTCCTGAGGTGCTGGCTGCGATGAACAAAGAACAACTCCGTGTGGAATGCCGGAAAAGGGGGCAGCGGTCGTCTGGCAACAAAAATGAGCTGGTACTATAACGGTTGTGTTTTAGTGTGCTTTTTTTTATTTTTTGCAGCCAGTACTGTGATGCTTTTCTACGTTTTAATTTAGACCTTAATGTGATTTAAGAGAAAATTTGATAATTCTACTTTGTTTACAGTTGTGTGATTAGTGTAGTGCACTTATTTATTTGTAATTTAGTCAGGCCTGTTTATGTTCTGTTGGCTGGAATGCGGAGAAGATGCCAAGATATTAATTTACATATTGTCCACACAATAGTTCACCGCGTTATAATGTTTGCATTTTAGTTTCTTAGATTTGTCACTTACTTTATGTGTGTAGTGTTCACAGTTCACGTTTTATATTATGTTCATTTCAAAATAAACCTATCAAATAATGACAACACTAAAATTAATTTTGGTCGTTGATATTACACCTAAACATATTTTGTTCTAACTTAAAATAAGCGGATAAATCAATTGTTGTAAATAATTTTTAACCATCTGTTTTATCAGTACATTATTATTTTACTAATTCAAACAAGTACTTATGAGTTTTTAAAGTTCTTTTGTTAGCTTATTTAAATCCAAACCCTAGAATAGTGTTACTAATTATGTAGTTTATACACCTTATCCTTTATACACCTTTACTGTTTTTTTATTTATTGTATTATATATGTAGTGTATATAAGTATATGTGCATCATATCTATCTATATATAATTATGTGAAGTGCAAACATCCAATCTCTTTTTTACAAGTACTGTGTGCATGGATAAGTGTGAGATTTGGCATAGTTAATGTAGAGGAGTGAAGAAAGGTAATAGTCATATATAAAAAGTATTACGAAAATATGAAATTAGACAAAATAAAGCATTGTTTACATTACTGACAATGCAAAACATAATGCCAACATTATTATGTCTATGTCAGCAAATGTTATTGCTAGCAAACGCTTAAGTCTATTAAACCTCATTTTCCTTATAATGAGTGTTTTACAAATAACTTGAAAATTTGTATATAAAAACTGTTTTTGAATTCGGTAAGGATATTAAAAATAAAATGTAGTATATCAAAATTCAAAACTATTCATCTTCCGCTCCGGTGAATAGCAAGTTTAGTTTTTATTATAATTGAATTATGGACGGTTTTTAACTACTGTTACCAGCAACTGATGGTATAATAACTCGTTAGAACCTATATAATCATCACATGATTTCAATTACTTAGTGCCAGCAGCAAACTTAGTCATGATGTCAATGTTTATTTGAAGATTTTTAACCTTTCAATAAACTTCATCTAATGCATGTTTCTCCTCAAATACAGTTAAGTAAAATGATTGGTATTTCTCAGTTCACTAATCTTTATTATTACTATTATTATAATGTGGTATTTGTAAACTTGAAAATGGTTCAGATCCATCTTATAAAATTACATACATATGAGTAAAAATAGTCCACCAATTCGCACTTGGCCAGTGCAGTCGACTATGGCCTATAACTCTTTCATTCTGAGTGAAAACTCATGCCCAGCAGTGGGACAATAATGGGTAGACGACAAGTAAAAATAAATCATTTGGTCAACAAACTCCATGTCAAGTATACAACATTATTCATTTAGACTTCGGTTAGTTACATTACGCATTTAGATGTGTGTAATAAATTAATGGTAATTATTTGTTATATTGCCAATCTCTACATATGTTACATATACTTTTCTACCAGAATATATTATCTACATTTATGTTACGGAACATATGTTATTTCTGTCATCACACCACATGTCACATGCAAGAATGACTTTGTTTTATTTATTTTCTCAATTTGTTGTGTGTACTGTTGTACCCTTACTTTAGAATCTTATTTGTTACTAATATTATAACTCTTTAAATACGAAAGTTTGTGAGATTGTATGTTTGTAATTCTTGGAATTAAATACTAGCGGTTGGATTTCTCTAAAATTTTGCGCACAGTCTATGACCTAGATTGGGGTTTTGTAAAGTGGGATACTGGGGTTTCGCAATTCGAAGGGGGTTCGCGAGTTCGCGACAAGATCTACATAATAAAAATATTTTTTTTTCCTAAAATGGACACAACAAACAAGCACACCCATCACATCAATAGTAGTAAAATACATTCGGTTTACAATACAGGGGTTTAAATACAGGGGGTTCGCTGTCACTTGGAAACTTTTACAGGGGTACGTGGAGCCGAAAGTTTGAGAAACACTGACATGGATTAACACAGGATACTCATTACCGTGGTAGACGCCACCGATGAGGGCTAAGCCGTGAAAATGGCCTAGTATCACATACCTAATTTACACGACAATAATAAGTAGGTACATTATCCTTTGTTATATTCAAACCTGAGTTTGTTACCTATGTTATGTCATCTTTTCAAATTAAAAAATAATATTACCTACCTACAAGAATATTAAATAAAATCGCCTCGACGTTGCGGCTACGATGTACGCTCAATATGTACTTTACAAGAAAAAAATGTAATACGTAATAATTGAATTTAATATTTATGCGAAACAGAGCATCGGAACTAGGGATTGCAATCCGGCCTCATTTTCAATCCGGCCGTTTTTTTCTCAATCCGGCCGGATTAATCGACCGCTTAAAACAGTGTAAAAAAAGGATCGATCTCTAGTGGTAATTATTTTTGTAATGTGAAATCTTTGTCAAAATATACAATAGCCGGATCCGGTGGAGGTCCGGATCCGGTGGTGAATTGGTACCGGATACGGTTTGTGTAAATTTGTGCCGGATCCGCCGGATTACCGGATCCGGTTTTCCGGATTGCAATCCCTAATCGGAACTTTCGATGTTCCTTCGGAAAACGTCGATTCACTTTAAAAAAATAACTGCATAAAATAGATATTCGGTAAACTATTCTGAACTCAAAAAAATATTTTTTAAAATTGTACTGTTTTTCCAACTTTTTAGTAAGTATAAATGTTTTCGTGGGAATTCTGTTAAAATTGGTTAACAATGTTTGAACCATTGTCAGAAATAATTAGCATAAACACTATTAAAAAATACAGCATTAAAATTCGTAGCGTAGTTTTAAAGGGACAGACAGCAAGAAGCGACTTTGTTTTATACTATGTACCTAGTAACAACGCAACGAAACGAAAGAGTCTCCTCTAAAAGCCAAGTATTAGAATTAGAATTATCAGAAATGTTTGTTCAACACTATAATCAACAGACAATGTACGTCTACTTATTTATTATGCTCATGTCTGGCTATCGGTTGTCTTCGCTTTGGCATGGCGCACGATTCAAATTATGCGTAGTTATCCACTTATACTTTCATGTGTTGTTGGATAATTGTTGCGTAATTAGACGACTTTCTACAGTGCATTTGTGTATTGTCTATGGGTTTACTATATAAAATTTGAAATTGTTTTACTTATTCGGTAGATTTTAGTATGTTTCTTTAATGATGCGAAATACTGCATTTTTCTTTTGATTCTCCTATAATAGATAAATAAAAAAAAAGTTAAAAGCAAGCTCCGCATTCTTCTCAAAAAAACATTTCATTTGAGACCTATAAATGTTATAAAGGTCTATTAAAAATATTAATTAAATCCGACGTCTTAGGACGGCCGGTCATGTGCAAAATGGCTTCATGAAATGTATTATGTAATTTTGAATGAAATCAATGTTCAATGTGTAAGAACTTTAGCGTATTCCTTTAGGGTTAACTGGGATGCCATTCAGTTCCAAGATTAGACAGCAAGGCAACCTTGCAATAAGCAAGAAACCAAAAAGCTTGTAAAATTCTGTAACCATCGAACAACATGCCAAATAATAGGACAAAACTATAAGGCAAATCTTCTCTGCCAAGGGTCTATGAATGAATAATCATATGATTTGTACTATATATTAATGTCTTATGTTTGGCATACCTCGCGTAACATCAACTTCTTGGATGTTATTGTTTATCTTCGTCGTACATCGAACTTGTTTCTTTCATTTCATACGTTCTTAGAAATACAATAGTAGTGTTATAATTTCTCGTGAAATTGTCGTTCGAGACTGAAAATAAATAAATAAATGTAATATGTTTTTTCTTAGTTCAGCATAAATGCTCTGAATGACAGTTACTTTAAAATGTATCATTGTAATAAGTTACGACGGTAAAAAGGTCTTTTCACATTCATACGCCGTGTTGTGGGCTCCATGTAAATGCACATGCAAATTCCAACAATTCAAAGGGAACGTCATCAATTAAAACGACTAGAAAAGGGAATTCATTTTTAGTCTATATGGCCAAGGATCAAATCCTAATTTTTTTTGGCCTAGGGCTGGTATCGTGACCAGACTATATATAGCTGATCATGTGATTTAATTTAAAGAACCTTTGATGATAAAAATAGATCCTCAATTAACAAAGGCCACTTTGTTACACGTTCCAAACAAATGGACAACAAAGATGTGAATAATATCAATGAAGAACAAAGCAGATTTTAGTCCGATTATAGCACGCGTGTGTTGAACCCAGTTTCGTTTCCAAGGTACTGTGACATTTTATGAATTTATTACGAACATGAATATTGGATGTTCAGTTTGAACACTTATACTTTGGGGATATGCTGGTTTCGATTGGAGCAAGAATCTTCATCTTTTTTGTTATCTTAGCGGTAAGCATCGAAAGGTCCAACTGGTCTTGGGAGAGACACTGGGTTATGTGGGATATTTACCGCACTAAAAAGCTCTTTACTTCCACGTTGCTAGGCAGGGGACTCCGTATCTTCTACGGATCGTAACGGGAGGTATTTTAGGATATAACGATGAAGGTTAGAACTACTATTTAAAGCTAATCCGTGTTCGTCTCCACCCCGTTACAACCCCCTTCCCCTCTCCCCTCCCATGAGCACCAATGATTAAACAGAAATAATTGTAATTTTTGTGGACTTTCTGATATTACATAGCAATGTCACAGATTTTTAAGAGCTGAGATTTTGCTTTTCAACAACGAATATTAAACAGAACATTTAAAAATAATAACGTGGCCTAAGGGTGGCTTACTGTATGTGTGCCTTTGGAACGGGTTCCCGTTTTCTGTCAAGCGGTATGTCGGTCAAGTGCTAACCTATTTTAAATTCAAAATGCTAAAGAAAGTCTAATGATGGTGAAACGGAAATCTTTTATTTTAAAAAGTAATTTAAATATAGAATAATTAAAATATAGATCATATCGACGGTTTACAAACATTACAGAAAAATCGATCATGACGCTCGTCCCTATCTGCAACACGTCATACTCTTTGTTTTTTATTAATACATATACGCTTAAAGTTTGATGTGTATTTGTTAGCTTTTCACGCGAAAACTACGGGTTGAATTTCGCTAAAATTTGGGACACAGAAAGACTCGATGAACACATGGGATACCCACCACTCAATATTATCAGTGCAATTTTAAGCAGCCGAGTTTTCGTTTCTGCAATAATTTACTTAATTACATGATAGATCTTCGGGTTCCGTATTCAAAGGGTACAAACGGAACCCTATTACTAAGATTCTGCTATCCGTCAAGCCGTCTGTCTGTCCGCTTGTCTGTGACTTGGCAGAATCTCATGAACCGAACAGACAGTTGACATTTTCATATGTATTTCTTTTCACGCTATAACAACAAATTTAAAACAGTGTGTAAGTAAATCAAACAAAATAAAATAAATATTTAAGGTGGCTCTCATACAATAAACTAGATTTTTTGCCGCTTTTTATGGATAATAGTTCGGAACCCATCGTTTCTGGGTCTTACTCGCACTTAGCTGTTTTTTTTATATAGTAACGAAGTACCTAAGTCCGTAAGTAACTATCATCTCTTGCATCTTGAAAGTGAATGTGAAAGTGTTACGATAACAAGTAGAAACTACGAAGGCACGGATGAAAGTATTTACACTCTGATTAGGGTATATAAGAAAATGAGCAAAAACTGCCCGTCGGATTACGGTAAAATTTGGCACACACATTACACGATCTACATTTTTTTATCTGATTGAAGTAGCAAACTAGCGTGCAGTCTACCTGATGGTAAGTGGTCACTGCCGCCCATGGACATCTGTAAGCAACTTCATATAGAACATGGATTTTATCTGAAGTCAATTACAGACGCGTTGCTACCCGCGAGGACTATGATGGTCGCCTCATAGAAGTGTGCCGGTAACCACACCCTTCCATAGAAACGCAAGAAATGCTTCACGCTAGAAATAGGTGTGGCGGTGGTACTTCCCCGCTCGAACTACACTGGTTGTGCCACCTTAAATTAGACTAGATCAGGGTTTTTCAAACTAAGCGACGCAGGGTTATGTGGGATTTTTACCGCACTAAAACCCCCCCGGTGGCCGTCCTCGGCGCTGAAAAGGAGGACTCCGGGATCTCGAAACGACTTCAACCGAAATCCTCCGAGCGCGCTGCCCCATCGGGCTCCTCCCAGATGGGCGGCTGGGCCCACCGCTCCGTCTAGTCTTTACAACGTCCTTCCCGGGATTGCCTGACCGAACGGTTCGAGCTCCCACTCTAGCCGTCTGCAACCCCGGAAGCCCCTTTTAGTCGCCTCTTACGACAGGCAGGGGATACCGTAGCCCTATTCTGACCCCGAGGCTACAGGGACGACAGCGAACCCTTAACTGACTAATTAAATCCTCTTCCTTCCCCTTAATTATTTTTATATTAAGACCTAACGATAAGGCTGACGGGCCACCTGATGGAAAGCAGTCACCGTCGCCTATGGACATTTGCAACACCAGAGGAGTCGCCAATGCATCGCCGGCTTTGGAGGAGAGCTCTTTTTACACCTTTCTTGAAGAACCCCATGTCGTAGCGCCCCGGGAATACCTCAGGAGGAAGTTCATTCCACATCTTGCACGTCCGCGGCAGGAACGAGCGCGCAAACCGAACCGTGGATGACCGCCACGAGTCCAGTTGATGCGGATGGAACCTCATCCGTCGGCGAGTGGTGCGATAAAGGAAGGGTGATGTGGGCACCAGATCAAACAGTTCCTCGGAACACTCACCATTATAAAGCCGGTAGAACACGCAAAGGGAACCTATGTCCCTCCGCAAGCTTAAGGGTTCTAACCGATCGGTGATCCTTGGGTCGTTCACGATTCGGACCGCTCGCTTCTGTACGGAGTCAAGTGGGTAAGTTGGTACTGTGGCGCTCCAGCCCAGAGATGCGAGCAGTACTCCATGTGGGGCCTTACTTGTGCCTTATAAAGCAGAAGAAGATGAAGTGAAGTACCGCTTGGCTCTGTTAAGAACGCCCAGTTTTTTAGATTCCAACTTGGCTTTACCTTCCAAATGACTCCGGTACTGCACATCACACGATATGTCAACTCCCAGGATCCCCAAGCTTTTATTAATGGTGAGCGGAATTTCTTGAAACTTTGGCGCTACAACAAATGGGGTTTTTTTAGCGGTAAACGCGCAGACTTGTGTCTTCGTGGGGTTGAACTCAACAAGATTAAGTCGACCCCATGTCGAGACTCGCTCCAGAGAGTTCTCGATTTCAGACACAAGTCGGATTCTACTTTCTTCCACGAGTGTCCGAGAGGCGACACAATAAAAGTTAAGTTAACAAAGTGCCAAAAGAAATGTATTTTACTTCTATTTATGTGATGGGTGTGCTTGTTTGTCACAAATGGCGTCAATTTTAGGAATAATTTTGTATTTTTATTACATAAATCCTGTCGCGAACCCCCTGCCATCGAATGGCGAACCCCAAGGGGTTCGCGTACCCTGCTTTGCGAAACCCTGATCTAGATAACACATACGATACTCATTACTGTGGTAGATGTCATCGAAACGGAAAAGCCACGAGAATATGCACTAGCATATTTTACAATGCTTACTTGTACAGAGTTAAGTAATGTAGTATAGGATATAGCCTAAATAAACGAATAGGATCTAAGATTATATCTTTTCCAGGCTTTACAATTTCATTTTTAAAAGCTGGAGTTGCTCAAAGCGTTTTTAACATGATTACCCGCGTGGCCGAGCGGTTACCATACCGGTCTGACGCGCAATGGGTTCCGGGTTCGATTCCCGGCTAGACAGGTACCTGAATGATGAGTTTAGATTCCTGTTCTGGGTCTGGGTGTTTGTGTATTCGTCTTTGTGTGTGTCCATGGTAGCCACGACACAGGAGCAAATCCTAGTGTGGGGCTATGAGTGTAGAAAGTTTGAAAGCGTGTGTTTTTTTTAACATAAAGAGCCAATTCTTCATAATATATCCATATAGGTAGCTCATTGGATTCTTTGACATTTTCATACTACATTACTTTAATTCAGTATGAAAATGTCAAGGGGTGTAGTCACTTAACATTAATAAGCAATGTATAGATATTATTTACTTCATATGCGTGCTTCACAGTCATTGGCTGTCGCAGATATTACGAACTAATCAATACTTGAGAGCAATAGGCTATATTTAAGTGGACGAATCAATATTATAGGTTCACTGACAGTGGGCTTTACTGACAGCTTGGGGTGACCCCAGTGGGTATTAGGTGAATGATTGAAGGTGACCCAAATGATATAAAACCGGCTAAGTGTGAGTTGGATTCGCGCATATGGTATCTATAAAAAAAAGAAATCGCGTTGTATGAAAGCCCCCTTAAATATTTATTTTGTTTTTAGTATTTGTTGTTAAATAGGCGACAGAAATACATATTCTGTGAAATTTTCCACTGCCTACGGTGTATGAGTACCTCCAGAATTGCTAGTGGTTTTTTTTAATTATAGCCAAAGTTGAACTTTGATGTAAAAATGTTTTAATTTTTTCTCTCTATGGGCTCTACATCAGTTAGGTCTGATTGTATCTAATTTTACTTTGCGCTGACTAAAGATGTATCAGACACCAAACTAAAGTAAAAACATCCACTCTAAAACAGATTTTAAAAATGTTATGGAGGTAAATAGCTACAATTTGGGAGAAAACGGATTTTTTTACAAAAAAAATCTTAAAAAAAAAATGAAGGGTCAGGATTTCTTTTTGACCAACTTGTATTGGCCTTCAAATGGGCCCCGAACACTTGTCGGACCTTCTACCAGACACCCTGTATAGCGCAAACTTAATAATCGTGCATTTTTTTTTAGAATACTCTGTAACACAAAGCAGCCATATGAGTTTGAGTAGCGTTAACCGTACTACAAAGTTAAGCAATGCCGGATGCGGTCGGGATTTGAATGGGTGACCGCTAATGGTTTCATGAGCGTTTCCGTGCTCGGAGAGTATGCTAAGCCGTCTGTCTGCCTTGTTGAGATTGTCAGTCGTTCAGCATTGAAGCATATGCATCAATTCATCAATTGTATCACCGCCGCACTTATTACTAGCGTGGAGCAATTTTTACGTGTCCATGGAAGGGTGTGGTTGATCACTTGTATTTAAGGGCGTTCATTTGAAGGTGGCAGAACCAGTGTAGTTCGACGGGGAAGTACCACCGCCACACCCATTTCTTGCGTGAACCATTTTTTACGTTTCGATATACCTTAAGGGTGTGGTTGCCGGCACACTTTCACATGATGCGACCATCATAGTCCTAGGGAATAGCAACGCATCTGTGATTAACTTCAGACAGAACCCATGTTCTATTTGAAGTTGCCTATCAATGGGCTGCAGTGACCACTTAACATCAGATGGACTGCATGCTCGTTTGTTACTTCAATTGGATAAAACAAAGCAACGCATCTATGATTGACTTTACATAGAAACCTCGTTCTCTGTGAATTTGATTGCAGACGTACATGCCCATTGGCCACTTATCATCAAGTGGACTGCATGTTCGTTTACGACTTCAATCGGATAAAATAAAGGCATGGCTCTCTTCATAATGAAAAGGGTTTACGCTATAGTCCACCTCGCTGTCTAAGTGTGCTTTGAAGTAGATTTGCATTGCGTCGATTGGAGCACTTCTAAAACGAGTTGCTCCCTGGTGCGTATTATTGTCCACTAATCCAAAAGGCATGACCATAATGGAGCATGCTTCGGACTTCCCATGTTTCCCAGTTTTCCAAGCGAAAGAGAATATCCAGTGGTCGTCGGGTCGTCAACCCATTATTATTCCACAGCTGGGCACGGGTCTTCTCTCGGAACAGTCACAGTCCATCGCGCTTGCAAAGTGCGAATTGGTGGTCACACACCTCCGAGAACTTTTTTTAAAGAATTCCCGGGAGTGTGCGTTTCCTCACGATGTGTTCCGTCACCGAAAGCAGTGATAATTAATTTCTAATACGTACATGGTTTTAGAAAAGTCAGCGATGCGTGCAAGTTCGAGAGATCGAGAGGGCAAGTTTCAACCATTAGGCTATCGGCTATCAATATCCAGTAGTATCACCAAAAAAAGTTGCAACCCATTCTATAATAATACGGCTATTCTTGTATAGTAACATGTTCATGATTACTCGCGTCGGTTACTTAATTCTAATTAGATTTGATGAAGCAAATTACTCTAATATGCCGCACGGTGAGAACGTAGACTAAACTCAAAATTTTGGCCAATTGGGTTAAATACTTTATACTACATAATTACATATGTATCGTCATACGTATGTCCTCATATAACGACTAACCGTCTACCTCTAGCGAATAAAGAATGACGGTTTCGTCGTAGAAAAGACCACACCATTTTACATCCCTTATGTAACCTCGCGTTATAAGGAATACTCCAAAATGCAACAATTTTGAGTTTTCACAAAATACAAATTTCGTACTCTTTTCATTTTATTCTAATAGTTTCAGAGGTCTTAGGGTTATTTTTAGGACGATTATTCCATCTATCGGCAACCCATTATTGTCCCACTACTGGGCACTGGGATGTTCTCTGAAAATGAGAGAGTTTAGACCATAGTCCACGGCACTAGCAAAGTCCCAATTGGTGGACTTCACACACCTCCGAAAACTTTTTTTAAAGAACTCTCGGGTGTGTAGGTTTTCTGACGATGTTTTCCTTCACCTATTATACCAAAAGGGTTCGCATATGGCTATCATTTGACGTATTGACCCGTATATTTTCTTTACTTTAAAAATACGAGCTTGCGATAATGCGGGGTGTATGAGGAAAGAACAATTATTATTAATACAATACCAATACAATCATAACCCTTGTATCATTTTCATAATAAATCGAGGGCGTATTAATCGTGTCACGGTCCTTCCGTAGTACTACGGTAGACGCAATCATACTGATGGAACAAACTGACAACCGCTAGGGCTATCAGTATCGACAGTTTTTATGTAATCTATTCTTTAGGAGATTATCTTAGTCTGTAGGAGTCGTCGGAGTCGTACTTATGATAAATTGTAGAACTTACAAAATTGGCCATAAGTATGCAGTAAAATTGTATGCGAAAACATAAAGACAAATGAAAAAAATGCATGTATAACCTATATTTCCTTTATTACATTTTAAATAGGAGCAAAATTATCTGATTACTATAATATTGTACCTAACATACTATATTCATGGATCATGAATATAGTACCTACGTAAACCAATTATAATACAATGCTATACATTTGTAGTACAGCTGGCAGCCCTATTTTACGCGATTTGAATGCAGGTCAGTGGACCTGCGCACGCGCATGTCACACGCGACGATCACGCCACCATCCGCTATTTCCGTAAAACTACCGCCATTTTGTATCAATATCAACCGTATAGTTCAAACGCAAGAGTTGATTCTTTGTTACAATTATAATTTGCTTCAAAGAATCGATTCAAAGTCTAGTGCTAAAGTCGAAAGTTAATTTTTTGATCGACATTGTGTCGCAAGCAACAGAGTACTGAATTGTTTGGTATTCGCTTTTGGAGTGGCGCCACATGTTGTCAGCTGTTTACAATAATATATTAGAAGACGTGGTTCTGATTAACGCGTCTATAATTAGTATCTTATTTTATAATGGCACAATACAATCACTATCTGATACTTGAGTTCCGTTTCCTATTCTGCCTTCGTAATTAAAATGCAGTATTTGCAGAATGATAGTTTTGAGATGCGTTTAAGTGTTTTAATCGACTTCACAAAGGATAGAGGTTACGTATTCGTCAAGTACATTTTGTGAAATCTTTACTTTATTGATTGGTTTCCATGTTAAAATATCTATTTTCATAACCAGATAGAATAACTTTGTAAAAAAGTCGTAAATGCTGCATTTTATGCTTATAAATAAGACTTATTGCATTCGAGTTGACAATTTTTCAAGGTGGTAGAACCAGCGTAGTTCGACCGGGGAAGTACCACCGCCACACCTATTTCCAGTATTTCCAGCGTGAAGCATTTCTTGCGTTTCGATGGAAGGGTGTGGTTGCCGGTACACTTTTATATGAGGCGACCATCTTAGTCTTCGGGAGTAGCAACACATCTGTGATTGACTTCAGATAGAACCCATGTTCTGTATGAAGTTGATTACAGATGTCCATGGGCGGCAGTGACCACTTACCATCAGGTGGACTGCATGCTCGTTTGCTACTTCAGTGAAATAAAAAAAAATGCGTTAAAGCGTTTTTAATCGACTTCACAAAGGATAGAGGTTATCTATTTCGTCAAGTATATTTTGTGAATATAAGTTTATATATAAAAATATATGTGATTTCATTACCAGATATAATAACTTTGTAAAAAAGACGTAAATGCTGCATTTTATCATACTCGTCATACTTCACACTTAATATTATAAAGGCGAAAGTTTGTGAGTATGTATGTTTGTTACTTCTTCACGTCTTAACGGCTGGAGCGATTTTCATAAAATTTGGTAGGGACTTAGCTGATACTCTGGATTTACATATAGGTTACTTTGTACTGTGGGAAAATATCTTATTCCCACGGGATAAGCGATACATCGATTTTATTAACGCGGGCGAAGCTGCGGGGCTTAGCTAGTACTTTATGAATAAGATTTACTGCATTTGAGTTGACAATGATCACCTAGTCACCTAACAATGATCACGTTATGTAGCGCAGGTACTGCATTCGTCATTAAGTTTTGCCCCAGTTCCAATAAAGATAAATTCTTTTTTCTTCTACTTATCTGTAGATAACATTCTGCTGATACATGTAACGCAATAACAATTATGCAAACTCCCTTTTGACGGGGGCAGTGTTGCAGCTCTTCAGCTCTCAGCTGTTTTTGTAATATAATTGAAGTGACAAATGGGCAGGTCATCTGACATAAGTGGCTACTTCCGCCAGTGTACATCAGTAATCGACTACAAAATAGAATAGGAGAGCTACATAGGGATAGGAGGGGTACAAATATTAACACAATGAGAATCACTCCACACAGAAATGACAAAAAGTTGGCAGTCTGTGGTTACGTTTTTTTATTCGAATGAAGCAATAAACGAACATGCAGTCTATCTGATGGTAAGTGGTCACTGCCGCCCATGGACATCTATAAGCAACTTCATATAGAACAGGGGTCTAAAGTCTGCCCAATGCGTTACTAATTCTGAGGCTAAGATGGTCGCCTCATTTGAAAGTGAATTGAAACACAATAACTGCTTTACGGTAGAAATAGGCGTGCCGGTGGTACCTCCCTGGTCAAACAGTGTGGTACTAGCACGTGGTTCTTGTGAATCTTTATATAGTCTCGTGGCATTGTGATCATCACAACTGTGGTACAAAAATTTGTCGGTGATAAAGAGCCCGACTGGCATTTAGACGGCAAAATGTGGTACTCGGAATATATATAGCAGCCGAGTAGAATTTGTAGTGTGGTTCCCACATCCCACATAACTCTGCGTCGCTCCCACGGCGTCGGGTACCTTTTAAAGGTTTCCCCCTCGAGAACAAAAAAGGCATTAGAGTTAAATAAAGTTCTCAAATGTGATTGAACTCAACCAATCCAGACTTCGCCAGCATGGTAAAATTTAGTCTAATGGGCTCTCAGAAAAGTGGCTCATGTGGTGGTTACCAATTTGAACCACGAAGAGTACCTACCGTTGACAGGAGTCTACGTATAGATTGTCTACGTTGTTTTTGTTGATTAATGAATGCTATTGATTGATTAATGTTCCAGTCGTTTGATGATCGATTAGATGCTATTCCGATATAATTACTTGCTTTTTTTATCGTTGATTTGGACTAGTGATGTGAGGGATCTTCAAAATCATAGATCCGCGGATACGGGTCTCAACTTTCTTACAAATCTACGTACTTGAAGCGACAGTTTTATCAAAATATCTTGATCTGTACCCTTGGTACGAGTTTATTATGTTTAAATAATCACTGTTATACCCCTAATTTCAAGGAAAATTGACGTCAAAAATTATTACATATAATGTTTATTTGTTTTTTAAAATATAAATGAGTTAAATGTGTAATTGTAATAAAAATTTTCGAATTTAATTAAGTGTAAAAAAGAAAGTGTATATGTACCTACTTATGTACACGCGTTAGAAGTTATATTTTTTGGGCGTAACAAGATAAAAATCTTTTTAGAAAAAATATCTTTCGCCTTATTCTACGTTTGTAGAACAAGGCGAACACAAACAATAGAAAAAATGTTATGAACCTTTGTTCACTACATCTGAAAAACCTGTGTGCGCGCGCATCGTAAAAAAAATACTCTCATATTTTTTTCCCTAAAGCGCCAAAAAAGGAATAACTTGAATGAATGAATGAATGCTTTATTCACAGTAACTACACACACAGTAACTTGCACACGATATAAAGCGCTTTATACAAACACAAACATAAACACAAAAAGCAATGGCTATAAATTGTATAAAGTAAGTAAGAAGAAAGTGACAATAATTTAGTGCAACACAATCAGTGACTGCGAACAGGTACAGACTCGGCGAATGCCACAGCTAGGAAGACCATGCCGTGACGCTGATTTTCAGTTTGTCCTTTTGTTATAGAGTAGTCTGTCCTTTTGTTATAGAGTAATTCAATAATAGATATAAAGATCCGTTTGAGATGGGTCTAAAGAGTAACGGATACAGATCTTTCTACTGCCGCGGATACGGATCTCCGGCACATCACTAATTTGGACCAATGGAAAGTCGTCTTTCCACGGCTCATTATTCATGCTAAGTTATTCGCTATATGCTGTGTAGACATAATATGCGTATTTAAATAACTACGGAGAAATGTTTAATGAGAGATTATCTATTTATTGACTAAATTGAGGGGACGGCTATTCTAAAAATTAATTATGATGGTTTAAATTCATTTTTTGCTTTGTTTGCTACACTAAACCACTGAATATTAGTGACATTAATTATAATGTATTGTTTTCACATATAAGTTCCAGACTTAGTAATTAATAATTAGTTAATTACAGAGTCTAGTACAATGCGATAATAATGACTTTATACTTATAATAATAATGGGTTAAAATAATAAAACATCGTAAACAAGTTTACAAATTGTTATAATTATAAAATAAGGTATTTTTACAGAAGGATTAACAACATGTCAGGATATTCTAATGAAGCCATAACGTTCGGTAGCGCTTCTATTCTACAAATATTGATATTATCCTCATACATATTAACACTATATTTTGATACCGAGGAAAGGTCAAAATGGAGATCATATCAATCATATAAAGCTTAGTAGAAGATGCATACAATCTTTTCGTTTAACACAAGAAGAGCGAACCAATTTGAAAGTCTAAGAAGTGCGAATATTTTAGGTAAAAAAAAATGTGTATTGCATTTAAGTGGTTGAAGTCCCATGCACATAATATAATATAATATTTAATGAAAAGTCATAAAACCCACAATTAAACGCATAGTAAAATATTGACTAGAGCAGGAAGAACATCGAAATAGTTTTCATTAAATGAAATGAAATGAAATGTCTTTATTTTGTATAGGCCTGCGGGGGCACTTACAAATTGTCAGTTACATTTTTTTTCTTACACTACCACCGGATCGGAATACGACCTCAACTGAGAAGATCCGGCAAGAAACTCAGCGGGTTTGTCATTTTTCTTATTTTTTTTTTTTTTTTTATTTTTTTAACTCCTTTAAGTAAAAAAAATATCCTGTATATTCCGAATTTTGAAATTACGTAACGTTTCATCAAATTTACTTATTTACGGGTTACGAGTGCACAGTTTTACGTCTTAAAACCCGTTGCGATGCTGGCCTCAACCGAAAGTGAAATGGAGAGAGCCAAGTCAAGCAACACAGTCGAAGTTTTTGAAAGTAAAACTTTGGCGTGATGTCACATTATGCTCATTTCACGGATACCACCGGAACAAACGGTTAACCGATAAACTCGTAATTTACGTGATCTTTGTGTAATAAAAAGTGTAAATATTTCGTAACTGGCGTGAAGTCGATTTATGTATCGAAGCCTATTGAAAGTAACTTGTGGTGAATTGAACTCGTAACTGTTCGTCGTTTACGTCTATTTTAATAGCGCTGCGTGTAAGTCAATATTTATAGTTATAACTGTTTTATTATGTGGTTTTATGTGGTTTGTCTTGAATCATAATTAGGATTCTATTTAGTCAGTGGTTTTGTTAGTATGTTGAAATTAAGTTGAATGTCTTAATGTAACTTTAAATAAGTTTTTTTTCTCACTGAAGTAGCAAACGAGCATGCAATCCATCTGATGGTAAGATGGTAACTTTATACAGAACATGGGTGCTATCTGAAGTCAATCACAGATGCATGGCTACTCCCGAGGACCATGATGGTCGCCTCATATAAAAGTTTGCCGGCAACCAAACCCTTCCATCGAAACGCAAGAAATGCTTCACGTTAGAAATAGTCGAACTACACTAGTTCTACCACCTTAAAAAAAAGCAATAAGTTTAAATAGTAAAAGTTTTCAAAGGATGAGAAGGTGTAGTAGAGCAAACTTACCTTTTTCACTGTTTTAGTTCATTTTAAATGCAAGTTAGGTGCAAGCCCAGATTAGATTAGAGTCTTACCTAGATCAGTAACAGATGCGTTGCTATCCGTAAAAACTAAATTAGAACTTACCACACCCTTGAAACGCAGAACTGCTGTTATATTATCAGAATAAATGTTACGTGTTTTCTCCGGATTCGAGCCCCAACACTCCTACGGCCTTGTAAAACTTATAAAAATCGTGGACAAATACTGTAAAACCTCATTTAAAAACTTAAGACAAATACTAGTAAAAAATTAACTACCTGTGTTAAGCGATGTACTCCTACTTATTGTTTTTTTGTGCAAGTACTGAACGTGTTTTTTCCTATTTCAAAAACGATTATCTTGTCTAGTGATCACACGTAGCTACTTAAGAAAAATTAATTGTTTTTTTTTTATGTTTTGATGAAAAAGGTAACATGATTGTATAATATACAAAGATGTACTCGAAACGCCCAGTAAAACAAATTTCAAAAAACTTAGTGTATTTAAAAACTTATTTTATAATATTACGTAATTCAAAATGAGATTTATACTTGCCATTCAACAAAATACTCATGGTTAATGGTTTACAAGACTCGTGTTAGATGTATTGCACAAAAATGAATATTTTTTTTGAAAGTAATAGAAATTACTCTATAGGCATTGTTAAATATGTGAACAATAGATCAGTAACTATTGAAAACTTCGTTTTAAAAATGATAACAATCTATAATCAATTCATACATTTTTATATAATATTTAAGCCTGATTTATTTTACACATGTAAGAAAATAAATCGTAACTATGTATATAGTGTAAATAGATTTGTTTCAAAGTAATAACAAACTTAGATCATTTTGCAACTGCAAGTTAATATGCTATTTGCATATGTTCAATACTATACCAGCTATTCGTACTATGTTAAACATTTCACTTTAATATATACTAACATAATAATCGATTTTAAAATAAAATGCATGAATTTTCACTTATAACTAGTTTTAAACACGAAATGCACGAATTTGTAATTTCCAGCACGTTTGCGATTTAATTGTTTAAGGTTGCAGTGTCGTGTGTTAATAAAAGTTATGTGTGTGTGTGAAGTTACTTTTCCGGTAGACAAATTGGGAATCCCTTGTGTAAGTAACTCAGCCTTAATACACGCTGTATACATAGTAGCTACACTGCTACAAATGTACCTATATAGTAAGAAAAAACAACTACCTAAGGTTTACAAATGGCCTGAAAGTTTTTGGCACATTTTTTATTGAAAATAGTTGTTCAGAATGAGTTGCAGAATCTCTCCACACATTAATGTTTCCGATGCCAAATTATTTTTTTTCGTCCCGTAAAATTTCAATGTCCCGTTAATTTGTTTTTCTTGTATTTCCGAAATTCCGCTATATTAAGATGTAATTTTAATTATGGTAGTTGTGTTCAGTCGTATTTACAGTTTATAGCAATTTCCAGTCCCTAATATCAGTAAAAGAAATCTAAAAAAAGACCCCCCCTAACGTGTTATTTAAATGCGAAATTAAATCATATGACACCATTGTCTTATAGAATTGACCATTTTATATATTTAGTAACAACTTCCAAATTAAAAGCTTATGATACCATTCTCATATGGAATTAAACCATTTCGTAAAAATCTGAAATTAATTTTAATGTTAATTAGTTCTTATAGTATATAGTAATTTTAATGTAAATTATGCGGATACTAACATACGGATGCTGATCTTTTTGTAGGTATATTAAAAGTGTAGATTACATCGCTATTCATTTGTCAAATGTAATATGATTGAAAGCAGATATAGAGCAGTGATAGACTAATGGTGTAAACTTGCCCTCTCGATCGGGAGGTCCGAGGTTCAAACCCAGGCACGCACCACTGATTTATGTGCGTATTAGAAATGAATTATCACTGCTTTTCGGTGAAGGAAAACATCGTGAGGAACCTACACACGCGAGAGTTCTTTAAAAACAGTTCTCGGAGGTGTGTGAAGTCCACCAATTCGCACTTGGCCAGCGCGGTGGACTAGGGCCTAAAAACTCTCTCGTTCTGAGAGAAGACCCGTGCCCAGCAGTGGAACAATAATGGGTTGGCACCAATGTGATTGAAAGACCGTATATTGAAGGACAATAATATATTTCTTAATCAACACTTAAACAGAGTTTATAATAGATATCTTATCAAGGAAGTGTTTATTCCAACAACAACTATGCATGACCAAACATTTATTATCGTATGTGGATAATGCAAATTAAATCTTGTATTACCTAGTTAACTTTGTATTTATGTTTGAAATCAATGTAATTATATAACATATAAAAATAACTTAACGGAGTTTAATCTTTTGCTTTAATGGGCTTAGTTTTATTATTCATAAACTCGTAAACGTATCCCGAATTTGATACGTAAATGGGAAATTCCTTAATTAAAACCAGACTGCTACAGTAGCGGTGGATCCAGGTGGGAGGGAGGGAGGGACCCAAATGGGGTTCAAGGCCGCTCCCCTCCTAAAATTCCAAAAAAAAAAATTGTATGTCCAAAAAAAAATCTAAATCTAAAAAAAACCATCTATTTGTGACATTAAATTTTTATAGACTCCTCTCGGCTGCGTTAGGCCGAACAAAATATAAAACTTGCAATCAAACTATTAAACCGACAGCTATATTTTAGTTTGAGAGGTGTCCTAAGAAGATTATTTAGTCCGTAAAGAGTACACGATGTAACTCGTTTTTTCTTGACCTGAGGTGGGCGTCCAATTCTATCTGGGATTGATTACATGCGTCCATGGGTACGCGTAGTCCACAGTCTACATCAAACGGTAGTCCACCAATTCGCACTTTGCCAGCGCGGTGGACTATGGCCTAAACCTCTTTCATTCTGAGAGAAGACCCGTGCCCAGCAGTGAGACAATAATGGGTTGTACCCCATGGGTAAACGTGGTCACATACAGGTGATCTGCACGTTCATTCTGTACTAAAAATGTTATAAGTTTAGATTATGTGGATTTTTTAATAAATACTAAAATCACTTCAGCATGAGGATAATCATAGTAAAAGAACAGACAATTAAAAAAGAAAAAAAAAACATAAAATTTGAAATATTACTTTTTCTCAGTCCTTCAAAATACAGACGCATCATTCGTTTTTTCGTACGTATGGATATAAAAAAATATATTGTCATGTTGGTTTAAATACATCCCACGTATTCATTTTAGATACGATACATTTGTGGGTACACTGTGCCAGCTGATAGAACGCATTATCTCCTTAATGCGGATGGTAACAGTGTGTAAGGAACGATCCAAACTAGTCGATTATCCGCTACTACTTAGCGTCGTAGATTTAGTCGCTGTCATACATATAATCGCTACCACTTACCTCCAAAAACGTAGACTTAATTATCTGAACAGTGTTAAATCTGTTATCAGATGCCTTAAATCTTGAATGTAGTCTATTCAAATACTTTGTGAGAATGTTACAACTTTCGAAGCAAAATTATTACGTCACAAAGACGTCCATAGTTTTGAATGATGTAGTACCGGGTTATAGGTAACAAACATGCAGTTTTATGACGTCATATCTTACACTTATGACCTCAGCGTTTCACGATCTAATATGCATGTGTGACGTCATATAAGGTACGTTCAATCAAT
The DNA here is from genome assembly GCA_949699795.1 of Spicauda simplicius. NCBI lineage: Eukaryota > Metazoa > Arthropoda > Insecta > Lepidoptera > Hesperiidae > Spicauda > Spicauda simplicius. The sequence goes on along the minus strand of OX453077.1, from coordinate 8,544,822 downwards.
CAAGTTATTAATGGATGACCTTTAAGAATCCGTGAGGAGCTCGACGTTAAATTACCTAGTGGGGATACACCCTAACAGTCGGTGATCAGCTTATTGAGATCTGTAATGATGGTCTGTATTATCAATACCGCTTTGATAAGCGGGGATATTATGAAACTAATTTACAAACTATCTCTTAATGATACAGATGGTAAAGACAAAGTAGTATTATATTCGTTAATGGAAATAAAAGCGATAAAATGAGTTTAATTGGACATTAAAATTTTATCTCATTAATATTTTAAATTATGTTATGCCAGTTTTATATTATGCCAAAGTTTGTGATGTAAGTGTGTCTTTGTTACTCTAATGCAAAAAATATAAACCGAATTAGTTTGTCAGGATATATGTGCGTTTTTTATTCTATGGCGCAAAAACTAAAGATTTCATTTCGAAAAAAATTGGCTCGCAGATGGTTAATGAGCTGGATTAATACGTTGCCTGCGACATTTTCAAAGAACTTTCAGCTGGTGTTTTAGAGACCTACAAGATCTCAAAATTATTTGATCACTGGAGCGTTGGAGACCTAATCGGTCTCTTAAAATACAATTTTGAAAATAATTTATATTTTCCAAAATAACAATTACATATACTTGAACTTATAGTACTGTGTGTTAGGAACCTAATCAATCCCTATTTTTCTCAATTGTGTCTCTGAACTCATTCTTAAGTAGAAAACAAATATGTATAAGTACATTTTGTCTTGTTCATCCGTAAAGAATTTTACAATTTAGAGCCCCCGTAAGGAGTAAATCAACAGGATTTAAATCAACAGGATTTTTATCCGCGCACAGTACGAAAGTCCTGCAAGAGATCGGATAGATCTCGTAATGCAGCGAACGTGTTAACACAGGATCCTCGTTTCCATGGTAAACGTGACGAAAGCGGGAATAGCCTAATAATATAACATGTCTGTTGCAGCTCGCCCGTCTCGGGTACTACAAGCTGGCGGCGGCAGTGCAGGCAGATACTGAGCAGCGCCCGAGAAACGGGATCACGCATACGCTACCGAAGGAGATCAGGTATAGTAGACTGGTGTATGAGGTTAATTAGAGCAGTGATAGCCTAATGGTTGAAACTTGCCCTCTCAATCGGGAGGTCCGAGGTTCAAACCCAGGCACGCACCACTGATTTATGTGCGTATTAGAAATTAATTATCACTGCTTTTCAGTGAAGGAAAACATCGTGAGGAAACCTACTCTCCCGAGAGTTAAAAAGAAGTTCTCGGAGGTGTGTGAAGTCCACCAATTCGCACTTGGCCAGCGCGGTGGACTATGGCCTATAACTCTCTCATTCTAAGAGAAGACCCCGAGCCCAGCAGTGGGCCAATAATGGGTTGATGAGATAAGATGAGGTTAATGGAAGAGGGTCGCCAAGAGAGCAGCGATCACCTTCTTACCATATTTTCAAGGTGGTAGGACAAAGGTTCGAAACGGGAGGTACCGCCGCCACACCTATTTCTCGCGTGAAGCAGTTTTTGCGTTTCGTTAGAAATGTGTGACTGCCGGCACACTTATATATAAAGCGACCATCAGTCGGAGTAGCAACTATTCTATGAGTGACTTCAGATAGAACCCATGGACGGCAAGAACCACTTACCATTAGGTGTTCTTTGTGACTTTATGTTATAAAAAAAATGCAAAGACGCGAGGCTGAAGAATAGATAAAATATTGGCAGGTGCCGTTTTTCTACTGAATGCGTCATTAGGTATATAACGTTTAGAAAAAAATCCCTTTCCACTATCGGGGGCATAATACAGCCACGGTATAAATATCTACAGTAGTCTAACTCCTTAGAAGCGCACGAAACGCAAGTTATACCTACGCGCCTCGATTTCGGTTTGCATTCGGTTTACAAACAGACCCGAATGTGCCGTAGAGACGAGCGGACGGTGTAACGATTTTTTGAACAGTGATTTTTTTATTTTACTAATAATATGGCAAAGAAGAATTGTAGACTATATTGTGCTGTTTTTGGTTGTTTGAATTCTACATTAACACATCCAAAGATAACATTTTTTAAATTGCCTTGAAACTACGAAAAGTAAGACAATTATAATGTTTTTTTAATGTACTAGAACTACCTTCTTTCTTTGTTTCTTTTTTAATAAATTGGTTTTTAGCTTTTCTATCGAATGTAATACCTGGATCCATAAATAATTAAAGGATATTATGATAAAGGGAAGTGACATAGGTAAGTATGAGTGTCCTACCTACCATTGGCGAAGTGTATCTCTTTTCAATAAAGTACATAGTTATAGGTAAGTGATATCTTAGCAAAAAATTGAATTTTGTTCGATAAATAAATAACTACATAAAATAAATAAATCATTTTAATTTTTTAATTACATTTTTAAACCTTTTTTTTTTTGTTGTCGAGAGGGAAACCTTCAAAAGGTACCCGATGCCATAGGAGCGACGCAGGGTTATGTGTGATTTTTACCGCATTAAAAGCCCCCCGGTGGCCGTCCTCGGCGCTAAAAAGGAGGACTCCGGGATTTCGAAACGACTTCAACCGGAATCCTCCGAGCGCGTTGCCCCATCGGGCTCCTCCTAGATGGGCGTTTGGGCCCACCACTCCGTCTAGTCTTTACGACGGTATGCGACCGCCGACACATACCACCGTCCTTCCCGGGATTGCCTGACCGAACGGTTCGTGCTCTCACTCTAGCCGTCTGCAACCACGGAAGCCCCTTTTAGTCGCCTTTTACGACAGGCAGGGGATGTCATAGCCCTATTCCGACCCCGGAGCTACAGGGATGACAGACTTGCTATTAAATTTAATCATAAAGGTTTTCGTACGTCTCAGTCGAGGCGCAAAGATTTTTCAGTGTCAAATTTGTAATTATTAGTAGTAAAATAATGATTTGTTATTAAAAGTCTCACATATTAAAATAATAGTTATTTTTTATAACCTAAATCGACTAATTAAAAAACATTACATGTATTCAACACTTCCTATACAATTCACCATGAATTGTATTTGTTTAAATAAAAATATATAATAATTACTATCAAAAATCTAGAAAGAAAGTATTCATACTGGCAGATGTAATTAAAATACTATAGGCAGGCAGCCCTAACGTAATCTTTCGCCCAACGCCACTGTAGGTATAAAATTCAAGGACACGGCAGAGTTAGACTACTGTATGATAATAATACTGTGATACAGCATAACAGTTTCTATTATAAGTAGCTAGTGACAATGATCTTGTTTAGTTTTATTATAACTGACCTAGTAATACGCTCCACTTTCGAATATAATAATAATTGTAATTGACATATTGGCATGGAAAGTGGGGGATTTTTTATTTTTGGATGCTGATAGCAGTAATCTTGGCTCTTTATACTTGAAAATGATTTTAATGAAAGTCGGTATAGGTAAGTATGTAAAATATCATCCGTGAAATAATTAAATGAAATTGTATATTTTTGGAACGAATAAGAAAAATCTAAGGACGTTTTAAATTTCATTCCAAAGATGAGTTTATAGATGCTCTAATTTTTAGATGTATTTATTATAAAAAAAAACATTATAATAATTATTACAGAGGCGCCGAATATTCGGTTGTTATTCGGTATTCGGCATCTTTTCTACTATTCGTATTCGGCCGAATTATTCTGTTTTGGAGCCGAATATATTCGGTTCGAGTTTTTCTATTTTCTTAGCTACACGTTACGGTATAGAACAAATAAAGAGACACAACTTTTTTCGTAAGTTTTATGTTATAAGTCATAGAAATCCTATGAAGATTGTGTTAAATAATGCCAATACTTTATAGCATTCAAATCAATATTTTTGAAACCTCAATCAAATTAGCATTTTTTATAAACTTAATACATTCTTATATGAAAATTTATTTTTAAACCTCAAGTCAACATTTTATTTTTTTATGAACACACTTTCGCACTTTTGTTTCTTATTATGGAATGGTAAACCGAATAATTCGGCCGAATATCCGGTTAGGTAAAAGTTCAACCGAATAGTATTCGGTGATGATGATGTTGATGAAACCACTATTCGGCGCATCTCTAATAATTATAATATCATCCTTCTCATGCCGTCGGGTAATAAGTAAATTGAATTGAATCATGAAACGTTTGTCTCTTAAAATGTACCTACACCAAATTTAAAACACGTTTTACGACAAAAACATACCGTATACAAAAACTAAAAGATAAAAGCGCTTTGAATTAATTTTAATCAAGATCAAATAAACATTATTTAACGATATACTAACAGATAACATTCAAATGTCTGCCGTTTGGTTCAGTTACGGTCGGTATACTTTTGAATAACTAATATTTGCTGCGCTTTTATAATCAACTAAGTAGTTGACCCGGCGAACTTCGTTCTGCCTAAAAGTCAAAAATCTAAAATTATCAGTTTTTCTCCACTATATTATACACCTTCCTTTTGAATTACTGTACTTATTAGAAAAATCCTGCATTTAAATCCGTTGCGTAGTTTTAAAGATCTAAGCATACATAGGGACTGACAGCGAGAAGCGCCTTTGCTTTATACTATGTAGTGAAATAACATCTAAATTATATCTTAATAATAAAAAAATGTACTAAAATTGGCTAAAATGAATAAAGAAAAAATACTTTATTGTTAATTTTGAAAAAAAAAAAAATTTTTTTAACAGAGTATATTAGAACTTAAGAGTCTGTTATAATTTTGGGTCTTGAAACAATTTCATTTATATATACTTATATTGGATGATTATGAATATAAGGCTGTACACGGAGTGGCCTAAGAAAATATTTTTGAAAATATAAATGGTTAAAATATATGACGTAAGTATGCAATCAGTGCTGCGTGTAAAAGTTTGTTAAAACCAAATTCCACATAAATTTCTTATCAAACGTATCTTCGATGTCTGTTTACTTTTAAAACCTCTGTGGAACATCATTTTGATGTATCTGCACCATCACGACAGCTTAGCGACCATCGGAAAGTAAAAATATTTCGGCCACTTTCATACGAGTAGGTACACTTGTTGGATTGTATCAGTCTTCAGTTATTTACAGTCACGAGCGATTGTGGAACGTGTTGATCCAGAAATTGTGTCGTGAGTGATCTTATTATTTGTACTAACTTTTGTCTGCGACTCGTACTAATAAATTATAATATACAAGGAATAATACAAAATTAACCTATTTTACTGTTTCGAGCTTTAAATTTAAAGATTAGTACTTCCTTAATGGTATATGAAGAACCTACCTAGGTGTAAAATATTTAGGATACTAACTCAGGTAAATGGTTTCGGTTGTGCGTTGATCTTTGAGTCAGTCTGTCATCTGATTTATATGTAAAGGATAAGTGATCTCTCAAATATCAATAATAAAAAATATGTAATGATGAGTTAAGAAATCAATACGGTCATTCTATTTTTTGATATAACACAATAGAAATATTTAATGGTTTGAAACTAGTATTATAAATAAACGTACTATCTATTTTACTACTCATTGGCTCGACAATCGGAAAATAGAAATATTTTTAGCGAACTAACTTCAATTCGAATTCAAAGCTGAAGTGGCAATGGGTTGACCAAATGGCTCGAAGGAGCGATAATCGACTGGGAAGTAGGGTCCTCGAGTGGAGACCACGTTAGGAGGACAGGTCACCGCTTGACCTGAAGAAGTCCACGGGAATTTGTTAGATTCAGAAGGCACGGGACCAGTTAGAGTGGCGCCATTTAGAGGAGGCCTTTTTTATCGAGGGGAAACCTTCAAAAGGTACCCGCCGCCGTGGGAGCAACCTCAAACCGCAAAGTTTTAACTAACGAAATCTCCCCCGTGGTGGCGGTCCTCAGTGCTACGTGGACTCCGGAATCTCCAACTGAACACAACCGGAGTTCTCCGACCGCAATCCCCCTTTTTGGCCATTCCCCGGTGACCGATTGATGCCATGCCATCGACCTTTCCGGAGTGACTTGAAATAATATTTATTGACGTTAACCAGTATTTAAATAGTTGATCATGTTTATAATCAATGTATTGTTACGAGTAGAATTAATCATATTAATACAGGTGTTTTAAAGTGAGTTGTAAATCATAATAATTAAATGTTGAAGAATACAGACAGGTGTATATAAGAATATTATTATAGGTGTAGTATGATATTTCAAGTAATATATTAAAATCGTGTTGAAGGTTAAATTACCGAATGATGACTGATAGTATAATCTACTTAAATGTTTAATTAAGCGTATTAAATTAGTTCTAGCAATTAATTTTCCATATGGTAAAACGAGTGTTATTCGACCGGGGAGAACACTGCCGTTTTTATTTCTAACTGGTTGAATCCCGCAGCTTCGCCCGCGTTAACAAAAATCGATTTTCCCGTGGGAACAAGATATTTTCCCACAGTAAAAAGTAGCCTATATGTTAATTCAGAATATCAGCTAACTCCCTACAAAATTTTATGAAAATCGCTCCAGCCGTTTACACGTGAAAAGGTAACAAACATTCACACTCACAAACTTTAGCCTTTATATTATTAGTATGAAGTATGATGTAAAGAATTTCATGCATTTTAATGAAAGTTCACACAGTTGGTGTGAAATTTCACATAGAACCCATGTTTTATATGAATTACTTACAGAAGCTCGTTCATAAAGTTCCTTACATGTCCATAGGCGGCAGTCACCAATTACTATCAAGTGGACTGTATGCTCGTTTACTAAATCAATAAGATAAAAAAAAATAAGAGTAGTACGTAGTTACATAAATAATTATAAATTTACATCAATTTACAATTATAAATGTCCTTTTTCAACAGGAGTAAATCCATACCAATGGACACAGACAGCCTGGTTCTCTGGCGGCGGCCCCTGACTACACTCGAGTACTTTTTCCGGGAACTCTTGATACTGTGCTCAGCGGGATTGCAAAGGTTAGCGTTATTCCTGTTTTAATAGATTTCCTAATGCCATTTTTAGAGTTCCGTAAAGATCGAGTAAAATTTAAATGACGAATTGTTTAGGCTTACGGGGGCACTGTAAACCTATACAAAATAAAGACATTTCATTTCATTTCCTTTGATGTTTTCCTCCGCTTTAAGATTTCTTTCCTTTTCAAATACAAGCGTTGCACCTAATATGAACTCATTAAATATCTATAATTGATACAAAATACGTAGGAGATCTACCAGGAGGCTTTTCTACCTAATTTGGTACATCTTCCTTACTTAACGAACAGGTAGCTTGCGTAAGCATTATCTTACAAAGATAATTGATATAAATAGGTATAATTGCAAATTTGCTTTCTCTTTATGTTAAACATTACTGATAATTGGATAACAAGTATAAAATAAAATGATAAGTTTCCGTCAGAAATGACTATCACAAACGATTACACGACAAGATAATAATTAATCAAGACTTCCTTATAATTTCAGGTTACTAGCCTACAAGCTGTTAGCACTAGCATTGGTAGTCCTAAGTGTGGGCACAGTCGTGTCGTATTACCTGAGTGGACCTCACCAAGCATATGTACATGTAAGTAACGGTAAATAATCAGTATAATCTTATATTATATTATATAGGAACTTTATTACCTTTAAGGTAATTCTTAATGAAGTGAATTATAATGGTTGAATTTCGAAATTGTTCTAATCATTGACATTGATTTGACTTAAGACATTTTTTTTAAAAAAACTTATATTTTAACCGGAGTAATCATCAGCCGGTCATCTAACGTCTTATTAAAAAAATGTTGTTCCATAAGACAATTATTTGTAATTCCAGATAATAGTATCAACGTTAGCGTGGTGGGGTTGGTGGGTGGTGCTCGGCGTGTGCAGTTCAGTGGGTCTCGGTACGGGCTTGCACACGTTTCTACTGTACTTGGGTCCCCATATTGCCCGGGTTACCTTAGCTGCGTACGAGTGCGGCGCGCTGAACTTCCCGTCACCTCCGTATCCTAATGAGTGAGTTTTTATTTTGTTGTTGTTGGTTATTGATGAGCTGTGTGGCGAAACGGTTGCGGTCTGCCACGCAGTGGGTTCTGGGTCCGATTCCTGACTAAATACATATCTGGACGATAACTAAATTTATCATCTGTCACTCTTATAGAACTTTTATAAAGGCGCAAGAACTGCTTCAAGTTACAAAAATATATGTGGCTGTAGTAATACAGATTGTAATTTTTTTGAAAGGCCATAATGGACAATTGTTATCTTCCTAATAATCGCCCGTTTTCACCACATTTGCAAAGTGAATAGTTAAGTTAGGTAGTTACATGAGCGTTAAGTCCAGAACTAAAATCTAAATCCGCCGGGAATCGTATCCAGAACTCGTTGCAAGTCACACCAGTGCAAGGACTATTCTGTCAAGCAGTTTAATTTCTACTCAATAACTGCTAAACCCCACTACATAAGATCGTTTTTAAGTTTATATTACATTTCCCAAAATAAAATAAAAAAGGATATTCTTCATTAATTCATCCCAGTAATATTCAGTCATTCACTCATATTGACAAAAAATACCTTGCAGCATAATTTGCCCATCGGAATTAGACCCGAAGAGCGTAATATCAATATGCCATTCGCTTCAATCATTCAGTCATTCACTCAAATAAACAAAAATTACCTTCCAGTATAATCTGCCCGACGAGGCTAGGCCCGCAGAGCGCAGTATCCATATGCCATTCACTTATTTTATACATTCAGTCATTCACTCTAAATAAACAAAATATCGTCACCTAATTAATGAAAAACTACCTTTCAGCATAATCTGCCCAACGGAACTAGACCCGGAGAGCGCAGTATCTATACGCCATTCACTTATTTTATTCATTCAGTCATTCACTCAAATAAACGAAAAACTACCTTTCAGTATAATCTCCGCAACGGAACTAGGCCCGCAGAGCGCGGTGTTAATATGCCATTCACTTATTCATTCAGACATTCACTCTTAATAAAGATATTGTTACCTTCCAGCATAATCTGCCCAACGGAGCTAGATCCGCAGAGCGCGGTGTCAATATGGAACATTATGGCCAAGGTGCGGATAGAGTCGATGATGTGGGGCATGGGGACCGCACTAGGGGAACTGCCCCCGTACTTCATGGCGAGAGCGGCTAGGCTCTCCGGCGGGGGCGTGGCTGAGTTAGCCCAGAATGATGATTCTAGGACTGGCAGGTATAAATATTATCCTTTTTCATCGCCTTAATTAATATTTTGAAGTTCATTGCTGGCCTTAGACCTGACCTAATGAAAGTTTTTGCTAATAGAAAGCGCAGAAGAGAAAAAATGCGAAAAAACTTGGATGAAAAACGAATGGATGTCGTAGGGTGTGACGAAGAGATACAATTCAGGAAATGGGCAGCAGCGTTTTTGTGCGTAATGAACATCCATTGGGATCACTAACTCGCATTCCGTGCGCGATGAATTTTGCCAAAAACTTCCAATTATTATAAGCTCATATCCACCAGAGTAGGATAATGTGATAGGACATATAAGTATTGCAGTCTCAAATATACGTTTTGACATCCACAGAGCGAAAGTAATGGTCCAGAAACTAGTCCAACGTGTCGGCTTCGCTGGTATCCTGGCGTGTGCGTCCATACCGAACCCGTTGTTCGACCTGGCAGGCCTCACGTGCGGACACTTCCTCGTGCCCTTCTGGACGTTCTTCGGAGCCACGCTGCTGGGCAAGGCGGTGATCAAGATGCACATACAGAAGATGTTTGTTATCATCGCGTTTAATGAGACGCTTGTTGGGTGAGTTCGATTTGATTATACTCTTAATGCTGCTTGATGTGCTAGACATACTGGTTTTCTACCGACGTCATTAAGTTTTGTTTTCTTTGTTTATCTGACTTGAGTAGCAAACGAGCATGCAGTCCACCTGATGATAAGTGGTCACTGCCGCTCATGGACAACGGTAACCCAACTTCATACAGACAGAACATGGGTTCTATCTGAAGTCAATCACAGATGCGTTGCTGCTTCCGATGATGGTCGCCTTTTATAAAAGCGTGCCTCATATAAAAGTGAGTTTAATGACTTTATAACTGAAACTAATTAGAACGCTAAACGTAAGCCGAAACCAATACTTAGCTTGTATTGGTTTCATTATCCATGGTCGTGTTGCACGACTCTCTCTTTCAGCTAATAGTACTAGTCACAAATGTACACATCTTCTGATTATAAATTTTCTTTTACATTAACATAACATATTAGCCAATTGACTTGTTTTTTTTTACATTGTTTGCAATTAATATCTATTTTTTTAAGGCAACAATTTTTTTAAACTCACGGTCCTGGTAGTTTTACGGAACCATCACGTATTTTTTTAATAAGATATACCTTAAATTTACAGCCAAGTCCTATCGTGGGTGGAGAGGATCCCGTACATAGGACCGAAGCTAGAAGCGCCGATGCTAGAATTCCTTCGCAACCAGAAGTCCCGGTTGCACAAGAACGACGCGACGGTACCCGAGAACCAAGGTTCCGTACTGTCGAGTGTCCTCGAGAAGTTCGTGCTGGCGATGGTGTTCTACTTCGTGGTGTCGATAGTGAATGCGCTCGCGCAGAACTACAGCAAGCGGGTCGGGAAGAAGAGAAGCAAGAAGCGGGAATAGGGGTTGATGACGCCGGGCGATGCGGTCAGCGGTCTCGGTGAGTCTTTATGTCTTTTTATATTTTTGTATAGGCCTTTTTTTTTTTTTGTTTTCGAGGGGGAAACCTTCAAAAGGTACCCGACGCCGTGGGAGCGACGCAGGGTTATGTGGGATTTTTACCGCACTAAAACCCCCCCGGTGGCCGTCCTCAGCGCTGAAAAGGAGGACTCCGGGATCTCGAAACGACTTCAACCGGAATCCTCCGAGCGCGTTGCCCCATCGGGCTCCTCCCAGATGGGCGGCTGGGCCCACCGCTCCGTCTAGTCTTTACGACGGTATGCGACCACACATACCGCCGTCCTTCCCGGGATTGCCTGACCGAACGGTTCGAGCTCCCACTCTAGCCGTCTGCAACCCCGGAAGCCCCTTTTAGTCGCCTCTTACGACAGGCAGGGGATGTTTGTATAGGCCTACGGGGGCACTTACAAATTGTCAGTTACATTTTTTTTTCTTACACTACCACCGGATCGGAATACGACCTCAACTGAGAAGATCCGGCAAGAAACTCAGCGGGTTTGTCTTTTTTCTTATTTATATCCATTTTTTTATTTTTTTATATAATTACAATCATGTTTTTTTACATGGTAATGTACATCATGGGAAAGTTTGGAAATTGCTGATATTTCTGCTATGTTAATGAAGTCGCATCAACCCATTATTGGCTCACTGCTGGGCACGGGTCTTCTTCCCAGAATGAGAGAGTTTAGGCCATAGTCCACCGCGCTGGCCAAGTGCGAATTGGTGGACTTCACACACCACCGAGAACTTTTTTTTTTTAAGAACTATCGGGTGTGTAGATTTCCTCACGATGTTTTCCTTCACCGAAAAGTAGTGATAATTAATTTCTAATACGCACATAAATCATTGGTGCGTGCCTGGGTTTGAACCTCGGACCTCCCGATCGAGAGGGCAAGTTTCAACCATTAGGCTATCACTGCTCTATTAATGAAGTAATGTTAATGAAGTAATGTTAATGGGAATCGCTGGTTACTGTTTTGAGTTTATAATAATGATGTTAACAATAATATTGTTGGCAACACTTGTGTTGCGGAGTTGTCGTAATGTTGCAGAGTTGATCAGTTTATCAATAAATGTTGACGAGTGTGGACGTGTTTGCAACTGTTTATAAACATAGTGTTTGTGTGAAGCTGTGGAGTTTATGGTATGACTTTATGTCATTCTCCTCAAGCAACATTTTAACGCAGGCTGGCGTGTGTGGACAAGCTATAATGATTTAAACAAAGTTTCCCGCAATATTCTCGCCGTTCATCAACAAAGTTGATCAAATGTTGCTAAACAAATTTTTACCATGAATACAAGGCTTAAAGTTTATAATGTGAATGTGGCAAAGGAACACGCAATCCACCCAATGGTGTAAGAGGTTGTCTCTAAGGACTAAATTTGAGCGGTGGTGCTTTCGGGATTGTACAAAAGGTTTTACCACCTCCAAAAAGTGTTACGTTAGTACGTGAGGTGGTTATAGATGAAGATTCTGAAGGTGGTAGAACCAGCGTAGTTCGACCGGGAAAGTACCACCGCCACACCTGTTTCTAGCGTGAAGCATTTCTTGCGTTTCGATAGAAGGGTGTGGTTGCCGGCACACTTTCACATGAGGCGACCATCATAGTCCTCGGGAGTAGCAACGCATCTGTGATTGACTTCAAATGGAACCCATGTTCTGTATGTAGTTGATGCCAGATGTCCATGGGTAGCAGTAACCACTTACCATCAGGTGGACTGCATGCTCGTTTGCTACTTTAGTTAGGTAAAAAAAAAAAAAAACCAACGAGCATGCAGTCCATCTGATGGCAAGTGGTCACTGCCGCCCATGGACATATGTAAGCAACGTTTCGTTGGAAGGGCCGCACCCTTTTTCATGAGGTGCCGGCACACTTTTTTATGAGGTGGTGATAACCTTAGTTCTCAGGAGTAGCAACGCATCTGTGATAGACTTCAGATAGAACCTATGTTGTATATGAAGTTGCTTACATGTGTCCGTGGGCGGCAGTGACCACTACAAAATAATATGGAGTTGCTGACAAGTAATGATAAAGGCTTCTTATTCACGATGTATTTAAAGGCACAGGACAGCTGTGCCTTTAAATACATCGTGAATAAGAAGTTTTGAATCTATGTGATACTTATTTGTTCTATTATTAAGTAATTGATTAATAAATTTGTCCACAGCGCGGCGGCGATCGGATAGAGTACGCCGGCGTCGGTAGTACTCGCGGGGACGGCCGGGAACCCATCCCGGTCGAGGCTAGGTGGCCTGTGGCCGAGCTAGGTGTCTTAGTAAGATTACTGAGTGTGTACTCACTGGTAACACATGCATTAGAATGAGAGTACTTGGTAAGATTTAGGTTTGTAATGATAAAAAGAATGATATATTGGTTATGTATATTTGAAATTGAGTTATATATGAGATTGAGCGTTTGGAATTGAACTATATGAGGTTGAGATTTAAAATCAGTTTTTGGTTACTTCAAGATTAATATGGAATGATAGATAAAATAGTAATTATTTAAATTTTAAATCACGGATTCAAAAGTTTCCTTGGGTAGTTTTAAAGAGGAAAAATATCAAGACCTTAACATTATTTATAAAATAAATATATATATATATACCGGCGGAATTGAGAACCACCTCCTTTTTGAAGTCAGTAAAAATACAAACTTATTATGTAAGTTGAAAAACGAGATACTATTTAATAAGTAAAATTAGAAATGAGGCTATGTGGCTATGAAATCATCATTCAAATAGTAACTCAGTATCTGTCACAATATAATTTATATTTATTTAGTTTTTTGGTAAAAAAAACAGGTACATTATCTCAGATCTATTATTATTTCTGTAAAATCGTAGAAGTTTCATCGGCTTGAATTTTATAATCCTTACCTTTATATAAGGAAAGGATTTATATACAGTACTCAATGCGAATCTTACTAAGACATCATAGTTCGCTAGCTATTATATAAGACATCTTTATCTAATTATAGGATATACAAGAGACAAACAGCTTACACAATAACATAAACAGGGTTTAAATTAGGACGAAGATGGCGGTCAGTGAATGTGGACGAAGTAAACAAATAGACCTCTAATACTCAATACTTTTATAAGAAGTAACACAAATTCGCTGATTTGTTTCTTAGGAGAGATATCGTCGCTTAAGTTCTAACACACTTTCACATGAGGCGACCATCATAGTCCTCGGGGGTAGCAACGCATCTGTGATTGACTTCAGATGGACCCCTTGTTCTGTATGAAGTTGATTACTGATGTCGCATGGCGGCAGTCACCACTTACCATCAGGTGGACTGCATGCTCGTTTGCTACTTCAGTCAGAAAAAAAAAACACCGCGTAACTCAATAAAGCACATTTTGAGATAATGAAATAATGGTATCTCAAAATAATATAGGAACATGTTACATTTTCTTTAAAAAATATTATTTTAATATGATTATATTAATATTTTAAACGCAATATATTATTTGGTAGTTGTAGAATAAAAAATAACTATTTGAGACAGTTTATTTGCTCTCTAATTTTGAGATCCGCGGTGTTAGAACTTAAGCGACGAAATGTATAAGGTCACATAATAATAAAATATTGATATTCGGAGTCTGTTTGGATATATATTATGTCCATTGTAATGAACTGGGTAATTATTGTACAATGTTGAATATGCTACAAATTTTTGTAATGCAATGAATTAATTAAAAAAATATTATTCTATTGGCTTTTAGTTCCATTTTGACTAGTGAGGGAAGACTCGATTTTGTCCTTTTGAAAGACTGGACTCATTTTTATCGTCCCATGACTTCTTTTAAGTCTTAAATCTTGAGACTTAGACTTAGACTAAAGATAAAATCTAAGTCTTTTATTGTTAAGAATCAATAGTTTCTTAAAATACTTATTCGACTCATTGACGTGTTTTTTTTAAGTCGCGATTTCGAAGATTCAAGGAACATTTCACATGAGCTCATATTAACAAAGTCAAAAGAAAAGTCTTTCATAATTGTTTCGAGTCTTTCAAATGAGACTTAAAAGAATTGAAGTTCTTTCATCACAAATGGTTCGCTTGTAACATCAAAATAACGCTGTTAACTAAATACGTACAATAATATTAATTCTCTGTTAAAAGAAATTAAAAGAATTCCGTTGGCTTAAAAACGCCAACGGAAGTTGAAAGTTTAATAGTATGTATTCATTATAATGGGTTGACGACGACGATTCATTATAATACTTAACGGGTACTCACGATATGTGGTTTATGGATTCTTATAGAATTCTTTTTCCGATATTTCGTGAGTACCCGTTAAGTATTATAATGTATCAATTCCGCGATAATACTAGTATGTATTCAGTTATATATAAATACTGCCAATATGTGATAATTACATGAGGTGTATATAATAAGAATTATGAGATGCAGTGGTAAGAATAGTCTGTCATGTAAAGAAATTTAAAATGTAATCTCGTTCAAATCTTGTCTGAACTAAAATTCTTCAATTTCTATTCAAACCTTGTTTATCTTCTTGTGCTAGAACATTCGATTTTAGCAAATTGAAAAACTCTAAGAATTTCTTAATACATACACCGGAGACTTAAGTATGTACTTCTTAGAAACTATATAAATTCCTCTTAAAACTTAGTATAAATAATAATATTTATTATTTAATGACTACCTATCATACAAAATGTTAAAATAGTGTGTCCATAAATTACGGTTACAAACGAGACAGGCTTTCTTTCTTATTGTAGATCATTCATTATTGAATAATTTTGAAGACTACAATCTCATAATTCATGGAGGCATGTTTTTTTAAGTATTTTATGTCGGAATTGATCGATAATAGTTTTTTTTCGAAAGTAACTAAAACCAAAATTTAGGCCACTAATACCAATAATAATATTAATTAAATATACCTGGTGGTAGAACCAGTGTAGTTCTATCAGGGAAGTACCACCGCCACACCTATTTCTAGCGTAAAGCAATGCGTTTCGATGGAAGGGTGTGGTTGCCGGCATACTTTTATATGAGAGTATCTACCATCTCAGTCCTCGAAAGTAGCAACCCATCTGTGATGGACTTCAGATAGAAACTGTGTTCTGTATGAAGTTGCTTACAGGTGTCCATGGGTGGCAGCGACCACTTACCATCTTTCGGTGGACTGCATGCTCGTTTGCTACTTCAGTCAGATATATAAAAAAAACTTAAATGGTTTTATTTAATTGACATTAGAACTACGTAAAATTTTAACATTAGTTAACGTAATTTATGAATATACTACATATAGTTATAATAACTATAATTCACTTCCAATGAAAAATCCCTAGAAAACACGCAACTAGATACCTTATACTAAATTCTAAGCACTTCCAATTTTTTTTCTAATCTAAAAATAATTCAGTCATTCAGATTAATATATTCTTCCTTAGGCTATGCGGTTAAATAGGTATAAAATATTTATAGTATAATATAATTAATAAGTTGTATAGTATAATATAATTATTTATTTTATAACATTCTTTAGTCTCAGACAAACGCAGCAGATAAAAAATATATTAGTCAAAAGCCACTTTCGTGAGTTAAATCATCGCATCAGAATAATACATGAAAAAAAAGGGATTTAAAATGAAATTAGCATTTTGTGGAAGATAAAATTGTGTTCGCATTTTTTCGTGGTTCTCAAAGAGCGCGGTTATTAAAAGGGACGCAGCTATCATAGATAAGGGCATAAAACGCAAAAAATACGAAATACACTTAAAAATGCCAAAGTGCTTTAAAAATATCCTACTGTCTGATAGAACAAAGCCATTCAGTTCCATCTCATTTCGACAGAATTCGATAGTGCTTTTGTCCAAATTCGTCCGTTTTTTGTCAATATTGACAAACACAGCGTAATAATCTTGTAGTGAAAATTTTTAAAACATGAACTTGTGCCCTTGTCCCACCGTGTGTGCGTGTTTTCCATTTCTACCACGAAACCCTTACTTTTAATTCACTTCACTATTAACAATATTTTACATAATTTGCTGAATTTTTAACTTCTTCCCTTTTGTTCTTATTGTGCTATGATCATATTTCTACCATTCTAGCTGTGTGGTCTGTAGTAAAGATTTTGTTAAAAAATGTGTATGATTATTAAATTGTGTAGTGAAATTTTATTTAAACTCATCTATAGTGTATATGATTTAGTTTGATTCGAGAGTATTATATAGAAAATGATGGGAGATGGGTGTGTGATGTATTTAATTAATGGAGAATTAAATCATACATAAAAGTTGAACTTTATTTTCTATGGATAGTTAATTGCATAGAACAATAGTCCTGATTGATAGTCATCATGATTATTTGCTTTTCGGTGAAGGAAAACACCGTGAGGAAACCTACACATCCGAGAGGTCTTTAAAAAAAAGTTCTCAGAGATGTGTAAAGTCCACCAATTCGCACTTGGTCAGCGCGGTGGACTATGGCCTAAACTCTTATTCTGAGAGAAGACCCGTGCCCAGCAGTGGGACAATGGGTTGACATTAAATCGGAAAGTTTTCAACACTTTTTGATTTGATCTAATTAATCGTCAATATTGTCAAATAAATTTTTAAATAATATCACTCATTCGTTCAGAAATGAATAGCAATGGGTCTGAGAAGTCCTTAAAAATTCCCATAAGATATGAATTATATTATTAACCCATTATTGTCCCACTGCTGGGCACGGGTCTTCTCTCGAAATGAGAGAGTTTTAGGCCATAGTCCACCGCGCTGGCCAAGTGCGAATTGGTGGACAAGATATTAATGATCTACCAACATGTTTCAATTTATCTTAGACAAATATGGCAACGATGACTATAGTATTGTGTTGAATCAACTAGCTTTGAATTTATTCAGAGCTATTCAATTTTAATAATATTAAAAAATGTAATTCAATACAAATAAAAGTATTAAAGGTCACGATTCAGACCTTGTTTTGCGTGTATTGATAGTTTTGCATCTATTAAAAGCGAGTAGAGTACAACTTCTTATGTGGTTTTATTCATTTTTATGTTTACAAAGTAGCTATTGCACGACCAAACTAATCTTGCCCTTGTAATAATCATAATTTAATTTTAAACGTGGTACCTTAAGAAGAAATAGGTTAAAACCACCGGTGTGGAAGATTTATTGTGTAACATTTATGTAAATGGTATGAGTAAGGATTATTTTTAGTTATATGTGTGTTTGGGCAAAGTTACATTATTAAACTGTTTTGTGGTAATGATGTCCACGGCGTAAGAAGTTTTTCAACGGACTTATAGGAGACGAGATGTCTAATTTTCTAATTCGCTATGTTTACCAAGGCTATGAAATAACAGTTTTATATTGTAGGAAAAACTGTTTTGCTGCAAAATATCTGAAACATATTTGGACTTAACAGTTTTATAATGTAAAAACAGCCTTAGTCCTCGATTATTGTATAAATAGCTTGTCACATTAAAAATGTAACACAAAATGGCGGCACTTAAAATTGTAACTACGCCGCAATTTTTTATTACATTTTTATTGAACTAAGTTATAAATATTTAACGCTCAAATGAATAAGTAAATAGACGGATGTGGGTAGAATGGGGTGCTTTCATTTTTCAATTTTTTTCTGTATTTTTATGTGGAAAGGTTTTGTTATCAAAAATGTTTAAATATATAACTTAGAGTGAAAGTGTGAAACGAGTTATTTTGTTCAATCTTCTGGTTAAATGTGAAGGATTTCAAAATTATAAACATAATATGCGTGCGTTGAAAAGCACAAATTTTACAAATGTATTGATTAGATTCCGTGTGGCTCCGTTTAATTAATTGATTGTATATAATTTCACTGTTGTAATTATTCCCTACACATTAGAATATTACTTATTGTAATTGTAAATAAATTTTGATGTGGAATAGTTCGCTAAAATATTTCTTGGTGTGATTTTAATTTTTGTTAATCATAAACATATTGGAGCATTATTATTGAATGGTTAATTGCTTTCACGATAGGATAAAAACAATTTACAAATTTTGTCGCAAAGAGTTGTTGCGTGCTAAATGCATGTTGATTTTATGTAAATTAATACTTACGTACAAAAAGCTGAAAAGCCTAAAATCCAGATATATGCGAGTAGAACTGCACTGAGTAGTTAAAGATAACGGGAAGTCACAAATATGGAACGTTACCATACTGCGAATTATCTAGACATTGGAAACTCAATATGTACAGGACCATAAGCTCAACTGAGTTGCAAAACGATTCTCAGCTCAGCTCAGTGCCCATAGTACGAGTTTACTACGTTTCCTCAAAACAATCACAGCTGAATTTGCCTTTACATTGCAAAGTATATTGCACGTTTACGTTTTCGTTTCTGAACATATCTTACTATATACTTTGCAATCATTCGTAAAAACATGAAGATTGATTGTTATATGAAAACGTTATGAATTCGTATTAAGGGCACAGCTGTATTTCTATCGGCCACGGGGAGTCTGTAGGAGTAGACAGTTGATATTTATTTATGTGAGCTGTAAGCCGTTTATTGCAGTTGAATTGTACCTCAAGTAGCTCATGATAGTTAAATCGTTCATAGCCAGCTCATACGCGCCTAGAATTGACCGCTTGGTTGTGCCAAAATATATGGGATGCAGTTTGTTATCAGAATGTCAATGTTGAAAAATACTATGAATATTAAATTGTTTTAGCTATTGGTTATTAGAATTTATGTATTCAGGTTATTATTTTTGGTGCTGTTCCTAATTATCAATTATTTATTCATGGCCAACATCTAAAAATATATTAAATACACGTAAAGTTAAAAGTATTTTCCTTATTGTATGACTAACTCATCGTCTCACGAAATTTTATGTGAAAATATCATTATTGCGAATAATGTCAGCTGTAATATACATTTGGAAGTACATTTTATCTTTACGTGTATTTAATTTAGACGTTGACTTCCTTAGTATTTATTTATTATTAACCTAGTCTGTTAAATTAAATATTATTTCAATCATTTATATTGTTTATTGTTTTGTCGTTGCTGTGAGATTTGATTCAACATTTATGATGTACAAAAATACTCTGATTACTTTTGCCTATCTTTTAATTTTCAGCTATCATCTGAATTAGCCATGAATCGTTAATAATTTCATATAGTATGTAGGTTATTCAAGATTTGATACTTATAAATACCCATGTATTTCAACTCTAAAGGCATATAGCATCCAAATTTACTAAAATGATCGCTATTTTAAATGGATTTAGCAATTGGTTCCAAAGTTTGTGAGAAATTTAGTATGAGTCATAAAAATGTATCTAAGAATATGTTGTTTTAATGTAATTATATATAGAAAAAAACAATCTCGCGTGACAAATGCAGTCTATAATTCTACAAATTATTCATGGGAAATTATGTATGTACTAATCGACCAAAACAATTAGGCGCATGACTGTTGAAACGCCATTAGAACTAGGGATGTCCTACGAAGTGTATTCTATTACCAATTACCAAGAGTATATAGATACACCATTATTAAACGTAGTCCATAACGGCGTATTTTCAATAGTGCTATTGTAAATATACGAAAGTACTATACGTGGTATAGTAATTTCGTATATTTATTTAATGCACTTTTATGTGTTTAATATATTCGCAGCCATGGAATATTTTTTCTTTTTTTCATATTTGTGGGAGTACGGCGACTGATGCCTATTGCACACACTCGATTTTCGACTTGGGAGGCAGGAATACTAACCCCATGCATCTTCCCTTGTTCAAAATAAAATTGCTTATTTTTAAAATACAAGAGTCCTTAGTCCTTACTCCTCTCCACGAATAGTCTTTTTCCTATCCATTTTGAGGTTTGTTGACGAACAATCAACTAATTTAATATTAACCTTAAAAATTTAACAAACATTTATTAAACTAACTTAATAACGAAAAAACATTTAACAATGAATCGATTGTATAATTTCAAAGCTCAACATAAACACATGCTGGCAAATGTAAACACAGACGATATACGACTGCGTCACTAGGGTACGCGCGGGGATAGAAGTGAGCTGCGGGGTACGGAACCGCTTTTGTTTCATGCGCCTAATTGTTGTGGTCACGTAATATTATAACTAATAAACATACTGCTAGGGCCAAATATAATTATGTTTAAGATGGTTCGGAGTGAAGAAAGACATTTTTGTATTTGTATAGGGGTAAAAGCATAAAATTAGGTAACACTAGTGAGTACATTGCTAAATAAAGTCCAGTATTAAAATAAGATAAACATAAGATTTGTAGGTGGAGTTTAATTTGCTGTGGTTTGCATTCCTTTTTCGGCTTGGAAATGTTTTAAATTTTGTCTGAGGTGTAAATTAATTGATATTTTCATAGATTTCTATATTTATTTTTAATATCGCAGTTTAGGATTGTTGTGTACTATCATCGGCATTCTTGCATTTTATTATTCATTCTATCGATAAGTAAGTAGTATTCTTAAAGGGCGTTATCTCTTACGGATCACAGCGACTGTAGTTAAATATTTATTTGCGCGCCAAATTACTCTTGTCACTGTGATCCTTTTGTGTAACGATGTATGTATAGTTTGTGGAATATTTTTAACACAAAACATTCCATAAATTCATTTCATGTTTGTTAGCAACTACTCATTTAGATGTGCAATATGTTTCGATTATCTATTAGATAAGTAGGAAGGCGTATTACATGCTAGATTTTTCCATTTTTTTTTTATTAAATCTAGAATTTTGTTATCTGTGTAAAATGTATTTCTATGTCTATAATTATTTAGTCAATGGTTTATTTAATAGTTTACCATAAATTTATGTCTTGTAAAATTAATTAATTGGTGCAAGGTAATTTATTTTATGAAATATTTTACAAAGCCAGGTTTAGTAAAAAAATCTTTGGCGACTCTTTAACATAAGCAACTGTATTCCATTTGCTTGTGATAAATATGAATAAAAATGTACTAAAACTATTTCTTGATTGGGTGGTGTAATATTTTAATAAGAGGGTTGCAAACTTGTAAATGCCCATAATTTGTCATAATTTATTTTATTGTATTTGTTTTTAATGACCCTAAATAATGTGTATATTTAGGTACAGTCATATGAAGCAGTACATTTAGTACAAAACAGCTGTAATATAAGTTTGAGGTTTCATATTCCTGAAAGCAATAAATGAGTGGTTATGAAAATTATTTTTTATTTATTCCTTGAAAATATCATATAAAACCTTTTATTACATATCCATAATAAGAAAAAAGCTAACGGACCTGTAACTATTTGAGTAGTATGCGTCCTCTAAACACTATGATGTCTTGTTTGGTATTTATTTTGACAGACACTTTGCTGATATGTGATAGCATAGTTTAGTGATTCCATTTTCCAATATATAAAACTAGGGAATGAAAATACACTTTAAAAAATCCTGTCACCTATATTTTTGGTGGCATATTGTTGGGAGTTCATACTACTCAACATAATACCAAAAATATAGGTGGTATGATTATTTACTGTAAACACAAATTTCCAATCTCATTTCCCACAAATGCAATTTTGGCGCTTTAGCATTATTTCCTTTTCACTGACGAAATCATAACAGTGAAATCTACCCAATAATCTCGATACACTGCTAAAATATTTGAATGTGGGCAACACTCGTAGATAAATGTCATTGTCAGTTAGGGATGTTCGATATTGGAAAAACATCGATGTTGACATAGATTCTTAATCAAAAGCTCAACATCGATGTTCGATATTTATCGAAAACCAAACATCGATGTTGGATAACATCGATGATTTTTGCATTAATAATTGACTAAGGAATATAATACAGTGAAATCATAAGAAATTATTAGAAAAAAAAAACAAATTGTTACATAACCCGATATTTTTTATCAACTGACTAAAGAAAAAGTAATTTTGATAAAGGACAATCTTTTAATGTATTTCTTTGTTGATTAAGACTAGAACCTGCTTTTAGAACACTCTTTCGGATAGCGTTTATGTTGCGATAGTCTATACTATAATAAATCTGTAAGAGGTCGCTGTCTGTACATGGAATAAATTTAGGTGAAAACCATTTCTAGAGGTCTTTAATACGATATAGAACCCAAAATAATGGTTTTTAGAAATCTTTTCTGTTTGTCTGTTTGTCTGTTTGTCTGTTTATCTGTTTGTCTATTTGTCTGTTTGTCTGTTTGTCTGTTTGTCTGTTTGTCTGTGTGTTTGAAAACGCTAATCTCAGAAACGCCTTATCCAATTTGAATATAATTTTCACTGATGTGTTGGGGGAAACTTCACTTAACATTTAGTGTTTATTTTATGTAAATCGGTTTACGAATAAAAAAGTTATGTCAATTTAAAACTACGCAGTATTGATTCTGTGTTCGATAAGTGTTAATAAGATAAGTAACTGCATAGTTGAATTGGTAGAAACTAAACATGTTATGGTCTGTAAAATGTATTCCTTTGTTATGTATTTTTTATTGGTTATGTGGGTACCTATGTTATTTGATACTATACAAATCTATATCTCTATATCTATATATACTTATATAAAAACGAAAGGATGTTCTCTCACTCATATAATGAATAAACATCGTAGAGCCTAAACTGCTAAAGATACGAATATGATTTTTACTATGGGGTTCCTTTTATGACGTAGACGTCGGTTAAGAATGAATTTTCTGGTCCCCCCCTCCTAATTTAACCCAAATAGGAGATGTAAGTTTGTATGAAAGTCAGTCAATTTTGAGGTCACCTCAATAAAATTTAGTATTTCACCTTGATTTTTATGTTAAAACATCGTTTCAAACCGACTTCCAAAAAGGAGGAGGTTATCAATTCGTCTGTTTTTTTTTTTAATTTTTTTTTATTTTATATTTGTTACTCGATTTCTCCGCACTGGGTG
This sequence comes from Spicauda simplicius, assembly GCA_949699795.1. Classification (NCBI taxonomy): domain Eukaryota; kingdom Metazoa; phylum Arthropoda; class Insecta; order Lepidoptera; family Hesperiidae; genus Spicauda; species Spicauda simplicius. The sequence continues at coordinate 8,521,203 of OX453077.1, read as the reverse complement.
AACGGATTTGGATGATTTTTTTTTTCATTTGATAGGTAGTGCGTGTCGTCGGGTCCCATTTATTTTTAGTTCACTTTTGACAGTGGCATCCATAAGAAAAGCGCATAAGTCTGATATTTGCATTAACGATGTGCGCGATAAATAGATGAGTAACTCAATTTCCCGCCAACCGATTTTGATGATTTTTCTTTTATTTGAAAGAATGTACTTCAAGGGTACTCTGATGAGTTTGATACGGTTCTGATCATAGGATCCATTTCTTTGAAGCAAATTAACGAAATTAGCGATACTCGGCCAAACCTAAGCTGTAGGAGTCCAATTGGGTTGAATGTAGAATGAGATTACTAAGCAGATATTTCCTAAAAAAATTGACATTCAACTCCTCAACCCTGATGATGCAGGGGTACTTCAAGCCTAAGCTATAGAAGTTAGCTATTTAGTGCTTTCAGGTATGTAATATAATTACTAAGCAAAGACACATGATGAAAATTTTGACCTTTAACTCCTCAACCCTGATGATGCAGGGGTACTTCAAGCCTAAGCCATAGAAGTTAGCTATTTAATGCTTTCAGGTATGTAATATAATTACTAAGCAAAGACACATGATGAAAATTTCGATCTTCAACTCCTCAAGCCTGATGATGCAGGGTACTGCAAGCCTAAGCCATAGAAGTAGGCCATTTAATGCTTTCGGGTATGTAATATAATTACTAAGCAAAGACACAAGATGAAAATTTTGACCATCATCTCCTCAACGTAATAAGAATACTAAGCAAAGACATGGGATATTTTTTTTTACCTTCAACTCCTCCCTGATGATGCGGGATAGTGCAAGCCTAAATTAAAAAAGGTAGTCACATAATGCTTACGGTTGTGTTTAGTATATAAGTTCAATGACAGCTCATTAAAATGAAATGTGATTAATAAATTAAACTTCAATTCATCAACCCTGATAATCTAAGTACACAACCTACTTAAGCCGTATGAGTTTGGTACTTATTGATTACAATACATTACAACCAGTTGAGAGAACATTGTGATGAAAAGTGTCACTTTGAATACCTAAATCCTGAAAATGCAGGAGTATTGTCATGTTATTGTTAAGAGTTGGATTTAGCTGTAGCTTTTTAAACAGGATGGGTTAGGTTAGGTTGGAACATAAAAGAAAACATAAAAAATAAGCGAGCAGGGTGCGGCAGCGCCCTGTTCGTATGAATTGTAAAAGCGTTTTGATTATGTCTTCCGCTTTACAAAGAACAATGCGGGATTTACGCACACAAATAGCCCGATGCACCTCTTAAAAGATCTTATATTTGGCCACATGAAACAAAATATGAACTTAGAATATATGTCGCTGTTCAGTGATATTCCAATTTTCTAATAATTTACTTCAAGTAGATAATAGTGCTTTGTTATCCGGAAAAGTTAAAATCAATCTTTATATCGATACGTCTTTGTTTAAATGTGGAGGAGTTGGTTGAAAAAGTATATCCCGATATTGTTAATACAACCAATAACACTATAAATTGGTTCCAAAAGAAGGCAATATACCCACCCACCAATGAACGTGTCGATAAAATAAATGATTTATTTTTTTTCTAAATTTAAAGCAGCGTCACAGATCTACTATTCGGTAGACACAGTCATTGAGATAGAGGAAGCAGTACATTATCCAACAGAATTTTTGAATTCCTTAATGCCTTCCGGAACTCCTGAACACAAATTAATATTAAAAGTAGGTTTACCTATAATCTTACTTAGAAATTTGAATCTAAAAATTTGAAAATTTGAATTTGAAAAATAGTATTTTCCAATTCGGAAAACTTGAAATCAATCTTTATAATCGATACGTTTTGGTTCAAATGTGGAGGAGTTGATTGAAAAAAGTATCCCGATATTGTGAATTAGAATGTAAATTGGTTCAAAAAAGCGATTTACAATATTAGAATTTGCCTAATTACAAAAAAATACATAACAATACGTTCCTACCCACAAATACACACTTTAAATTCGTTTTTCAATCTGTGTTTGACCAGGTAATCCTTGAGCGGCCAAACCGATATTAATGTTACTACTTTTTATCATAGAATTCCCACGGTGTCGAGATTTGCGCGAGAAAAACTTTGTGACACGTTGATTTGCACGCGGGCAAAGCCGCGGGTACAGCTAGTACTCAAATATTTCACGAAAAAAGGGAACGACCTGTGCACAGTTAATAAATACGCTTTCAGAATTTTATTAAGTCGATTTGTGGATGTGTTCACAGAAGATATATATTTTTTCGTAAGTTGCATTGGTCATGTTAGACCGCTAAGTAACATCGATGAGCGATTCCGTTAACATCGATGTTACGATACTTTTCGTATAGCAACATCGATGTTTTTTCTTTCAACATCGATGATCATCAAACATCGATGTTCATCGAGCATCCCTATTGTCAGTTTCATTTCATGTGTTTCCGTCTGATTTCTGTTGTCAAAATAATTTCATGAATATTGCGAAAAATTATCATCAATTAATATTTATATATCCATAATTTTACTAAGCACAATGCTGCGGCGAATAACGTCGTCTCTAATCCAAAGTCGCGGAATAAAACAGCAGGTAGACGTAAAATGGGTAAGGCCGCCGTACATTCCTGCGTATAAGCCAGAGAAATCTGGTGATATGGAAAGCCTTCCGCCAATCCAGGAGTCCGCGGTAGGAGAAGACTACGCTTTATGCGATGAAATTAAAAGGTGAGTTGATCGTTTCTTGTTTTACAGACCAAAAAACTCTGTTCTGCGTATAGAGGTTATGTTATGAAACTAAATATTTGTAAAAATACGCAGGTTAACTTTTATTTTTATGTGAAAGATATAAATATTTTACTACTAGTGCCAGACAACACATGAGGCGACCATGTTCTGTATGATGTTGATTACATATGTCCATGGGCGGCAGTGGCCACTTATCATCAGGTGGCCTGCTTGTTCATTTGCTACTTCAGTCAGATAAAAAAAAAGATGGACTAAAAGAAAAAACTTGTGTAGAGCCACTTAAATAATTTAGAGATGAGATCTGTGCTGAAGCATGTGTTAATTTATGTACAACATATTTAACAATAGATTCACAAGTTAAGGCAGATCGATTTACTTCAATCAGCTGCAATCAGCCAACAATATAACACACATTATCTTTTACAGTGCACCAGAACCTGTTCAGAAGATATTTTCAGTGGCATTTCTTGGCAAAAAAGAGTACAAGGCACTTGTCAAGAAGGAGCTCATGGATAGAGTCAGGAGACATAAATATGATGAGAATACTGCTGAAACTAGAAGTATATCAAGCACTTGTTGACCTAAATATTAGTGAAAGAAAACCTAGTGATCAGAAATTGTTTTTTGTTGATTTTAATTTTTTTGGACTTCCATTTTTAGTAGGGTTAAAGGGTTAATAACGAAACCCTATTAAAATACTAAGACTTCACTGTCTTATGTCACCAATAGTCCACCAATTTGCGCTGTCTACCAATTCACACTTGGCCAGCACAGTGGATTATGGTCTAACACTCTCATTCTGAGAGAAGACCCGTGCCCAACAGTGGGACAATAATGGGTTCACGACACACTGTCTTACATATAAATGTGTAGTTATGCTCCTTTATAAAGATTTATGATTATTCTTTTAGCAAATCATGCACTACTTTTTAGTTAGACCTTTATAGCCTTAACACTTTTGAAAAAACACATTTATCCAGTTCTCCAGGAAATGTTGCAATAATTTTATTTTTCATGATATGTAAAGATATTCATTCTCCAATACAACTGGCTGTATGGAATTACATTTGAAACCATTGTGACATTGTAAAATAATCCTTAAACATAATTTTATAAAAAAGGATAAACATGCATACAATTAAATAACATAACAATTTTTTTTAAGAATTATTTTTCTTCATACATTTACAATTAAGACGGTTTTTGATTATTTTAATGCCTAAGAAAAATTTAGGCTACTTTTAGGTCTGGGGGCACGGCAGTGCGCCCGCCAAGTCGAGCAAAAAAGCGGCATTTAATATTCTAGTATTCCTAATTGTTTGTTAAAAATTTTTGTACATAACGGAATTTTCAAATTTGCTCTAAATAATTTTCATAAATACATGTCCTTTTAGTTTGACCACTCTCAAACCTTATTTATTAAAATATTTTTCAGTTGCCAGAATGACTGGTACAATACGCTGTCTACAAGATACCCTGGACAAATACCCAAAAAATATGATAGCTAAGGTAAGTTAGTAAGTTGCAACAAGCAAATTTAAAATTAAATTTACGACTGATTTATAATGTTTCATAATGTAAAGTCAAATTGTATAAATAAAGTACACATTTATTTTGCAGAGAACATGTCAGGAGCTTATAGACAAAAGAAAGAAACTTCTCAAGTATTTAAGGCAATATGATTACAAAAAATTTGAATGGTTGTTAGAGAAATTGAACATAGAATATAAAGGACATCCTGAGTAAGTAGCAACTGCTTGTAGATTATTGCTGGTTCTTATGAAATTGGCTATTCATTTGCCAGACTATTAATTTAACAATAGATATTTCTTACATTAGCATCTGCAAACATACAAGTATTTGTAGATGCTACTGTAATGATACACATGTACAGGTGTTGGGTATGAGTGTCTAGAGTCTACGTTATCGTACAGTTCAACTTAGCACCTGTATCACTATTGTTAGGAGATAGATAATGAAACTGCCGTGGTAATTTACGTAAGCCGCGTTTATTCAAGACAAGGTATTAGAGACGACTGCCTGCGAGGGGTAAGCGCGGGGGCAGCCAAGTGTTGCTTACTTAAGCACTATGGTCGCTACACACATTTTTGCAAAAATATAAACCAAGGGCGACTTTGAAATTAATGTCTGAAATTTAAAGGCGTAAAATAACGTGAAGAGAATTTACGACGAAACAGAAAACCGTCATTTCGTCTAGCAATAATAGCTATAGTATATCAAGAATGCATTGCATAAATATATGAAATCGTATGATATCATATACTAAGAGTACTATAACTGTTATTGCTAGATGAAATGACAGTTTTTTATTACAAAATTATGTTCTATGTTTGTGGAATTTAAGAGGTATGGTTATTAAAGCGGCGCAACATTTATGTTTCCTCTTTTCAAACATTCTTGTACAAATATTTTAATTTTTTTACGCACCTTTGTTATTACAAGACGTTTAAAGCATTTCACTCACATTACCAAGATTTTGAGTTTTGTTATTTTAGGTGCAAGATGGTAGAACCAGTGTAGTTCGACTGGGAAAGTACCACCGCCACACCTATTTCTAGCGTGAAGCATTTCTTGCGTTTCGATAGAAGGGTGTGGTTGCCGGTACACTTTCACATGACGCGACCATAATCCTCGGGAGTAGCAACGCATCTGTGATTGACTTTAGATGGAACTCATGTTTTTTATGTATGGCGGCAGTGACCACTTACCTTCTTACTGTGATCTAACTGCTGTTGTCTATTCCAGGTCATTCCACAAGCTTTCACGCAAGGAGTCCTTGCGCAAGTTAACAGAGATGCATTGCGATGACATTTGTCAAGGAAAACTGGATGAATACAAGAATCTTCTAGAAAGTCAACAAGGGCCGTTCTTGAGGGAAAAGATCGAAGCTCTTAAGTTTATTAGAAGTGAGCAAATAGAGTTGCAGCTTCCGATATCTGTCACCCAACAAGATATTAAGAAGGTAGAAAAACAATTAGAAGATTGGGAAATTAAAGACAACATTAAAAAACAAGCCAAACAAAAGAAGAGGAACTTACTTCTAGAGTAGATATTATATGGAATAATTTATAGAATAAATTAATAGAACTTGTTAAAGATTTCTTTATTATTTCAACTTGCAAAGGTTTTCCTATATTGTACTAGGTTTTTCTGTCAGCTTCGCTCGTATCGGTCATGTCTGTGACCATTACCCCAACAGGAAAGTACCACCTAGAGTGATGCAAATAAGTAGTGCTCAATCTGCTGTAAATATGCGCCGAATAAAAAAAATGTGCACGTTGTCGTTTTGGAAATAAACGGAAAAAACGATTCCTGCTGGGGTAACGTTGTTCCAGCAGGAAAAAATTCTAAACGAATTATCGGTGTTAAAAATTGCGCATGAGCAGATAGCTCGCGATAGATCGCGTATGTCAAAGACTATTGTATGTACGCCTGTAGTACATACAATAGCCATTGAGACTGTACAGCAGATTTACTAATTATTTGTCCCATTCATATCGCTCTAGGTGCTGCTTTCCTGCTGGAGTAACGGTCACGTCACGTCTTTAGCGGTAATAGCTAACCTATGTATTAGACTAGGTCATAAATTGTGTGCTAAATTCCAGCAAAATCCGATCGGTGACTTCGTGATGTATGTATGTAAAGAGTATAAATCCGTGACAAAAAATTTCGGTGGATTCGGTGTATTCAAACAAAAGTTGGTGTTTTAGAGTAGCAAAAAGTTTTGAGGGACCTTTACACTCATCCTCAGAAACTTGCATCTACAATATTCGGAAATAATAATGAATATTACTTATTGTAGTCTACATAGTAATACACGATAGTAAATATTTTAACTGATAATGTGATAACAGTATTGTCACATAAAAACGTAATTAATTGTTAATTAACAACTTGAGCTATGATTGACTTAGAGAATGAAAACAAGTCATTTTTTATTTTAACTTTTTATTTAACTTATATCTAGCATTAATAATAAAAAAGATTATAAAAATACAAAGCGCAATGTCAAATCAGTCAAATTTGGACGGATATTATTTTACATAAATGCAATTTTTAATAGCGTTACATATTCTCAATATTAAGACTTACTCACTAAGGAAGACTAAGAGAAATATATTTTACATACATTGCTATCACCTATTAGTTAGCTATAACCTAAGTATACAGTAAATGAAGAAATCTTTGTGATTTAATGTGTTATTTTATGTTCAACCGAACATATACTAAATCTTATCATATTTTCTAAGATTCATAGTGGAATGTACATTCAACAATTAGTAAACAAATAGTTTCAGATCTATAATTTAGCCTAAAAATTCCACCGGAGTATTATTTCTAAAAATACTAATTAATGGATAATTAAAATCTTGTACTCTTATTATTGGCACATTATTTTTACAAATACTTTCTGATCAATATGATTTATTCAAATTAAATTTGAACATTCCCCAAACCTAATATACTTACACACTATAGTGCATTTTTAATTTGCAGTCCATGTGATGTTGTTTCTGCTGCCATGTGTCCATACACAGTTCACCAAATCCACAAGAATCTTCTCAAGTTATTGTAAATATATGACAAACATATCGAAGAAGTACTAACTACTGCTTAAGGCAGAAGTAAAATGTGGTACTTGGATCATGAAAGGTTTTTTGAACTTTGACTACCCCAAATTATAAGTTGCCATTGTATTTCAAAGTCATTTTAACATAAATACAAAAGTGATCGATTATATCAGATCTGAATGTACCATTATGTTGCTGGTATTTAAATACGTCACTCATCATGAAGATATTAAAATAAAAATATTATATATCAAGTGGCTCGCCACATATTTTTATGTTTATGAATAAAATGTTAAAAAGAAATAACTGCATTTAACATAAGACAGTCTCAAAAAATGTGACATCGCAAACTTTCGTAATTTAAATTTTAGATACAATCTTAAAATAAGTTTTATTATTGTATCTTCATCATACGCGACGATTTCACAATTTTATGTTTACAAAATGTGGCGATATTTCTAACAATATCAACAGGCCTGTAGACTAAGATTTGGAGTCACTGTTAAGAGAGATTATAGACTACTCTTAACAAAAATTTGGAGTCTGCAATTAAGAGAGCCAGTGGTCTACAGCGACGTAGTGTGGGGTGCCCTCGCGTACGCGGTGGGAATGAACCCGGAGCGCCGCGACTTGGGCGCGTGCGCCCACAGCCAGCCCTCCACCGTCTGCTGCGTCAGGTCCGCGTACACCCACTCCCCGCGCTTCACTGATAGGTCGTCGGGGGCTTGTGCCTGGAAGTGGTACATTATTACCAAATATTTGTAACGCAGCAGTGATGAGATGCTTTAATTGTGGCGTGGTGCGGTGACAAAGGAGGTGCGGTGTGGTGACGAAGGAGGATCGGTGAGGCGAGGGGGTGAGGTGAGGAGAGGAGAGGTGCGATGATTGACGTGGCGGAGCTGTCATTATTGAAAAAGAATTAAGAATAAAATGTTGGTTAAAAGTATTTTTCTGGTGTCTTATTTTACAGCGTTATATATTATTAACAATAATAACATAGTTCATAGGCCACTCATTGTTACTAACATTCAACTAACAATGTTTATAACATGTAAATAAATAAATATTAATAATAATTATTATTAGCCATGCCTTTACAAAAAATGTGTCAACTTTAATTGGTATAATATCTTGATAATTCACGGACTGGTCATCGGATTCTTTTGCCTTGAAATGGTCAAAATTTTAATTTTAAGGTTAAGTTTTAATAATCCATCAAAAAATCAATTGATAATCAGTAACAAAACAATTACAAGGCAAGGCACTGAAATGTATTTAGTTACACTCATTTCCTATTTTTTTATTATATAATTGAAGTATCAAACAAGCATGAAAACCTGATGATAAGGGTCATTCCCGCCTATGACATCTGTAAGCAACTTCATACAGAACTTGGATCCAATCTGAAATTTATTACAGATGCTTTGCTACACTCTGCTTCATGCTAGAAATAGGTGTCGTGGTGGTACCTTCCCGGTCGAACCATTGCCCTACCATCTTGTACTTGCTTGCTATTTCCAAATTATAAAAAAAATACCTTATAATCATAAAGCATGACTAGTTCCGTGCCGTGGTAGCGGCCATCGCTGTCCTGTTGCACGGTATTGTTCAAGTTGTTGTTGGCCAGCATTGTATTCGTGTTTGTTGTCGGCGGAGAATGTATCGGCTGGGGGTTATCTTGCTGGGTTGCTGAAAATAGTGAGAAATTTATTAAAAAGTAGATACTATTTTTCGTTCATTATTATCAAACTGCTAGGCACAGGACACCTCGCAGAATAAGAGTTTTAGGGCATAGTCCATCCTAGTGGCCAAGTGCGAATTGGTAGACGTAACACAACCTTGAGATTGTTGCTTTTTAGGAAGCTCTCAGGAATGTAGGTTTTCTCACGTTATTTTTCTTTACAGTAAAAAGTAGTGATCATTTATTTCCGTATGCACATCAACAATCAGTTGTGTCTGGAATTTGAAACTTGGATTGACTGAGAGGCTTTCAACCATATCTGGTTACGCCTCTGAGGTTATCACTGCTCTTAGATACTATTGGAAGCCATTCATTTCTGTGTAGAACACAGATTCAAATGTAGAACACTATTATCTTTACAATCGTTAGACTCAGTGGAAATGCATATTTAGTATATTTTAGATTTAAGATTTTTATTACTAGGCATCGCATTATATGCACTATCTAAATGCCAAAATATGCATGCATATATGTACTATATTATACTATATCTTGTCTAATGTATTTTATAAAAATTGTTGGCACTCTAAGTCTGTAATGTTATATTTATGTTATATTAAGACCAATATTATGTAATACATGGCTGTTTGTGTCCAGAATAAATATAAAAATTGTTGGCACTCTAAGTCTGTAATGTTATATTTATGTTATATTAAAACCAATATTATGTAATACATGGCTGTTTGTGTCCAGAATAAATAAATAAATAAATATAAAAGGGCGAAATATGCACAAAAATCGTAAATATACTCAATTTTGATTGTGAAACTGAAATCGGTATAGATTTGATGACTTCCTTTTTTGTGTCGTTGAACTGAAATTCGTATAGATTTGATGACCTTTTATTTTTGGTCGTCAACCTGCAATCATTATACATTTGACGACTTTTTTTTTTCGTTAAGTTTTACAGTCGTTAACTATGACAGGAATTAGCCAACTAAACGAAGAAACTACGAACTATTTTGCCCAATACTAATGAAAAAGTACCAACTTAAGCCATAATGGTATGAAACTGTCATTATATGCATATGAAAACATATCCTATGTCTAGTTAGTAGTTTGTAAGATATTATATAATGGGATACTTTATCGTACCTTGCACAACTGCTGGATACACAAAGCCAGACGGGATGAATCCTTCTTGTCCGTCGCTCCTCACAATCCAGTACCAATCTGGATCTTCTCTATTCAATACTAAAAATAATATATTATTGGTATAGTGTGCATTATAATAATCGAAAAAAAAAGATTTTAACACTATAATCTGTTGCTTTATACTAGATATTCCATAATTATTGAAATTTTTGAGTATATTTCTTACAATACATAAATCCTTTGACATCAATCTCAGTCACTGTTTCGGTATCAATAATAAGTCAAATTGAATTATTTTGAAACCCCTTAATTAGTGATATATATAGGAGACAAAATCATATTGCATAGTTTGAATAAAACAAAGTGAAAATTTCAGCAAATTAATTTAAATACTTGAAACTGTTCGCGTAATTACTATCAACTAGCGAAGTAGAGCTTTCAATGATCGCGTGCAAGACTATGCCTTTGTTATTTACTTGTTTGTAAAATATCTTTGTCTACATTATGTTCCCGATTTGCAGTCAAAAGGGCGAGTACTGCATTAAACTAATCTCTACATATTTTTTAAATTTATTTCTTTGCTCGTTGAACGAGTTTTGGCGTCACCCACATGCTGCGACGTAGTCATAAGTACGCTATAGCTATCCTCGACTGTGGATTGTCAAAAAGATTCTAGTAAAGTACTGAAATCTATGTTATAACATTTTATATGTTTTATTTTTATTTTTGAAGTATTTTGAAGCGTTTTTAGGCGTGTTATGAAAAAATAAGTGAAATTTTAAGGTTCGTCACACAAATAGCAATAGCTTTATCGCGGTAGTCCCCGCGTGCTGCACGTTTTTTTTTTTGAAAAAAAAATATAGGAATAAGGCAAAAGATATTTTTTTAAGTTATTTATCTTGTTACGCCTAAGAAGGTAACTGCAAACGCGTGTACACACACACTTTTTTATATTTCACTTTCGTGGACTGTCATCATTGACTTCATTTTTTATGTAATACATTAAATACAGCGCTGATAATAATCACCTGTAACAAATTCCCCGCGTTCAACATCAACATCATTCTCGTCTCTCGCAGTGAACGTGTATAGGACCACGTAGCGTCCGGACGGGTCCTTGCTGAACGGACAGGCCTCCCCTTCACTGCCGAGCTCTGAGTGGCCGTCGTTTGTCGCACCGTCTGACAGCGATAATCTGTAATGCAGAATACATTTTCTTAGGGCATGTCGCAACGTTCCTGTAGTTCCGGGATCAGAATACAGGGCCTACGGTATCCCCTGCCTGTCGTAAGAGGCAACTAATTGTGGCCTCGGGGGTTGTGGACGGTTAGAGTGGGAGCGTGAACCGTCCAGACAGGCGATCCCGGGAAGGACGGCGGTATGTGTGGTCACATACCGATGGGGCAAAGCGCTCAGAGGATTCCGGTTGCGTTCCTTTGGAGATCCCGGAGCCATATTTGTAACGCCGATGACGGCCATCGGCGGGAGGGGGTTAGTGCGATAAAAATCCCACATGACCCTGCGTCGCTCCCACGGCGTCGGGTACTTTTTGTAGGTTTCCCCGTCAAAAACGAAAAAAATCTCTATCTCAACTCGTTATTATTTTATTGACTAGTTGAGATTGGATCGGTCCACCAATTCACACCCGGGCAGCGCGGTGAGCTTTAATCTATAACTCTCTCATTTTTCAGAGAAGTCCTGTGCCGAGCAGTGGGACAAGAATGGGTTGATAAGAGTTGAGATTGGACCAGTTTAGATTCTCCTATAAGCATTTTGTCTTCAAGCTTCAAAGAACAGTGTTTCGATGTTTTAAATTACCATATATATCTATTTTTGCTCTACAACATATGTGGGTGTCATATCTAAATTCTGATATTTAAAATCCACAGTTAATTACATTACACTAATATTATCGCGGCATTGATCCATTTTAATATGCAACAGGTACTAATGATGCACCATTTTTAATTTCTTTATTGCCAATATTTGAACCACCTAATTTGTATCACGAGGCATGGATCGTGGTTGTGGCGAAATTGAGGTGGTGAGAAATCATTGCATTGATTTGAATTGCATCAAACCTCAAATGAACCCTTGAATTACATAACATGCCTTTTTTAGTTTAGTAAGAGATGGGAACATCCTAATTAACATTAATGAAGAAGATAGATTTAAGGTAAGCTGAACTTGGAATCAAGTGGTTTGTAATAAGTAAACCACAAATAAAGACAAGTTTGGTACGTCATTAGTGTTGTGTCGTGATATGGAAATAAAAAATAAAAAACGGACTAGACGTAGGGTAGATAGATTATTCTATCACTAGTGCTTGTCAACGGTTTCTCCCGCCACCGTAGTATCGCCGCGACCATGATCCATGTAACTAGTCGAAATATGGAGAATAAAAACTTAAAATCGGCGTACCGTGAGTAGCCGTTAAAAGTTAAAACAACAGATACAGTGTTATGAGGTGAGTAAAATGCATGTTCACTACAACTATTTGCATTTTTTTATCTAATTGAAGTAGCAAACGAGCATGCACTCCACTTGATGGTAAGTGGTCACTGTCGCCCATGGACATCTGTAATCAACTTTATATAAGTGTGTCGAAGGTGGTAGAACCAGTGTAGTTGGACCGGAGAAGTACCACCGCCACACCTATTTCTAGCGTGAAGCATTTCTTGCGTTTCGATAGAAGGGTGTGGTTGCCGGCACACTTTCACATGAGGCGACCATCATAGTCCTCGGGAGTAGCAACGCATCTGTGTTTGACTTCAGATAGAACCCATGTTCTGTATGAAGTTGTCCATGAGCGGCAGTGACCACTTACCATCAGGTGGACCTCAGTCAAATAAAAAAAAAAAAAAACATAGTACATGGGTTCTATCTGAAGTCAATCACAGATGCGTTGCTACTCCCCAAGGGCTATGATGGTCGCCTCATATAAAAGTGTGCCGGCAACCACACCCTTCCACCGAAACGCAAAAAAATGCTTCACGCTAGAAATAGGTGTGGCGGTGGTACTTTCCAGGTCGAACTACACTTCTTATTATTCTTATAAACTTATGGTGACTTTACTCACTGTGATACATCTCTATGCGCCAAGTCCGTCGGCGACCGACTTCTCGGCAGCTTCTTCTTCAGATCATGGTGTTCACACGGAGCACAGTACGAGTGAGGAATAAAGCCTTCCCTACGGGACTCTGCTACTATGACATATACCCAGTCGTTCTCGCGATATAGCACGTTTACTATTTGGCCTCTTTTAACCTGCAAAATATTTATATGTCATTACCAAATTAATGGTACAATTTATTGTGCCTTGAGGGTAGTTGTGACATGGGAGCAAAGAATTAGAAGGAATCTGTTGTATTCTGGTCTGAAAATAAAAACATATCGTCAGTGCTAAAGCGCCAACAACGCAATGGTGGGAAATGAGGTTTAATGTTTTTTTAGAAAGAAAGAAATCGTATTTATTCACGATGAATGATACACAATAAACTCAAAGATAAGTTAAGTAATACCAACAAGAACAGGGTAACAATACAGTTTAGTGTTCAAATAACTCGTGCTGTGACATAATAGCATCGCGAAATGGACGAGAATCAGCTATATTTTACAGAAAAGAAGTCGTTTCACATTACTACTCAACATGATCCCACCAAAAAAAAAAGGAATTTTTCCTGAAAAAAGACTTTAAACTTCATTTCTCACAAATGCTATTATGGCGCTTTAGCATTATTTCCTTTCCACTGACAATATTAATAATAGTCATGTAGACATGAAATTAGAGGATCTTTAATTGTTCATTAGTCCTCCCACTATATTCCAGCACTACTCCAATGAATAGTTATTTAACATTATTGGTTGCTATCAATGTACCAAATTATTGGTGTATTGGTAGCTACCAATACCAATAAAGTTATTTCTTTATGATTAAAGAAAGCATGTTATATTCAAGAGTTCAAGACCATATATTCTCAAATTTATTTTGTATACTGTCTACTAAAAGCAATTACTTTCAACATCTCAAAATTGCATTGTCAAAATGGAGATAATGTATTTATAGGTTTGTAAAGAAAAATGTACTACAATATCAATCTATTTATGAAATCGGTCTGTGACAAAAACTCTTTGCATCTCTGACCCTTAACACTGGAAAATAAAAGCAGCCTACACTTATAATGGGTCTGGGTTTTTAATTACCCTTCTTCAGGATTCCATCGGCGACCGACATCAACAAGAGACATTATCCCCCACTCCGCGAAACACTGCCCAAAAGTGTCAATGGCACCAAATCTATGACTTATCAAAAACAATGGCTTTTGAAAAATGGTCATACCTCTAATTCATCATCAACACACGGAGCAAAGTCATGCAAGACCACCATTTTGGAATCTGGACTCAATCCATGCTCCTTCTCAATTCCAACCCTGACTAATGTTTCAATGCTGGCAGAACCTGTGATCCGGCCCATCCCGGGACTCAAACCTGAGCCAGGACGGGATAGTTCCTTTTCTGAGTCGCCACTGCTTGCTATAGGTAAGTTTATAATATTAGCATGTTATAACATAATACAAAACTGTGATTTGTATATAAAATTATTGTTGATTCCATTATTTCAAAAAAATACTTTTACAACCAATTCTATTATTGGGATTATATTGTTCATTGCACAACACTCAAATCTTAGCTATCAAAAAACACAACTTTGCCGTTGTTTTATAAATACATTTATGTAATTTATTTTTAAATCAAACATCAAGAGAGCACAAATAAATAATTACCTTTAAGACCCCTCAGACTACATATTGCTGCCTAGATTAAATTGTAACACAATTCAAAACCACACATTTTGCAGGAGAGCCAGGGATGTATACAATTTTTTTTTAATTGATAACAAAAAGGCCTTAACCACAGTTTAGAAAGAGCATAAAATTTACAATTTTAGGCCTTTTGAAATCATTGAAATTTGAATAGTGGAGTTATTCATGCAAAGCATAAAAATTTTGAATTGCAAAAGTTGATGCAAAATTGACCACTTCATATTGTTGTGACCCATCAAATGTACATTTTATTGTCTTTTTGCCTTGTGCAATGGCTTCTCACATCTTCGCATTGGTGTGGTTGATGGTTTATACAGCTGGTCCTACAATTAGCTTATATTTATGTGACCCTGTACCTGAGCGAAACCCATTATAATATATAATGCTGATAATATCCAATACATAATAAGGTGCTATATTTTATAAAACATAACCTGCGGTATTTTATGTTTCCTTTTTTTTTAAATAAATTATTCTTGAAAAAAGTTTAAGAGATAAGACTTAGTAATATGTAGTAAAAAGTATAAGAGACAAAGTTTTCTATAAGCATAGAACAACTGTAGAGTTGTTATTAGGCTAAATATTTTTTTGCAAAATACAAGTATTAAAAATAATATTGCATTCTGTAAAGATTTAAAATATTGCATTAACTGGGAAATATTGCAATTACACAAACATAACATCTACCTCTGCCATTTTATTTTTAAATTTGTTTAAGTTTGAGTTTCGAACATCATATGTTAAATGTCATTTGCCGTACCATCAATAACACGAAACATGTCTGCAAGTTATAAAGTTACTGAGTTCGTTTTCATCTTGATATTCCCACGGTCAGAGTTGATCGGACATCATATCGGGTTCTTGTACAGCAAAACGAGTTGAAATGAGTTTACTAGTTTTATATATTTGTAATTATATAGAAAGTTTGAGGTCAATGACTCGCTAAGTTTTCTCAAGAAAGCTTCATTTCACTTACATTTCTTCTTTTTGCCCCTTCTAATTCTCACAGGACATAAAAATGCCATGTTGCTTCACGAAAATATTTCACATTCCTATTTTATTTGAATATATAATTTAGTTTATCTTCGAAGTCCAGTTTCATGAAAGTTTCACACGGTTCCTAAATGTCAAAAGTTTAGTCAGTCAGTTGCTAACTTAACTTTATAATTCGATCTAGGCTAACCATGAATTCAAGTCTTTTTGCCAAAACTTGTGTGTTGTTTTTGCTCCTACTGATTTAGGATAGGAAAAGATGTTTAAAAAGTACCTATGGGGTTGCAAAAAAACAGTGCATTTAAACGTAAAATAGATTTATTTGAAAAATATTCATTTATAACATATTATTTATACAATGTTTAAATAACAGTCATACACGTTTTAAAATAATATTTATTTTAGTTTCCGAAATGTTCATGAAAATTTGGCACATCTTACTATAAACTTAAAAAAATAATCTTGATTTAAAGTCATAAGAACAATACAGACGATGGATAGTATAATTTTAGTCATGTACTGAAACAAATTGTAAATTGTTATTTACAAGATTGACAATTAACAATACTACCTAAAAGTTATCAATTCTTATTATGATTCAGTTTGCAATAAAGTTTGACATTATATAAGTAAGTTTAATTAAAAATTCTTGAACATAAGTTTAGTTAATTACTTTTTATAGGTCTTTACTTCACTCTCTTCGTCATTCAAAATAAAAACATTTTAATATTGAATGCAAAATTTTAGAATACACAGGAATGTCTATTTATAATTATTATAATTGCTAGATATATTCTACATGTAACGATCGTTTCTACATTCTGAAGCTTAATATAAATTTAAAATAACATGGAAACAACTGGTTCATCCCCCGTGTAGCCTTGGCAATTATGCTTGGTAGTTTGCGAACGACTTAGTTCGAAAGAACGCCCTTTTGAGTGAACTACGCATAACTAGTCCGCTGATTATTTCACTCTTAGGTCTCTTTATTTAATTTTTAATAATTTGATTCCTAAAGCCAGAACAAACTTCATGTTAGCCAAGGAACACTTTCGTTTACTAAAGCGCTGAGCAATATAAATTTGGTGTATAAACTTTATAACTTGCGAATATTCGTACAAAAATAGTCTTAGAGCGCACTAAGAATTGTGCAAAAGAACTAGTGAACTAAAATAACGAACTAGTTCGCAAAAGGACTTCGAACTAAAGTGAGCGCTCCGTAAGACGAACTATTAGGTATACCCAACACTAGCGGCAATGCGTTGCTACGTATCGTTAGAAGCAGAATCTAAACTTGCCGCCATTTGAATAAAAAAAATAGTTGCTAAAATAGTACTCCTGTAGACTTGGGCCGCCCGACTTTGAATTGAATATAGATATAACTCCGGGTCATTTGACTATGATTAAACAACAATACACTGGTGAGGTAGGTAGAATATTATGCCACCAAAAGAATATGATGGCAAAAAAGGCGCCTATTTCTGACTTGATTATGACTGATGCGCCTGGATGTATTAATACTCTTTATTGTACCTAACAAAACAAAAAAACAATAGAAATACAAATTTTAAGCAATACAAAGGGCGGTCTTATCGCTTATCAGCGTTTTCTTCCAGACAGCCAATCGTCCGGTCCGGAGTTCAAGTGTGGAACAAAAATAGGTAGGAGGCAAAAAAAAAGTTTTATGATTAAATTAATAAACATACAGAAATAAACTGTAGTCAATCTGGAATCTAGTATAGATCTAGTACTTGCATTTAGATTTAGAGAAGGGGACTAGAGCCTTTCATACTTATATTTCATATAAATGGCGGATAGGGTTAGGTTAGGTTAGGTAGGGGATGGGAGGGTGGAGGGTTACAGATGGAAATACTTTTGTGTAAGTTTATTAGAATATTTTATATCTGTCTTAGTAAAGACTCCATTACTAGTGCGCATTACCCCGGCTATGTTATAAACGCATACAGGGCTATGAACAGTTATATATACAGGATTGTAAACGTATTAAAAACCGAGCAATTACACATTAAGAAAAATATTAAAACTAAACTTATACCCTTAGTAGTTACCAGTAGGGAGGTTAATCTACAAATAAGTTTTTTCTAGAAGTAGGTAGTATTATATTTTTGCTAGATTATAAATTTTTCGTACAAGCACCAAATCGTTTCACATTAACATTTTTATATAAACAATTTGACCAATGTCTACCTACTTAAAGTATGTTATTGTACGGCAATATATTTTGCATATATTCAAGCGAAGAATTACCGATTTTTTTATTTCTAAATGTGTTGGGTGTCAGTTAACGAATGCCACTGCTCATGACGGTGATCGGGGAATTTAATACAATCCATCCAATGTTTTAGTCTTCTTCCTTTGCTACTGGAACCCAAGACAAGGCTGCCTAGAAAGTCATTCGGTTTGCCGTAATCTTTATCCCAAACTGTCAATGTCAAGTTTTGGCGCGAAAGCTCCGTCGGGCGAGTTTCGAATAGAAACTCTTCGTTCCATACAGGATTTAAATTGCGCCACTTTATCGATGTTTTGTGCTTTTTGTGGTATGGATCTGGGTCTAGATGTCTGAAAATTAAAATTACAGATACAATTATAAAATAAATAATATATGTTGTATGTAAAAATTCAATATATATGTTACTTAAGCATTGAATAATAACAGGAAGGTATTCTAAAGGAAATTATGGAATTTAAATGAGTCACTTTGGTATTTCTCGTTTTATAACGTACTTTTAAATATTTAACATATAATTAGGTACTTCAAATTGTAGCTATTATAGGTAAGTACTTAATACGCGTTCTGAATAATTTATCAAATTGCAGAATTTATTACAGGCTCGTCTCCAAGAATTATTTTGTAACAATTTTAGGTGTGTCTAATCCAATATATAGGTCTTACGTAAATCAATTATTTTTGTCGGAGGATCTATGGAGAAAATAAAATAGTCTTAAGAAGGATAAGGGATATACCCTTAGGGTAAGGAGATAATTTACGAAAACTTTTGAGAAAATACTCACAACTTAACAAACGGATCGGAGTAACCGTTGCTGTCTTGCGGGGGTAGGTCCGCGCCTCTACAAATGGTGACCACTAGCGCCCTCTTCTTAGTACTGTAGCACAAAGCGAGTAGCACCCGCGGACCGACTGGTTCAGAGTTTGTGGACCCTGAGAGCGCTAAACGCAGCTGCGCTGGGGACTTCAGACACTCTCGTAGCGCGACTGTCGCGGAACCCATTTCGTCGCAGCCGTATCTGCAATGAGTGATGAAAATGAGATAAGTTTTTCTTTTAAAGAATTGAGATAGCAAAATGGCTGGACTACATGTCCTCTGATGGAAAGAGGTCGCTGGTCATGGCCATATATGAAGATCACATAGAATAGGGGTTCTATCTGAAGTTAAACACAGATGTATGAGTTATTACTTCTGAGGAATAAGATGGTCCCTTCAAATGAGAGTGAGTCGGTTACCAAAAGTTAGGATTTTATAATTATTAAATATTTGAAGCCAAAACGATACTGATTTTGTATCGTGAGGTTGAAATGACCTTGTTTTCATAGTTTTCCTAGCGCATTATCCTATGCACATAAAAACGCAATAATGTTATTAATAATCAACAGTAAGTACATAAACTTGTTTTATGTTTAAAATTAGGAAATCTAAATTATTTTGCAATAATATTAACGGATACTTTATTTTTTTGCAGTAGTTTTTTTTACTAATAAAATAGTATTGTAACATATATATTTTTGGAATGCTATATTTAGTAGGTTACATTTGATACCCATATTATCGTGAGAGTAAAAAAAAACGTCCCTTTCCCTCTTTTAGCCTTATTTACAGTCGTTTTTAAAAATTATGGTATATAGCCAATATCGATTTGCAAACTAAAGCCGTCCACCAATTCGCACTTGGCCAGCGCGGTGGGCTATGGCCTAAACTCTCTCATTCTGAGAGAAGACCCGTGCCCAGCAGTGGGACAATAATGAGTTGACGAGAAGAAGAACTAAAACAATTGTAATGATATGTCAGTGATTGTAATAATCACTCAAGTCATTTGAGACACAAAAAGCCTGTGCCTCTTTCCGACGAAGTCGGGTAAAATGGTTTCCTGATTAAATTATATTGAGTGACACTCAAGATATGCAGAGAGATTTAACTTAAATCGACTTGGAATGAAAATGTTGAATCCACAGTCCATTGGAGAAAAAACTTCAACAAGGACTGAAAAGAAAACTTTAAGTTGATAAACTACAAACTACAAAGACTATAACTTGAAAAACTTTTTTTAAGGTTTACCGATGGCAAATTAGCTGTATGATTACTTTATGAGAATTGATCCGTATATCGTTTTAAAAGGCAAATTAATGCCATAATCACTACATATTTTAAAATAAAGTCGCTTCGCGTTGTCTGTCCCTCTGTATGCTTAGATCTTTAAACCCATGGATTTTAATGCATTTTTTTAAATAGTGTGGTTCAAGAGGAAAGTTTTTATGTATATATAGTTGAGGAACACTGATAATTTTAGATTTTAGATTTTTAGGCGGAATGAAGTTCGCCGGATCAAATAGTTTGATATAAATAAGAACATTATTAATTAATAAAATATGAAAATTGATATTTAATAATTGTATTCATGATGAAAATGCCATTAAATAGTTTATAATTCTTTCTTGTACTTCGAAACGTACTTTTATTCTATATAAAATAACGTTCTTTATTGGCAGTTTCTGTATTCATATTTGCGTTGAATTTGCGAAACGTAACTTCTGCGAATAATGAGCTTTAACTATATTTACACATGTTTTTATTTCTGTGAGCAGGATTTATGATAATCTCCAAAACGAGTATCTTTTATCCAACGTCCTGTATATTTATCAACGGTATTATATAATGTACCTATACCTATTTTTTCACAATATTCACAATATTTGGCACAAAATAATGATACATTACTTTGCATAGTTACGTATAAACTCAGCCGTTTTTAACGTGCAAAGTAAAACCAATTTAGTGTTTTGTATATCTTAATTGAAAGACGAAAAATAAATAAAATACAAGCGAAAGTGTAAAACCCCTGTTTTCTGCAAGTTGTTTGTTTCTAGTTGGTATTTTTCTTTGATGTGCGATTTGCCTGAAGCTGTAATTAACCCTTAGACCGCTTAGAAACTGGTAAAATTGTATACTTAAATATAAATAACATTTTCAATGTTATTTTATGCGTTTGATATTTGAATATGTATCTTGAATTTATTTTAATGTAAAGTACACACTTTCATATTTAACATTAAGTTTGGATGATAAATAGAAAATAAACATTTATTAATCGACCGGTTATTTTAGGTATTAAAATTAGGTAGGTTGCAAGTGGTAGAAGCAGTGTAGTTCGACCGGGGAAGTACCACCGCCACACCTATTTCTAGCGTGAAGCATTTTTTTGCGTTTCGATGGAAGGATGTGGTTGCCGGCACACTTTCACATGAGGCGTCCATCATAGCCCTCGGGAGTAGCAACGCATCTGTGATTGACTTCAGATAGAACCCATGTTCTATTTGAAGTTACTTACAGATGTCCATGGGCGGCAGTGACCACTTACCATCAAGCGGACTGCATGCTCATTTGCTACTTCAATCAGACTAAGAAAATACATAATACAAAAATTTTAATCATCATAAAATTAATTTGATATTATTTTCTCCTCATGAGCAATTTGAAAAAATTAAATTTATATTGAAACAACAAGAAATATTAGGATTACGTAAGGCATATTTATTAATAAGACAATAATTATAATATCAAATACAAGAAGAATGTTTTAATATTTACCTGTCATCATCAAAGAGGAAGATTTCTAAGGACTTCACATCAAGATCCGACTCCGTAATCCCAAAGAAATGTACAGTCTCGTTGAATTCTGGGTTCTTTGTCTTGTGAACTGTTTTAGTACGTAGTCTGTTGGAGTATGAGCCTTCTGTAAATAAAATAGTTGGTAGAACTGTGATTTGGCTTTTGAGGGACGATCGTAATACCTATACCTAACCTATAACAGCAGTGTTAAATGCTATATCTGAAGCTAATAAGAAGCTGTTTGAGAAGACGTCAGGGATAGGGTTATTAGACAGAAACACTTATTTAACACGCGTTCGCTTGCTACACTCATAGCCCCACACTAGGATTTTCTCCTGTTATTTGGGTACCATGTACACACACAAGAGAAGAACATTTTATTTTATTTTATTTTTATTTTACTGAAGTAGCAAACGAGCGTGCCAGTCCACCTGATAGTAAGTGGTCACTGCCGCTCATGGACATCTGTAACCAACTTCATACAGAACATGGGTTCTATCTGAAATCAAACACAGATGCGTTGCTACTCCCGAGGACTATGATGGTCGCCTCATGTAAAAGTGTGCCGGCAACCACACCCTTCTATCGAAACGCAAGAAATGCTTCACGCTAGAAATAGGTGTGACGGTGGTACTTCCCCGGTCGAACTACACTGGTTCTACCACCTTGTACATGAATCTAAACTCATCATTCAGATACCTGTCTGGCCGGGAATCGAACCTGGGACCCATTGCGAGTTAGACCGGTATGGTGACCGCTCCGCCACGCGAGTCGTCATTTAAATGTTTCACAGTTTATTATTCAGGAGTAATAAATATGTAGCTGATTTAATGTAGGAGTTCTGCGTCATCTGACTTTTTTTGTTTTGGTCCAAAAATCGCGATAGTTCTTCTTTAAATTGATGTTGTATTAATAGAACGCAATTTCATTGCGGTGTTAAGACTTTAATTTTCCCAATTACTATTTAGTTGGGAAATTTTAATTTAAATACATAATATCTATTTTTGCTGTCGATCTTGCATATCGCGGGTTATACACGAGTAAAAGCAAATTTCTGATATTCCTGCTAAACCACTTGTGAACAATGAACACAAACACAAGCCTGTTACCCTATTTGGGGTCGATTGCAGATGCTTTGAGCTTCAATAAGCACGACAAGTGAATTGTTGCGCCTAGTTACGAGAACAATGTGCTCAGACGTGTGAAAGTAATGAGTTGATTATAGAGGAAAACAATCAAATTCCAATGGTTTTGCTAAACTAAAACACTCCTTTTTTACTTCATAATCTTTCATCTTATTAGTTTATCGTTAGAAAACTAATTCCTCAACATCATATCATCATCATATTAGTGACGTAAATAATTATACATACAAAAGCATTACACAAAACTAGCTCTTACCCGCAGCTTCGCCCGCTCAAAGGAAATTAACGTACGCATTTGATAGCGTGATTCAGAACTTGCAAATGAATTTTACTAACGCCATGTATAAACAAAGTCTGGAACTACTAAATATGTATCAACTAACAAAACATCTGTAATCACATGGGAATGAGCGCGGTAAGTAGCCTACGTCACTACGTCACTCTCCGCCCTCCTATCTCCCAGCATATAAACCATATCATATAATAGCTATGTGGCGACGTGAAAGAGGAACAAACAAACATACTTTCACATATATAATATTAGTTATACGAAATTGGTACACAATTACCTCTAGGCAGCACCTCTAGCCTGCAAAATGGATCCGACAGGCCCGTCATGTCCATACCAATTAAGCCTCTGGCCCTAAGGACCGTCACAGCGAGAGACGAAGTGCCATTGTCGTATGCCAGTTTAATTTCCAACGTGCCGAAGCCCGCATCAGGAATCGTGGGTGGCCTTTCCACTTGACTCGGCTTGGATTCTTTTCGTATACTACGCAAACTGTACGCGCTGCCTTTGCTGTTAGTCCGTTTTAAGTTGGCCAGCGACCGCTGATTTAGGCTGTCTGTACGATTGAGGCTTAGACCACTCACTCCATGTGATAGTATGTCCGTTTCACTCCAGTCGTAATGGCTTTCCTGTAAAAAAGGTAAATATAATTAAAATTTTCTTACGGAGCAAATACACGGACCTTTTTTTTTTTGATATCGAGGGGGAAACCTTCGAAAGGTACCCAACGCCGTGGGAGCAACGTCGAGTTATGTGGGATTTTTACCTCACTAAAACTCCCCCGGTGGCTCTGTGTGGAGGACACCGGGATCTCCAACGGACCGCTGCCGGTGTCCTCCGAGCGCGATGCCCTCTTCGGGCTCTTCCCAGTAAGCATTGTACTCAGTGCGCCTCTCTGGTGTTTACGATAGCACGATTCGAGCTCCCACTCTTACCGACCTCAACCCCGGAAGTCCCTTTTAGTCGCCTCTTACGACAGGCAGGGGATACCGTAACCCTATTCTGATTCCGAAACTACAGGGATAAAATACACGGACCTACTTCAATAAAAGGCATTGTATTTAAATACGAGCATAAATTACAAAAACATTAAATAAACAGTAGAGATATTTAAATACAAAAATAATAAAAAATGTTCAATGGATATTCGTTATTAATGTTCTCGTATCTCTGTATCTCGGTTTCTCTCTTTAAACAAAGGAGTTGTATTAAAAACATCCAAGTAAAACAAATACAAAGAATGTGTCTAATGTAGAACCTTCTTTTGTTAAAAAATATTAATATGAAGAGGGTTTTGATGGACCAAATGGACGGAAATTAGATGTCCTATAGGTACGTAGGTACGTAGGTAAGTACGTATAGAAGTGTAATGAATGCTATTATGTGAACATTCAGTTTTTTTTTTGATGCCAATATGGGCGCCGCTAGCTTTATTTTTAGGGAAGTGCATCTGCACATACTAGAATGTAGATTTGGCGACTTTTTTGGTCGTCAAACTGCAGTTTTATGTTTACAACACGAATGTGAATATGTGCAATCTTACGAATATTCACGAATGCGAATTCGTTACATCGCTAGTATACAGTCAAAGCAGTGGCTTAGGGGAGGGGGGAGGCATTCACCCCAGGCGGCATGTTTTTGGGGGGCGGCAAAATATTTAGTTTTGACGTCATTTTTTTTTGCCGAGAAAAAAAATATTTTGACGGTCGGTAAATTGTACTCCCGTCCCGGGCGACATGACGCCGAGCTACGCCACCAAAGCTCCTTGACTCGGTGGCGTAGCGTGAAGAATTAGTGAAGAAGTGTGTCGGGGGGGGGGGGGGGATTTTTATCAATGTAAACAAGAAAATAAAAGCGTTCGTTTGTTTTAAAGAAGTCGGTTGCTTTTAAATAATTACCAATGTAACTTGTAACTTATATCGATTTGTTTCGTGAATGCATTTTAGCGGCGATGCAAGAAAATGATCACATTTTTTTCATCTGCGAATACAGGAAACACTAATACGGTAATTGTGAATGAGAGTTTTGTTACAAATATTTTATTAGTATACCTACCCTTTGCATTTATCTAATTCTTCTATCTAATCTTAAAGTATTTTATGGACTACCCACTAGACTTATAGCTAATAACCAGACAAGTATTCAAACATTTATGAGTACTAAAAGCGTTTCTTAAAACCTTAGCAAGGCTAAATAGGCCGTAATAGACTAACAATTGTCGTCAATTCTTAGAACAGTTTATTTTATTGCTTAACCGGCAGGGTTTCCATAAAATCAATAGCTACAAGAACGGCAATAAGCGATTATTGGCACAGAAATGTTCTATTCACTTTTTCGTAATGTGAAGACTTCAATAAAACTGGTAAAGTGCGTGTCGGTCTGGTGCACGAAGGGTTCCGTACGTTATCTATAAGAAAACGCAAAAAAACATTTGTTATATAATAGCCCATCTCAAAAAATATTTTGCCTACTTTGTTTTCATTTGTTATAACTGGTCGGTTCTAGTCTGGTGACAGACAGACTTACACCAGAGTCTTAGTAATAGGATTCCTTTTTTACCCTTTGCGCACGGAACCCTAATAAAGGGAAGCTTAATTACAAATATATCACAATATTCCAGCTATAAGAATTGTTTGCAAAAGCGTTTATTTTTGTACGTGATAAGGAATATAATTAATTCGTTACAAGTACGTACCATTTATATTCTGATTATTACTTTTTAAGCTATTGTATAGCTTTTATCGCGGGCTTTGAGCGCGGCAACAGAATTTAAAAAATCCGTAACGAAAAACCTAACACTCCGACTACCATTTAGCGCAGCCGGCCGTTCGCTTAACGTGCATTTATACGTGTATGTATATATTTATATGGTACGTTTGATAAAAAAATGCTATGCAATAGCTTTACCGCGGCAGTATCCGAGTGCCACGCGTTTTTATATATCTTCTCGTGTTTAGTTTAAAAATGTGATTTTTAATCATTTTATACGGTATTTATCTTATAGGTATAGTATCTTATATATAACTTGCTCTTGACTCCAGATACAGGAGAACAATTAAGATTAGGTAGTAGTAGTAGATAGTAGTAGATTAATTAGATACAAAACATACCTATATATTAATTAGTTAATTAGATATTCTCAAATTATCATTGAAGTTAAAATGACTTTTCATTTCTCAATTAGAACAGCTTACACTATTCACACCGCAGATTGCTGAATAAGCTTTTATGTCCAATTCTATAAACACGTTCAATGGCGTATTTGAGACATTAATAGATCAGCAATTATCTTAATTGTATTTGATCATCGTTATCTCTTATGAGCGTAGTAACTAGGGATATTAGGGCTGGCACACATTTTGTCTGTTTTCAAAAGTTAATATAACCTCATACGCATATTATACGCATTTGACGACCCGCGTGGCGCAGCGGTTACCATACCGGTCTGACGCGCAAAGGGTCCCGGGTTCGATTCCCTGCCAGACAGGTATCTGAATGATGCATACAGAGAGATTGGGTGTGTCCAAGGTACCCACGACACAGGAAAAAACCTTGTTTGGGGCTAGAAGTGTAGAAAGCGTATCATACTTACAAACCTATTATTTATTATATTAACCTCGCCTATCATTTATCATTACCTATTAATACCATTTACGATGTATTTGGAAATAACTAAACCTATTTTTAAAGGATATCTTTGTAAATTTATTGGTGGTAGAACCAGTGCAGTTCGCCCGGGGAAGTACCACCGCCATCCGATTTCTAGCGTGAAGCATTTTCGCTGGAAGATTGTGGTTACCGGCAAACTTTAATACGAGGCGACCACCTTAGTCCTCGGGGCTAACGCATCTGTGATTGACTTTAGATAGGACCCCATTTTCTATATGAAGTTGCTTGCAGGTGTCTATGGGTGGCATGACCACTTACCATTAGGTGGACTGCATGCACGTTTGCTACATCAATCTTATAAAAACACATAGAGCCGGTTGCCTTAGTCAAGAAATTAGTACTAACAGCAGTAATTCAACGTCAATGTCAAAAGTCCGAGGTTTGAATCCAAAGGGAGCGTTCAGGTATTACGTAACACAATTTTTGAAGTTTCAGACTTCCCTCCCCAAATGTAATGCAAGGTCACGTTTTGTACCCCTTTCGCCTTCCCTGAACTTTGGTAGCAAGTCGCTGTGGCCTCATTTTTTTAAATGATCCACCTGATGGTAAGTGATCACTGCCGCCCATGGACATCTGTAATCAACACAGAAGAAGGGTTCTATCTGAAGTCTATGTCTCTATGTCTCCCGAGGACTATGATGGTCGCCTCATATAAAAGAGTGCTGGCAACCACACCCTTGCATCGAAATGCAAGAAATGCTTCACGCTAGAAATAGGTTTGGCGGTGGTACTTCCCGGTCGAACTACACTGGTTCTACCACCTTCAAATTTTACTTAAATATGATTTTATACTTCTTCCTCTCCTGTAAATGCATCGTAAGTTCGAAAAGGCTCTCCCTCCCCCCAAATTGCGTTACGTAATACTTGAAAGCTCCCAATCAGCTAAAAGTTACCTGCGTGTTAGATATTAATTACGAGTTTTATTGATTTATCGGCAAGGGCAAACATCTTATAGAATCTACACGCCTGAGAGTTATTGAAACTATTTTGCTTCCAAAGTTGTGTGAAGTCCACCAATTCGTTCTTGGCCAGCGCGGTGGACTATAACCTAAATCTCTCTCATTTCCGTGACAAGAATGGGTTGATGACGAGGTACACAGCAGTGGGACTATAATGGGTTGACGACGAGATATTAACAGAGGTTCCTTTATGATGTAAAATTTACTAAGAAACATTTTCTTTATCTGCACCCCTGAGGGATGTATACAGGTTAAAATACCTTGATTGTTTGTTTGAAAATTTGCCAATTTGGTAAAGTGCTCGGTCAAACTTGATTTTTGACTTTCAAGTATGCATAGTAATAGTTGGCCTAGGCAGACGTTCATCCAAAAATCATCTCGATGAGAAAGAGTACTTTCACTGGATTTAAATTTACTCTCTCTTTTAAGCTGGAACCAATCATATAATCATATAAAAGCTAGAACTAAAAACATTATTTTTATAATATACCCCCAAGGAGTTATTTGTTTTTATATAATTCTGCGCGAACGAATTTGCGGGCAAGGTCTAAGATTTAAAAAAATACATTTTACTACATTGCAATAATGTTTTATGTAGGTCATTGTAGGTATGTTCATTTACATCTTATTTTGGTTATGTTTGATGTTTAGTTTGCGAGGCTTTATCGTGATGAAAATCAAATTACAAGAAACTCTACAAGTATCAATTTCACGTTATCTATTTCGATAAACGCTATTTCTAAGATAAATACCACCACCCCATACGAGAATTGACCTCAATTAACCTCTTAAATCAATAGATGAAGATATATTGGGTGTGTTTTTCGTCTCACTAACCACATGATTTCTAACGGGCTTCTGTCTGTTTGCTACCCTTATTCTGAACTAGCATAAAATATTTTTCTAAGAAAAATTGTGTTAAAGTTTCTGAGAATCGATCGAGGTGAATTACAGACGAGTATCATTCTTTTTTTTTATTTGACTGAAGTGCAGACGAACATGCAGTCCACCTGATGGTAAGTGGTCACTGCCGCCCATGGACATATATAATCGACTACATACAGAACATGGGTTCCATCTGAAATCAATCACAGATGCGTTGCTACTCCCGAGGACTATGATGGTCGCCTCATGTGAAAGTGTGCCGGTTCATTCAAAAGAAAAGTTTCATTTTTGTTGCCAAGTAGTAGTAAATGGCATATGTAATGATAGGAGGTTACATAAGGCACAAACATATTTATGTATTTTCTAGTAACAAGGCACAAACATATTTATGTATTTCCTAGTAATGATTGTTTTATATGAAATTCTCGTCAATTACGATCTAATTAAGGAACACCTTGTATCATCAAATCGAACGTTAATTTTTTCGAAAAAATGTAATACCTACATGTTAAACCTTTTGGTATTAGGTAGTAACTATTTGTAATCAATAAATCTATTTAGTAAACAGAACCAAAGATTTTGTCCTTCAATTCTCTTTTTTTGGTGATTTATCATATTTAATGTTATATATACTTTACCGTCAAATATGTTTGTTTTATACCAACAGCACGGTAAAACAATAACAAACTGCTACGAAACTTGAAAGACTTCAACTAATAAGCTTTAATTAAACTTTTCCCTGCTCGATAGGAAGTCGATACTATACCTACATACCATATGTGTTCCTGTAGCGAACAGAAATTGAAATTTAATTTTACGCTTGTGTTAAATATACTGTCTACTAGCATACCCGGCCACGCGTTGCTGTGGTTAAAGAAATGTTACATAAACATTTGCAATTAAACCTATAAATTAAGATATAAACTATCCTATCTTTCAAGTTGGATCAAAATGCACACGTTGAGTAAATTTGATTATAATCGGTTCAGAGGTTTAAGAGTCCATTGCGGACAAATAAAGTGACACGTAATTTATATATATTAAGATGAGTTTAAAATAATATTATCGCGGAATTTATACATTTTATTACCTAACGAGTACTCACGATATCCTATTTTTTAATTTCCTTGTGCCGATATTTCGACCCAGTTGCATCAATCGTGGTTACGGCCAAGTTAAAATATCGGCAGAAAAAAGTTCAAATATCTCATATCGTAAGTACCCGTCACATAATAAAAAATATACTGTCTGTCTATGTATAGTTGTGGATGCATTTAACCTAGGGCTTAAGTCAAACAAATTAAGTTTATTTGGAATTCACTGGCAGCCGCTTGAATTATATTTAGATCTCTTACATGTTATGTAAGTACATGTACATGAACATAAAAATGAAAATAACGTATACTTTATAATCGGAAAAAAGTAGGAAGATTGAGAATAAGGACTAAAATAGACCTATATTTTTATAATTATGTCTGTTTGTTATCATATTTTAAACGGAATATACAGTCCATTTGAAAATACGTCCACTAAATCTTTGCTTCATTAAAATATTTTTACTCTATAAAAAGATATTACAATTTAAAGTTATGTTTACTCGACTCACTCTTATCTCACCGACTTCAGACAGAATCTCTATTCTATACGAAATTGCTCGCACATGTATATGGGAGCCAGCCCAACCCATCAGACTTCATGATTTTTCTCTACTCTTCTAAATTATATAAAGGATTTTATATTTTAAATGCAGACAAAACCACGGGTCACTGCTAAAAAACCAAAGCTTAATCCATAAGTCGCTGGATTGAAACATCTTTTCCGAGAACGTGCGTATTGTGGTTCCCTTTCAACAGCATTACTTAAAGTAAAAATGTATAGGACATCAACTCCACATCCAACAATACGGGACCACAAAGGCGCGGTACCCGAGCGCCATCAAAGCCGGGCTTGTACATTCTCCCCGCGGCGATGGAGCTCATTGAAAGCAATTCTTTCGGTAATCATTCCACTTGACGATTTTAAGACCTGTTTTGTGAAATGAAAAGGATTTAAGGTGGCAAAATTCGCGGTGATTATACTGTTGTGGCGGTTTCTTAGGCCGTAGAAATTATTCCTGTTTTCTGAATTGAAAGACAAAATATGTGAAGTATGTGTTTAGAATAAATCATTGATTTATTTCCGCTATTCATGTGCCTCATTATTTTTTATAATTTTTATAATGAAGTAAATAAGAAGAACATATTGTGCTTAGAATTGGCTACTGATTTAATCCTGTTAGATTTGAACTCCAAAAAACGGCAATCTGCCTTTAAAACAATATATATCCATATCCAAACAGTCTTGGAATTTATTTTGTATCGGATGTAGTGTTAATTATGGTTATTTCATTTTTGTTATATTTTTTTACAATTATACGATATTGATGACATAATTATCTATTTCTAAGTTTAAACGGAGAATATTATTTTACACGTAAAATAACAACAATATGAGTTAACAAATACAAGAGTAACGAATATTCTTTATTTGAATGGGGAATGGAAATCACTGGCGTCATTTACTCTAGCTAGCTCAACAATACATCAGGAAGAATCCGACAGAATGTCAATTGAATCTGCAAATTTTCTGCGGAAACCGCATCAATCATAGATGAAAGGCCTACGTGACATCAGCTCTCATGTCAGCTCAGCTCCAATAGAATGACGCATGAGCGACCTAATATTAGTAAGTTGTGACGTAGTGATGAATGAGTGTTGTATGCTTAGTTTATATTTTACTAGCTTTTACATACCAAAGACTGCATAGATTACATTTTTTATCTGACTGAAGTAGCAAACGAGCATGCAGTCCAACTGATGGTAAGTGGTCACTGCCGCTCATGGACATCTGTAATCAACTTCATACAAAACACGGGTTCCATCTGAAGTCAATGTAGGTACTGATTAGGTACGGTACGGATATAGGTACTGATTATCCAAATATATGATTAGATTATTCGAAGTTATATTATTATGAGTTTCACGAGTACATTGGGGTGACTTTTTTTCCATATGCAGTCAACCACAGATGCGTTGCCACTCCCGGGGACTATGATGGTCGCCTCATGTGAAAGTGTGCCGGTAACCACACCCTTCTATAGAAAGGTAAGACATGCTGCACGCTGAAAATAGGTGTGGCGGTGGTACTTCCCCGTTCACATGAGCACACTTTCACATGAGGCGAACACGATGGTCGCATCATATGAAAGTGTGAGGCGACCATCGTAGTCCTCGGGAGTAGCAACGCATCTGTAGTTGACTGCAGATGGAAAAAAGTCACCCCAATGTACTCGTCAAACTCATAATAATATACCTACACCCTCTTTTGCCTCAGGCAGATACAAAGATTTATTTCATAACAAAACACCCACACACAGATGTTACAGAAAAATACATGAAAAGTAAAACTTCTAAGTCGGAATTAAAAATACAGTAAACAATGGACATAAATAATTAAGACTTCACAAGACAAAGGCTTGGAAATTATAATCTCCTTTAACGCTGAGCTAAAAATACGGAACCTAAACAATGAATGTAAAGAAATTCATCCTGCAAAATAAAATTAGTGACTGAAATAGAACGGAACGTTCAGAATGAAAATGTAGAGCTCATATATGATTAGAATAGGCCCTTTAGAATAGGCTGTACCAGATGGAGCGTTAATATATTTGTTACTTATGTGTCCCGTTAAACAAGAACTAATTTTTGATTTTCATGTTATAAAACAGAAAATTAAAAAAAAAACCTCGTAACGTTCGCTTAATTTAAGAAAATCCATACTAATATTATAAATGTGAAAGTGTGTTTGTTTGTTCCCTTTTCATGTCGCCATATAGCTATTGTATGATATGGTTTATATGCTGGGAGATAGTTAGGAGGGACGGAGAGTGACGTAGGCTAGTTTTTACCGCGCTCTCTCATTCCCATAAGAATTTCGATGTTTTGTTAGTTGATACATATTTAGTAGTTCCAGACGTTGTTAATAGATGGCGTTAGTAAAATTCATTTGCAAGTTCTGAATTACGCTATCAAATGCTAATGTTAATTCCCATTGACCGTGCGGGCGACGTCGCGGGTAAGAGCTCGTAGTAGGATAGTTTGTTGTAATAAATCTAGATTCGAAATTAAATGGACGTTGATAAAGTTTATGAAAAAACCCATATTCTATCGAATTTTGTTGATATCTTTAAAACGGATAAGAGTTTAATCTTCATAAGGAAGAGGGTTCATCTTTAGAGAGAATGCTAAATTTTTCAAAACGAATAAGTATAATTAATTGTTAATATTTTCCTAAACCGAGTAGACCATGAAAAGTTCACGGACCAACGGCCAACTGTAGTTATAATATGTACCTATTTGAATACATTTTTGTCACATATACTAAGCAAATGAATAAAAAAATACATTGAGTGCAATTGTTCATAATGCGCAGAGACGCGTATTTAGAGTAAAGCACGCTTATTACGGGGTTAAGCGTGTGAAGGGCGTAATAAAATACATTACTGAAGAATGAATACATTAATAAATTACTAAAAAAAAATGCTTTAAAATCTCATAAAAGTAATAGCGCTAACGACCCATCTTACTAAGTGCAGCATTTGGTTTTATCAAAATTTACTTACATAATTTGCTGTATGATCAGGCATTTATACGATTTATACACTCATAGCCCCACACTAGGATTATCTCCTGTTTCGTGGGTACCATGGACACACATAAGACGAATACACAAACACCCAGACACAGAACATGAATCTAAATTCATCATTCAGACATCAGACAGACAGGTATGTCTGGCCGGGAATCGAACCCGGAACCCATTGCGTGTCAGAGCGGTATGGTAACCGCTCCGCCACGCGGGTCGAATGGTCACGGGATGGTCACCGTACATTAATAATGTACTATAATAGAACTATTAAACATGAATATCATATGAATAATCAACATGAATACCCCAAATAAAATAATGTCCTTTACTTTCTCCCTATACACATTTTTCTGCTGAGATGTCTGTTGGGTACGATTATCTACGCTACCATAATTTCATTTGAGAAATTACAATGCCTTTCATTGAATACGTATTCTATTTTAATATTAGACTTCTAAACCTATTTCCATTCATCTCTACTATAAACATTAACATACTATTGTTCACTGTTTCAAACTGCTCTAAGTAAATTTAATAATAAAACGTTACATATCAAATTATTCAGTATTAGCTACGTTCCGCCTAAAAGTAAAAAATCTAAAATTATCAGTGTTTCGCCACTGTATTATACATGTATTATACATAAAAACATTAATCTCAAATCACTCTATCTATTAAAAAATTGCATTAAATCCGTAACATAATTTTAAACATATAAGCATAAATGGGGACAGACATCGCGAAGCGACTTTGTTTTGTACTATATAGTGATGTTAGCAAGTGCTTCATCTTGTTCATAATAATATAGGACTACCAAGTCAACGTTAAGCATTTAAATAATTTGAATACATATACACAAAAGCAAAGCTTTAGGTTAAGTTGAAAGTTATTTCTATTTTTCAAGTCCCTTATAGATTTCAGTTTTATAATTGTTATTGGAATATACCTGCCGTTCCTACTTTCCTCGATCATCTCCTTTGGTACAAGGAGTAGTAATGCAGTAATAGCTTTTCTACAAGTAAAAAAACGAAATAGTCATATACAATAGTAGATACAAAATACAGATAAAGGAACGGCTAACTTCAATATAAATTTTCTTCCAGCAGTCCTTCCTGTTAGTACCTACGCAACTTTCACACGCGACACATATCACATTTCATAACTTGCTCAAAAGTTTCTCCTAATGTCCCGAAAGAAGAACTTCAATAAAAACTAACATAACCCTAATTGTGTGGCAAGGGAGACATACTTATCAAGGTGGTAGAACCAGTGTAGTTCGACCGAGAAAGTACCACCGCCACACTTATTTCTAGCGTGAAGCATTTCCTGCGTTTCGATAGAAGGGTGTGGTGGCCGGCACACTTTCACATCATAGTCGTCGGGAGTAGCAACACATCTGTGATTGACTTCAGATGGAACCCATGTAGTTGATTACAGATGTCCATGAGCGGCAGTAACCACTTACCACTAGGTGGACTGTATGCTCGATTGCTACTTCAGTCAGAAAAAAAAACTTACCTAAGGAATGCTTAGTGGATCGGCCTTAGGTCTATTTTATTTAAGACTAATTGGGTTTGATCATAAATGTCCATGGGTGGCAGTGGATATTTACCATAAGGTGTTTTTTTTTTATAAACCAAATGAGCATGCAGTCCACTGATGGTAAGTGGTCACTGCCGCCTATGGACATTTGTAAGCAATTTCATTTAGAACAGACGCTCTATCTAAAGACAATCACAGATGCGTTGTTACTTTCGAGGCCTAAAGTGGCTCAAATAAAAATGAGCCGGCAACCACCCTTAAATCGAAACAGAGGAATTACGTCGCGTTGATAATAAGTGTAGAAGTAGTAGACGCCCAGCTGCAGAGTCTTGGTCATCGACGCAAGGTAGCTCGCCTATCGGTATTCTACAGAATACATTTCGGTAAGTGCGCGCAGGAGTTGCACGATTTAATTCCACCATCCACTTTCCGTCACCGTGGGTCGAGGCGATCGTTTCATCCCTATGTTGTTGACATGCCACCTTGTCGCACGTCCCGTTTTGCTTCAACGTTTTTAGTGCGCACTGCTAGGGAATGGAATGTACTGCCCGCGAGCGTATTTCCTGAATGGTACAATTTGGACCTCTTTAAGGCCAGAGTGAATAGGCTGTTTCTAGGCAGGCATGCTACATCTTCGACCGCATCATCATTTATCATCAGGTGAGATTGCTATCAAATGTCTGCCTATAAATTATAAAAAAAAAGTGTGGCGGTACCTTCCCGGTCGAACTACACTGCTTCTACTATCTGGTAGGTGTACAGCATGTCCATTTTGCTGCTTCTTTATCGTAAAACAAACGGTAAAACGAAATAGCCTTGCAGGAGGAAGTATCAAATGCGGGTGTTTTAGGAAGCTATTTCCGCATCGGCTGAATAGCGTATGATTACGTGACAATTCAGTTATAACGGTAGAATGATTGCATGCCATGTGTCCAGACTAAAAGTACTTAATGTTGCTTTCATACTCAAACCATGATATGAACTATGTATTCTATGTTATTGTTATGTTTGTATATTCTAAGTGTGAAGTGTTAAATTTGTATATTCTAAGTGTGAAGAGTACTCTATATGATTTTAGACTAGTATTATCGCGGAATTGATACATTATAATACTTAACGGGTACTCACGATAGGCGGTTTATGAATTCTATAAGAATTCATAAACCGCATATCGTGAGTACCCGTTAAGTATTATAATAAAAGAGTACTCTATTTTAAAACGAAAGTTTCTTTGTTTGCATTTTTAAAATGCGTATCTTTTTAACCCACCATCTTTAAATCTTTAAATCCAATTTTGGAACCATTGGAGTCCGACAGGCGAGGTACCACCGCCACACTTATTTCTGGTGCCAACCCATTATTGTCCCACTGATGGGCACGGGTCTTCTCTCAGAATGAGACAGTTTTAGGCCACAGTCCACCACGCTGGCCAAGTGCGAATTGGTAGACTTCACACACTTCCGAGAACATTTTTTTCAAAGAACTCTCGTGTGTGCAAGTATTTCTAGCGTGAAGCAATCCTTGCGTTTAGGTGGAAGAGGTTGCATGCCGGTTAACAGAATTGAACTCTCTACAGATTTATACTTATAATAAATCTGTAGAGAGTTCAATTCTGTACATGAAATATATATCCAAAATAACTATCAGGGGGGGATTAGGGATCGATACTGATGCCAAAAATGCCATCTGTAAAATTTTTGTCTGTCTGTCTGTCTGTCTGTATAACCGTTATAGAAACAAAAACTACTGGACGGATTTTAACGAAACTTGGTACGATTATTCTTAATACTCCTGAGCTGGTTATAGTACTGTCCACTAATTCGCACTTGGCCAGCGCGGTGGACTATGGCCTAAACTCTCTCATTCCGAGAGAAGACCCGTGCCCAGCAGTGGGACAGTTATGAGTTGACGACGACGGTTATAGTATACTTTTTATCTCGCTACAATCAATAAGAGCAGAGCAGTAAAGGGAATTATTGGGAAAACGGGAGAGGTTACTCCATTTTTTAAGCTTCCGTCGCGTGTGTAACCTTAATGGTTAAAGACACAGAAATCATGAATGACGGAAATATTCTCTTAAAATTATATAAAAAATATCCCACGACAGCATATGTCTATCTTTTATGGTTGACTCACAATAACACGTGTAACTCCCGATAGCGTAGCAGTTCGAAGCTTTCTGATTATATTTGTCTACTCTTACATTTATGACACTGATTACGTTTATGGTGATGACTGAGTCATCACTAATTAATAAAGCTAACATTATTTAGGCGGAACGAAGTTCGCCGGGTCAACTAGTCTTAGAATAAAATAATTTAAATAGGCAAAATCAAATAATTTTCAGAAAATCAAAAGAAAAAGACTGTAAGCAAAAAAACCTATAGTTGCATTGTGGTTACATAAACCTCACATTTTTTTTGTTATCTTATTGTTACACAACATTATGCAACAAATAATCGGGAAGTGAAAATGGGAGCCTTAAACGTTATCAATCATTATAATCATCTAAATTGTACTCAATTTAATGAAAGTGGATGATTAATTATATTTTGGCTCGAGGATCAATCACAGGCATGATGCAAATAGCTGTATTAATTTTCAGTAAACATGATGAGCGCACAGTTTTCAATGGAATATCATTTAATTTCTATATTTTTGGAGTTGAAAGCTGCCACCATAATATTTACATGCTCTGCGGAATTGTCAGTGTTTCAATTTTAAATGTAAAATGACGTAAAAAATAAATGTTATCCCAAATGGCTATGAATATATTTTCAATTCTTTAAATCAGTGTTTTTGATATCATGCGATTTCAAACAGAGAAACGATAATTGAAAAAATATAAAAAATACATTATTATTATTCTCACTTTTATGTTTTTTACGAATATATAATGTCGTATTTTTTGTTATATGTACAAACAGTATTTAGAGCAATAAGTTATCTTAATTGCAATATTTATGCTGCAGGACAAAAGTTTAAGATTACCCTAAGTAAAATTAGAAGAGTAGACCAAACAAGATCAAAAGCATTAGATCAAATACAAACAAAGTTTATTACAAAATTGATTAATTACCATAATTGTAGATACGTTCATTAAAACACACGGATCTCAAGAAGTTATTTTGAATAGATTATTATATATATCTTCTTGTATTATATATTCTGTCTATTATATATTTCGAACTAATTTTTTCAGATCCGTAGCAACCAGCTTGCAATTCGAGCCTTCGTAATGAGGCCAATTCGAGCTAATTTAACAGACGACCTGCCATCCGATTGCGCAAATTGTACATTTCTCAGATACAATTTGTGTTATTTACGGCACTTCAGACGAATGGTATATTAACTTACCATTCGTTAATTAGGTACTAGTTACTTTTCACTTGCCATTTCGTACGGTATGAAGGTTAAATAAAATTTTAACTATCCGTAGTATGGACAGTTACAGGATGCGTCCCCCTCGCAGGGATCTCCACCTTGTCGTGGTGAGGGGGCTCAGTAACCGTGGCTGGGGGCGCCGCGGTGAAGCCAAGAGAGATCCCAGGGAGAGGACGCTCCGAGCGGGCTTGGCTGAGGGCCCGCTTCGGACGCATCCGAGGGGGCTGTGGAGGTCGGTGTTTTCTGGCCTCTGCAGCCAGGAGGGGTCGCGGGAGGAGAGGTGTCTCGGTGTGTCGTTGCCGTGCACCCTATCTCCCGCGACCGAACGGGGGCGCACCGTCAGATGCGTTGGCGGTGGGGCCGCAGAGGAAGAGGAGATGCGGTGTGTCGTTGCCGTCCTCCCTATCCTCTGCGGCCGTTTGGTGGTTTGCGGCGGAACCAAAGAACGGATCCGCCGCTGGGTGTGGTTGGTCGATGCCTGTAGGGATGCCTTGCGGGTGTCGGCTTGCCATGCTCACGGCCCCTGGGTGGCGGTCTCGGGGTTGGACCGTCACCCTGCGGATGGGGCCTTGGAGGTAAGGCGCGCCTTTGTGTTTTCTGGCGCGCCTTGCTGTTGGAGGGGAGCTTTATGCTCCACGCGAGGAGGGGCTGCGGGAGCGGCCAGGCACCGGCGGGTTCGCGGATGACTGCGAAAGCTTACCCGTGTTCCCGCCGTACGGTGCGAGGAGAAAACACAGTGGGGGTTTAGCCGGTAAGAGTCCGGCATAACCCAGCTGCCGCCCCGGGTGACTGGGTATCCATGAGGATTACCCACTTAAAAAAAAAAAAAAGTTACAGGATGCGTAACACATAAGTCCTTTCAGTTTTTCTTAATATAGAAAAAATAAACGAGTCTCCACTTCATCTGATAGTAACAGCTGACGCCCATGGACATCTATAATCAACCCAAATAAGATTACAGTTTTATACAAGGTTGGTTAAAGATGCGTCGCAATTTCTGAGAACTGAGTTGGAACGCCTTGGATAGGCAAGTCACTTTAGCTCACTTTTCAGACTAGAATTTAATAACGTAACAGCAATTATACTATGGTTACAGCTATTTGTAAATATACCCATTATTTCGGAGAATCTGGAATTCGGTCCCCAGCCGACGTATTTCTTAACTAAAATTACATTTTAACACGATCGTCGAGTTAATAAAATGAGGTACTTGTATGTTTATAAAGACGATGTCGAATTCAGGCCACTGAGATGTCGGGCCGCCCCCTGGGGCTCGCGAGTTTCATCGAGTTTGTTTCCTCCCTCGCGTATTTATAGACTGAGGGTTTTGAAAGAATAATTTCTTTTATCTCGATTTAGTAATTTATTATGTTAACCTATTCCAGTAGCGAAGTTATCATAGTTAAGGAGCTGGCGAGCATTTTGGTATATAATTTGTATAAGTTGCACAACGAGGTATAGTCAGCTTTAAATAAGATTAGAGTCTTATCTGAAATTGTCTTTAGATACGTTGATATTCCTGACAACTAAAGAACGCCTTGTATATCTTCCTTAGCTCATCCTTTAAACTAGATTACATTCGAGTTAATAAAATATAGATAGTACAAATACTTATATGTTTATAAAGACAATGTCGAATTCAGGCCACTGAGATGTCGGGCCGCCCCCTGGGGCTCGCGAGTTTCATCGAGTTTGTTTCCTCCCTCGCGTATTTATAGACTGAGGGTTTTCAAAGAATAATTTCTTTTATCTCGATTTAGTAATTTATTATGTTAACCTATTCCAGCGAAGTTATCAAAGTTAAGGAGCTGGCGAGCATTTCGGTATATAATTTGTATAAGATGCACATTGAGGTATATTCAGCTTTAAATAAGATTAGAGTCTCATCTGAAATTGTCTTTAGATACGTTGATATTTCTGACAACTAAAGAACGCCTTGTATATCTTCCTTAGCTCATCATTTAAACTAGAATACATTCGAGTTAATAAAATATAGATAGTACAAATACTTGTATGTTTATAAAGACGATGTCGAATCCAGGCCACTGAGATGTCGGGCCGCCCCCTGGGGCTCGCGAGTTTCATCGAGTTTGTTTCCTCCCTCGCGTATTTATAGACTGAGGGTTTTGAAAGAATAATTTCTTTTGCCTTGATTTAGCAATTTATTTTGTTAACCTATTTCAGTAGCGAAGGCATCAGCGCTGTTGGACATGTACAGGTCTTGCTAGAAATGTTAGCGTGCTATCAAAGATAATTTTAGATAATGTTTCTTAGTATTTGAGGGATGATGGACTATGTGTTAGCGCAGCTTGGCATGGTCTTTCCTAGAAACAGGTTCTAACTACAGTCATAGTTTGACTGCAATTGATGGCCAAAGTGTATGAAAACTGACTAAGACTGACTTTATGAACATTAAATAAATCAAAAATTATGTTGTGTTAAATAATATAAACTGGGTAAATTTTCCCGTCATGACTTAATTGCAGGCAGCCTATATTAGGCATAACTTTTTAAAAGTTGCTACAAATGATTCAAAAGTTGTACGTTCAGTATAAATTACTCTGAGTTTTATTAATTAATCTCGTTTTATTTCACCAGTGGTTACACTCCGTATTTGTTTTGTTTAAAGGAACAAGTTTCACCGTTCTTGTATTTCGACTCCCATCTAATTAAAATAAACATGTTGATTTAAAATATCTTTAACTTAGCGTTTTATCTTAACATAAATGATAGACAACACGTAGTTTTATTTCGTATATATATCTCATTAGATTGAAGTTTTGTAAATAACTTTATATAGAACAGGGGTCTATCTGCTCCATCACATATGCGTAGCTATTTCCGAGGACTATGATGGTCGTCTCATAAAAGTATGCCGTAAAATATCATCAATTAGAATAGAAAATACCAAAGGCATAATAAGTAACGTACCTATTTATTGTACGTTCAATTGTGTCGTGTAGCGTTAAATGAAGAGGTATGAAGTAATGAAGAGAGGATGGATTGAGGGAAAACATTCAGGGGATGAGCAACGTCTTCCTATGTAACATCAACATTTATTCCGTTAACCAACACACATGCTAAAAACGGTAACTGTTTGTAAAAACCCCTCGGTAGGAGAGGTCTATGTTCAGCAGGATTTCAAAACGGCTGTTAGATAGATGGATGTTTGATCTATTAATTCAAACAAAGTTCTGATTTATTTACTGCTAATATAATAAGAAACGCCTTTTTTGGACTTCTTTTGTTATGATATTTTAAAAGCTTTAAAGAAAGAATTTAAGCCTCGTTTTAACCGCATTAATAATACTTCTCGAGTCTCAGCTCTAAGTTCAACTACATTTCTTTAAATTACTATACTTTAAAGTGATAATTATAAAATGAGATAAACACATTTGTAATATAACATTTAACAATTTATCCCCCGGAATTCTATAACATATACAAGGTCAAATCCGAAATATTCAGGTTAGATAGGAAGAAGGCTAAACAAGATAATTTATTAGGCTTGACGTTTTAATTATAATGGTCGGTGAACTTTGACGGTCGTGCACATGACATGTGGGTTGAATTGATGAGGCCAAATCGAAGGAACCATTGTCACTCCACGTAGGCGTGATCAGATATCTCACTCAAATTCTGTGACGTCAGACTGACGTCAACATTCATAACGACTTGTGTATTTATTTTAATTTCTATAAGCTTTATTGACCAAGTGTATTGATATATTCAATCTATATCTTCTATCTTCTTCTATACAGTATTACGTGAAGCAAAAACTTGTGATTCGTTTTTAAGATTCTTACCGCAGACGTAAAAGGATTGCGCAATACAAATATATTTTTCAAATAATGAATAAAACATACATAAAATCAACTAAAAACACATTACACATAGTGTGTGAGTCACCTTCCATTTGACACAAACACACACATAATACACGAAATAGAACATTCAATGTCTTACTATGAAAACACATAACGTCAAAAATGTCAGATGTCTTTGTCAAAATACCCGCTATTTCTTTTAAATGCCGCTTAGCTAATTAAACCTCATTTAAACTTTAACGGGTGCGTTTAAAAAACTAAAAATCATTTCAATTTATTTGAATTTGAGAAATATTTATGTTACTTTGGACAATATGAAGTTTAGTTATTTAATTTAAATTACGGTCAAATTTCCACCGTTGCGACGGGTGACTAGGGTACTTTGATTGTCCAACACGCATATGTAAATACAAGCTTATTACCGCGGTTTCGCCTGATTTGGTTACGTTTACCACGGTAATGTTAATCTAGGTAATCTATCTGTATGCCAAATTTCAGCGAAATCCGACCAGTACTTTTTACGCAAAAGACATACGCACATACATCCTTACAAACTTTTGCATTTATAGTATTAATAAGACAATAGTTGTCTTGATTTGCTCATCGTTACAAATTAGATTGCAAGTTATGGCCGAAAACGAAAACCTAAGCACAGTAAAAATATTGGGAACAGTATGGAAACTGCCTACAAGCGTTCGAAAATGGCACACACAAACATACGCATTGACAAGCCGCTAAGGGGTTTTCGCTGTGGTTCACTGGCCAGTGTCGCGTCGAGACGAGCGGTTACATTGCTATTTGTTTCCGCAATCTTTTTATAACTTCCACTAGTGTATTACGTGGTATACGGCGGTTTGAATTTATTACACAAACTTTAATAATAAGGAACACCGGACGTGTCGTCGCAAAAGAATGTATTTTTCAGTGAATAATTTGAAATTTATGAAGAATAAAGCATTTTTATGTAATAGTTTTTTAATTACTAGATATCACACGCATTTCCAAAAATCTACTAGTATCAATATTAAACTGTTTTCCGTACTTCAAACTAAGTATCATAATAATTATCGTCATGCTGGGATTCAAATTCGAAGTTGTGAGATTACCTGCTTAGATTATTTGTAAACTGCGTAGATATTACAATTCGATTGATTGATGACTCCATGAAAATAAATGCTAAAATAAGTTCCTATTAATAATGCTATTACGAAACAAAAATATAGACACAACACTATTGCTTCAATAGAGTGTAGGTAATTATTTCATAAACAAGGCTTAGTTTCAATACTGTTCCATATTTGTGCTGTGACCTAAGCGTGCAATGTACATTGTAATGGATGAGCGAAAGCAAGAACAATGTTTGTTTCGAGGAAGCATAATAACTCGTACTAAGGGTACAGATGTCTATGAGCGGCAGAGATCACTTACTATCAGATGGCCTGCATTCTCGTTTGCCATCAAAAGCTTTTATTTAAATTGTCACTACATAATATACAAGTCGCTTCTCGCTGTCTGTCCCTATGTATGCTTAGATCTATAAAACTACTCTACGGATTTTAATGCAATTTTTTTAATAGATAGAATTTAAGAGGCAGGTTTCTATGTATGTTATACATAAAAATATACGTGTATAATATAATG
Source organism: Spicauda simplicius (assembly GCA_949699795.1). Lineage (NCBI taxonomy): Eukaryota > Metazoa > Arthropoda > Insecta > Lepidoptera > Hesperiidae > Spicauda > Spicauda simplicius. Next base: position 8,477,309 of record OX453077.1, on the reverse strand, counting down.
GGGAAACACTGATAACTTTAGATTTTTGACTTTAAGGTGGAACGAAGTTCGCCGGGTCAATTAGTTATATTATAAAAAAACAGCAAAAAGTCGCGCTTGTTGTAAAGGACTGTCCCGACACGAATTTAACATTTTTAGCCATCACAAAAAATGCGCGACGCCGCTAAAGAAGTTTTCACCTAAAAAAATCTTACGGGACGCGTCTAAACTATATATTAGATCGTCATAAAAATAGTACGTATGCGGCAGGCCTTACAGTTATCTATGCAAATGTACTAAGTACATGTTTAAGGTCCCGGACAAGGTTGTCTTATTATAGATTGAGACGTCCGTCGTTCCCATTCAGCTGTATTTTCCGAGCAATTTAACTCGTTGCGAATCGTTTAACCTGCCATGTAATTGAGTGAGATGTTCTTTGTATTGTATCTGAAATCTAAATGTATTTATTTAGTACCAACACGTGTAGGGAAAGATTTTTGTCGTAAATATATTTAGTTTTTTATAACTTTGGAGTAGCAAACGAGAACGCAGTCCACCTGATGGTAAGTGGTCACTGCCGCCCAGGGACAGCTATAAAGGGTTTAATCTGAAGTCAAACATAAATGTGGTGCTACTCCCGAGGACTAAGATGGTCGCCTCAACTGAAAGTGTGCCGGCAACCACAACCTTCCACCTAGTGGCGTAGCTAGGCGTGGGCGTCGTGGTGAGCCATTGCTCACGGCCTCGCACTTAAAGGGGCCTCGCGGCGCCCCTTTTTTTAGGAGGTGATGGAGGCATTTTAAGGGCACCATCCACCATCCATTGAAATCATGCAAAGGGGCCTTGTTGATACGAGTTTGCCTACGTCTACATTGGTCCGCGCTACACCACTACTAGCACTGCAAGAACTGCTTCATGCTAGAAATAAGTGTGGCGGTGGTACCTCCCCGGTCGAATAATTGTTCTACCACCTTGCGAATTCACAACTACCACTATGTAAATATAGCGCGATCAGTGTCTTTTAATCATTTTAGACGAGCATTCGTTCGATATGTTAAAATATGAATAGAAATATTTTCCATAGGGGAAGTACCACCGCTACACCTATTTCTAGCGTGGAGCATTTTTTTGCGTTTCGATGGAAGGGTGCGGCTGCCGGTACACTTTAATATGAGGTGATAGTCATAGTCCTCGGGAGTCGCAACGCATCTGTGATTTACTTCAGATAAAACCCATGTTCTATTTGAAGTTGCTTACAGATGTCCATGGGCGGCAGTGACCACTTACCACCAGGTGGACTGCATGTTCGTTTCCTACTTCAATCAGATAAAAAAAAGATTACCTAAGTCTATAAATTATGTATATGCTTAGGTCTTACAGAGTGAATAGATAGACACCTAAAGCGAGATACGGATTTTACTTCAGTAGAATATGAGTATATATTTATAGAGACTCGTCTCCGAATGTAAATGTTTTGATTTGGTATGTTAGACAGTTGTAATTTATAAACTTTTTTTCCGCACTCTGAAACAGATTGTGGCAATGTTTTGAAATTATATGAAAGAGAAAAAAGGTAGTAATCAGTAAAAAATATAAATAATAAGAATACAAAAAGCTTAAGCGTTGAAGCTTAAGATTTGGCAGCAACATTTATATTTTGAAGTGAAACTTCTTTATCGGAGTTGGGAAAAAAATTAGTGTAACATTTTTTCGTTACGCGCCATCTTTTTCTGTTACGCGCCATCTTTTTCTGTTACGCGCCATCTTTTTTTTCCGTTACGCGCCATCTTTTTCTTATCCCTACCACGAGTGATATTAGATAGATTATTATAATTTAACTTTATTTAACCAATTTCTGTAAAGTTGCATATAGTAAATTATTTTTTGAAAAATATCGTCATAAAGAAGTTTCACTTCTTACGAGTGTACGCTAGTACACGCACACATTTTTATTTTTATGATTGAAGTAAAAAACCAGCATACAGTCCACCCGACTGTTAGTGGCAACTGCCACCCATTGATATATTTTAGTTACGTAGCACAAAATAAAGATTCTACTTAAAGTCAATTACAGTTGCGTTGCTACTCCCGAGGACTGAGATGGTCGCCTGTTATAAAAAAGAGCCGGCAACCACAACCTTCTACCGAAACGCAAGAATTCCTTCACGCTAGAAATAGGTTTGGCGGTGGTACCTTCCCGGTCAAATCATATACGTTGTCATCATTATCGTCAACCCATTATTGTCCTACTGCTGGGCACAGGTCTTCTCTCGGAATGAGACAGTTTTAGGCCATATTCCATGGCGCTGGCCAAGTGCGAACTGGTGGACTTCACACACCTCCGAGAACTTTTTTTTAAAGAACTCTCGAGTGTGTAGGTTTTCTCACGGTGTTTTCCTTCACCGAAAAGCAGTGATAATTTCTAATACGCACATAAATCAGTGGTGCTGAGTTTGTACATATTTCTCTTATCATTAATAAATTAACTGCAAGTATTTTACTGGGTCTTTCTCCATACCTAGAGAAAGTTTGGGTTCTCCACGACGAAGTCTAATACCTTTTGGTGGAACAAGCGACCAACTTGTGTCAAATATTAACGGTCTCTCCATAAATCCACCGACGATTTGAAACGACTCCTATTTTGGGATACCAATGAGTAATGATGGTCGAACGAGCCCAACGAAGTATAAAGCACACAAGTGTCATGGCGGTCACCCATCCACTTAAAGACTGCGTACGATGCTCTATTTCAATCTTAAATAGATTGGTGATAGAGCATGGTGTATCGTAAGTGATTTCATCAATAACTTGTGTATGAATAATTCTGCCTAAAAAAACCCATTTCTTAATAGAGCAACAAAACCACGCCGGCAAAATGAATTTATTTTTAAATTCCTAATTACTTTTTAATTGATCAGTGGTATGCACCGGTAATTCATTCGTCGATTAAGCTTTTTCCATTTAATCAACTTCTCTTACCGCGTCTCTGGTTAAGAGATTGATGGAAAATCCAATTAGTTTACTCAGAATTTAAAAAGTTTAAACTACGTTCAATGAATGGTTCATAAAATGATAGAGTGCGCGCGTAAAGATTGCAGGTATTTGTGTTTCTGAAAGGCATTGAAATATGTTTAAAACATTGAAACAGCAAAGGAGTATGATGGTAAGTGGTTCGTCGTCAACCCATTATTGTCCCACTGCTGGGCACGGGTCTTCTCTCGGAATGAGAGAGTTTAGGCCATAGTCCACCGCGCTGGCCAAGTGCGAATTGGTGGACTTCACACACCTCCGAGAACTTTTTTTTTTTTTTTATAAAGAACTCTCGGGTGTGTAGGTTTCCTCACGATGTTTTCCTTCACCGAAAAGCAGTGATAATTAATGTATAATACGCACATAAATCAGTGGTGCGTGCCTGGGTTTGAACCTCGGACCTCCCGATTGAGAGGGCAAGTTTCAACCATTAAGCTATCACTGCTCAAGTGTTATTAAGTGTATTAAGGTAAGTGGTTATTTGCTGCTAATGCAAAAAGCTCCTGTAAAAGCTCTAGATTGTTTGTGAACCAGCGGTTCTATCGAAATATAACAATTGGCTTGGCAAACCTTCAGACTAAAATCCATACTCATATTATAAATGTGAAAGTGTGTTTGTTTGTTCCTCTTTCTTTATATGCTGGGAGATAGGAGGGCGGAGAGTGACTTAGGTTACTTTTTACTGCGCTCTCTCATTCCCATGAGAATATCAATGTTTTGTTAGTCGATATATATATTTAGTAGTATAGTAAGTATATTTTACCTTTGCTGCTTACTACCTTTCTCTTTCATACAGTACTCATACAGTTTCACTCCATTTCGCCGTGACCACGTTCCATGTAACTGGGTTAATATCGGCAAAGATAACCCAAAACTAATTGAAAACCGCATATCGTGAGTATCCGTTACAAAAAAACGGCATATCGCGAATAACTTATGTATTCCAATCTAACTTTACTAGTTAATTCACCTTTCCGATGCTTTCTACATCCATAGCCACTATAATTTATTGTATTGTAAGTGCGATTAGCATATAGACGAGCACACAATACCCAGATGTAGAACAGGATAGTTAAACTTCGTAATTGAGACATCTGTTTGACCAAGAGTGGAATACTGAGATTTCTGTTTATCAGACCGGTCTTTTTACAAGTATTGTAACGTGGTAGAAAGTAATAGGTCGACTGGAGAGGTAACACCGCTACACCTATTTCTAACGTAAAGCAGTTCTTGCTTGGAAGGGCGTGGTTGCTGGTTAACTTTAATATGAGGCGATCATTTTAGTTCCCTAAAGTAGCAAGTGTTTGTGGTTCACTTCAGATAAAACCTTTGTTATGTAGAGCAGTGATAGTCTAATGGTTGAAACTTGCCCTCTCAATCGGGAGGTCCGAGGTTCAAACCCAGGCACGTACGACTGATTTATGTGCGTATTAGATATAATTTACCACTGCTTTTCGGTAAAGGAAAACATCGTGAGGAAACCTTGTGTAGGTTTTCTCACGATGTTTAAGTCCCGAGAGTACCGAGAGTTTAAAAAAAAAGCTCGGAGGTGTGTGAAGTCCATCAATTCGCACTTGGCCAGCACGGTGGACTATGGCCTAAAACTCTCGCATTCTGAGAGAAGACCCGTGCCCAGCAGTGGAAAAATAATCGGTTGTACTAAAATACCAAAAAAAAATCCTTTGTTATGTATAAGGTTGTCCTTGGGTGTCAAGACTTACTATTAATCGGACCGCAAGCGCGTTTGTTGACAAAAACATTTTCTATATATTTATAACTTTTCGTTATTATAAGTGATCGAGACTAATGATTTAACTATCACATTCGTATGGAGCATTTGTTGTCATATCGATTAGTACCAGTTTTTAAGAATTGTCCGGGTATGGTTTCCTATGTCTCCCTTTTTTTTGTTCTCGATGGGAAACTTTCAAAAAGTACCCGATGCCGTGAGAGCAACGTCGGGTTATGTGGGATTTTTACCTCACTAGAACCGCCCCGGTGGCCATCTTCAGCGCTGCGTGGAGGACTCCGGGATCGCCAATGGGACACAACCGGAGTCCTCCGAGCACGATGCCCCCTATAGGCTCTTCACAGTGAGCATTGTACACACTGTGCCTCCTGGTGTTTACGACAGCATGTGGTCTCATATGCCGTCGTCCTACACGGGGTCGCTTGGCTTGACGGTTCGAACTCCCACTCTTACCGCCCGCAACCCCTGAAGCCCCTTTTAGTCGCCTCTTACTACAGGCAGGGGATGCCGTAGCCCTATTCTGATCCCGGAAATACAGGGATATACCTATGTCTACCTAGACATTAAATTGATAGATTGAATGTCTATTTAGGGTGTGGGTGTAGTTTATCTCTTTTTTGGCCATTACTCCAGATAGATTTATTATATAGATAGATGTGATTATGACCTTAACATTATAATGAACATTTATTTAGAAAATAAACAAAGCCGTTCTAAATTCAAATTGCCAGTCGTTGTTACAGCCTCTCATTCAAAGATGAATTACAAAATTATTTATTTACAAGTCCCGAAATAAAACAAGCGGAAAAGAAAAACATCTTTAACACAAACAACAAATTAAGTGGGAAGGTATTTCAGGGTATTCAATACCATAGCAACGCCGATTATTCCGTGGTGAAAAACTTTTGCGATTCACAATTGAAAAACATAGCACGGGCTTGTAAATATTATGTTATAATGAGGTAAAAATGGTATAACTTCAGATAATAAGAAAGGAAGAAGAAAGAAGGAAATTGTATTCGCCTTTTTTTTTGTTCTCGAGGGGGAAACCTTCAAAAGGTACCCGATGCCGTGGGAGCGACGCGGGGTTATGTGGGATTGTGGGATTTTTACCGCACTAAAACCCCCCCGGTGGCCGTCCTCGGCGCTATAAAGAAGACTCCGGGTACTCGGTCCGACCGCAACCGGAATCCTCTGAGCGCGTTGCCCCATCGGGCTCCTCCCAGATGGGTGGCTGGGCCCACCACTCCGTCTTGTCTTTACGACGGTATGCGACCACATATACCGCCGTCCTTCCCGGGATCGCCTGACCGAACGGTTCGAGCTCCCACTCTAGCCGCCTGCAACCCCGGAAGCCCCTTTTAGTCGCCTCTTACGACAGGCAGGGGATGCCGTAGCCCTATTCTGATCCCGGAACTACAGGGATGAAATTGTATTCGCCTAATGTACACAAAAGTGCTTTGCATCATTCGTTTATCCACGACCGCGTCAGAAGGAGCGTAATATATATCGAGCGTATGTATGTTTTCGTAAATCCATTTCATTCGCATGCGCTACAGCCCAAAAGGGTTTGATGGATAATACTTACCATATGGCACATTATTTAAATTAATTATCACTGCGTTTCGGTGAAGGAAAACATCGTGTGGAAACCTACACTACTAGGAAGTGTGTGAAGTCCACCAATTCGCAATTGACCCGCGCGGTGGACTAAGGCCAAATTCTCTCATTCTGAGAGAAGACCCGTGCCCAGCAGTGGAGCAATAATGGGTTGACGATGATGATATTATTAGAATCGACTCAGTTGTTAGAGTAAGAAAAGCTATATATTTTTAAATAAAACGCCTGTAATCGGAGAACTAGGGTTTGGAAACATACGTACGTATATTCAAAGCGGACATATACATTTAGTATTAAAATGGTTATCTTGGAATGCGTCTTGTTAGTTATATTAATGTGTCTAACAAATTTGGTGATGTGTCTCAAGTCGATCAAACTATCGTCCCTATACGCAGTAAGTTTCGGGTCCGAGTTCCCTGGCAAGACGGAAATCTAAATGCAAATTTTAGATTTCTCTTCTGGATCTGGTTGTTTGAGTATTCGTCTTTATCCGTTATTCGTTTTTACAGATGGAGAACCAGTGTAGTTTTACCGGAGAAGTACCACCGCCACATCTACTTCCAACGTGAAGCATTTCTTGCGTTTCGATGGAAGAGTGTGGTTGCCGGCACACTTTTATTTGAGGCGACCGTCGTATTCCTCGGGGGTAGCAACGCATCTGTGATTAACTTCAGATAGAACCCATGTTCTATTTTAAGTCATTCACAGATGTCTATGGGGGCAGTGCCCACTTACCATCTGCATGCTCGTTAGGTACTTCAATCAGTTAAAAAAATCGTAGTTATCGTGGGTTCGATTCACCGAAAGTGTTCAATTTGTTTAATAGGTCGGTGAAAAATATATTTTTTTATGTTATAATGGAAAGTGTAAGATTCATTAAGATTCGTACATCGGAATCTCGAATGAGAGGCCATTTCAACCACTAGGCATATCGTAGCTCAAGTAAATATCGAATTCGAAACAATCTATTAAATTCATGTAATTTAATATTTCATTTCATACACGCATATCATCCATAACGTATCGTTCATACGTATTTCAATACCCGAAAATTGATACAGTTAACATGAAAATTAACATGAAAACAATAGTCTCGGACTGACGTTTCCTTTGTTTCATTATTCATGGATACATATTGGGATACGAATTCGCGTATTGATATTTACCTGAACAACAAAGCCCATGAATTTCCAAAATTGATAGGCTTCTTCATTGTATAACGGTTTCAGAATAGTATATTTTGCAGTGATATAGACTTTCATGTCTTTCGAATAAATATTCTATATCACAAGTAATTTTGAATTGACTTTTAAATTGATTTAGCTGTTAAATATACTTAATTTAGGATATAAGCGATTAAAGTATGATATAGGATTTGTGGTCTCCTAAATGAATAATTATTTATATTATTTACGTAAGTAGGAAATGAGCATAATTATAGTCCATGTGATGGTAAGTGGTCATTGCTGCTTGTGGACATCTGTTCTCAACCACTGATAAGTATACTCTTACTAGTCACCCATCGCGACGGTCGAAATTCGACCGTAATTCAACTCAAAAACTAAACTTGATATTGTCCAAAGTATTTCCCAAATTCAATTATTTTTTATTATTTTTCAAGTCTTTAATACACCCGAAACGTAAAAAGAGGTTTAATTGACAAAGCTGCATTAAAAGCAATAACAGGTATTTTGACAAAGACATCTGATATTTTTGACGTTCTGTGTTTTCATACTAAGAGATTGAATGTTTTATTTCGTTTATTATTTATGTGTTTGTGACAAATGCACGGTAGTGTGTGTAATGTCTTTTTAGTTGATTTTATGTATGATTAATACATTATTTAAATAATAAACGCATTATTTAAAAAATATATAAGCATTCCGTACTCCTTCTCTACGTAAACTATAACCTATATAGGGAAGCCACATATGGGTTGCTACCTTTGAGAACCAAGTTGGCTCCGGATAATAATGTTTCCCTTATATCATAACACGGCAGCACTGTACACTGCTTTCTATCTGATTGACATAGCAAAAGAGCACGCAGTCCACCAGACGGTAAGTGGTGACTGCCACCCATGGACATCTGTCAGCAATTTTAAATAGAACATAGATTCTATCTGAAGTCAATCACAGATGTGTTGCTACTCCCGAGGACTACGATGGTCGCCTCATGTATAAGTGTACCGGCAACCACACCCTTCCGTCGAAACGCAAGAAATACTTCACGCTAGAAATAGGTGTGGCGGTGGTATTTCTCCGGTCGAACTGGCAAGCATCTTAAAAACGAATCACAAGTTTTGGCTTCACGTATTAATTTATAGATTTAAGTCAAATACAGCCACAGCGACGTGTTGCGAAAGTTCAGGGAGGGAGGTGCAGCAAAACGTTACTATTCGTTACATTGGGTTTAAAATCTTCAAAAATTGCTTCGCCTAATACTTCAAGTATGTCCCCTTCGACGATCCTTATACCCAGCTTCTTATCATTTCAGTGACTTTTACTTCCAAAATATTAAGAGTTCCGGTGTTAAATCGAAAAACCGTCGACGTATGCACGCGACCAAATAGTTCTGCTTTACAGCGTAGCTATAGTTAATAACCAATAACCATACTTTTGAGATTACCCGATGAAAACATCATAAAATATTCCATCTCATCTCATACATAATTGAGGCCGCGCTGCTTATTCGGTTAGATTCGGGATTTTGACGCCATTACTTATTTTGCCTTATATTCCGCTTATATTAAACTTTTTATTGGTATAAATGATCCAATAAGGTTAGCTGTATCTTGCGACTTTTGAGATAAATCTTCCGACATACTTTTATCACTACATAGTATAAAACAAAGTCGCTTCCCGCTGTCTGTCCCTATGTATGCTTAGATCTTTAAAACTACGTTACGGATTTTAATGAAGTTTTTTTAATAGATATAATGATTCAAGAGGAAGGTATTTATGTATAATACATGTATAAATTAGTGGAGAAACACTGATAATTTAGGATTTCGATTTTTAGGCGGAACGAAGTTCGCCGGGTCAACTAGTTTCTTATAATATTGAAGCAAACAAGCATGCAGTGTACCTGGTGGTACATTTTCCTTGCCGTCCGTGGGTAACAGTAACTCCATATATGTAGTACAACGGTTTCATTTGAAATTGATCACAGATGCGTTGCAGTTTCTAAGAACTAAGGTGATTGCCTCTTATGTCAATCAGCCGGCTTCCACATCCTTCTATCGAAACCTAATAGCTCTTTCATGATAGGCATATCTTCCTATTCGATTGTACTAGTTCTACCTCTGTCTAAAATAAAAAGTAGGTATTCCGGCTACCATTTTTGATTTGCGTTATCCATTTGTTCAATTTCAATTTTTAAAATTAATACATATTAGAAAGTGCTATAATATAATGCCAGTTACTTTTACAATACAAAACGTAATCTTAAGCTTCACTTATTTTTACAGACATATAAGGTGGCAGACATAATAGTATTCTTATATATAATGTGTATACTGTATAGACGTATGAATTCATATCTCCTGTAAAAACAATGTGTAGAAAAATATGCGTTTTTGCCATGGTCGTTCAATGCTTGTAGATGTAATGTTATAAGATGTTTAAACTACGACTTCTTAATCGACTAGATAACGTCTACGAATATTTCAGTGACTCGCGTGGATCTACGGCGTAGGCCGTAGACCATACATTGCAATGCGATATCCATTGCATTGTACCTATGAGTGTAAATTTTATCGATAATCCATACACGCTTTCTTTCTACGCTCATAGCCCCATTTATTTTTCTCCTGTGTCGTGGGTACCATGGACACACACAAGACGAGTACACAAACACCCAGACCCAGAACATGAATCTAAACTCATCATTCAGATACCTGTCTAACCGGGAATCGAACCCGGGACACATTGCGCGTCAGACCGGTATGGTAACCGCTCCACCACGCGGGTCGTCAAACTAATATTATAAATGTGAAAGTGTGTTTATTTGTTCCTCTTTCTTGTCGCCACATTATATGTGCTATTATATGATATGGTTTATATGTTGGGAGATAGTAGGGCGGAGAGTGGCGTAGGCTACTTTTTACCGCGCTCTCTTATTCCCATGAGAATATCGATGTTTTGTTAGTTGATACATATTTAGTAGTTCCAGACGTTGTTAATAGATGGCGTTAGTAAAATTCATTTGCAAGTTCTGAATCACGCTATCAAATGCTAATGTTAATGCCCTTTGACCGTACGGGCGAAGCCGCGGGTAAGAGCTAGTACCTATATAGAGTAGAATAGAATTAATGTAGGTATCCAGCAATGAAGTACTAAATATTCTCGTGGGAATAAAAGTAGCCTACGTCACTGTCCACCCTTCTATCTCCCAGCATATAAATCATATAATATCTATGTGCCGACTTGAAAGAGGAACAAACAAACATACATTCACATTTATGATATTAGTATGGATTAAACGTTCTATCTTTACAAGTTTATAGAAGTTAATTTTGATTCATTTTAATGATAATACAAAACATATTACGGATACCTTATATTATATATAAAGGCGATTGATTAAATATAATATAGTTGTAACTATTTTAATGTAATATTGAAATTTCTCTACATTGTTTCGAAATAGTACGAACCCGTATTTGCTCAGTATGATGGACGCTTAGGCGGACCACACATAGGCTAATTAAGTGATAGTTGTATTAAAGCCATCTTTTTACCTAAGCTACTGAACAGTTGCTTAAGTGACAAAATGGCCAAAGAAACCTCTGCCATTCAGGCGATCGATATTGTCACTTGAGCAATCCAAGGGTAGTAACAATAATAACAATAACTTTATTTACGAAATCAAGGTCTACAACATATAAAAAACATAAACAAATCAGAGTATTTCAATCAAAAACCGTAATAGCTCAATTAAATAATCTGCTTTCGAATATAGTCTCTATTGCAGGCCAAGATCGCAAATGGTATCGGAACTCAGTGGAGGAGCGAAACCACGACCGATTTTCAACACAGCCTCAGTAGAGTGGTAGCTCGGACACCTGCCCTATAGTTATTTATTTAAAGTCTGTTTTTTATAATTACTTTCACATCTTCAATATACTTTATTTCATTTAAAAAGTCTTTAACTGTCGATCGTTTACCCGTCCATACAGATGCATAAGTTTGTAAGTAATCCCGAGCAGTTTGACAGTAATTTGAGAGCAGTTTTAGCAGTCGCTAAAAGTTATCAAACGATAGTAGCCAATCAACGGTAACCCTTATTGTGAGACTTCCATCAGTAATTATTTATTAAATAATCGGTAAAGAGACTTACATGAGTAGAAGTTATAGATTTTCTGCTGTCTGTGTTACTGGGTTGTCTTGAAAATGTTGGCGGATGGATGCTGAGTGGAGATCCTGGTTCAGAGTCCGTTTTCCCTTCGTTACTGCTATTACCGCCATCCTGAAAGTGAAATTGTATTAGAACATAAGGTAGGTTGAGCAATACCTTATAAGGCATGTCACAAAGTGGGAGAACGAGATGGTTCAAAAGGGGAGGTCGGTCGACAACCCATTATTATTTCACTGCTGGGCACGGGTCTTCTCTCAAAATGAGAGAGTTATAGGCCATAGTCCACCGCGCTGGCCAAGTGCGAATTGGTGGACTTCACACACCTCCGAGAACTTTTTTTTGAAGAACTCTCGGGTGTGTATGTTTTCTCACGATGTTTTCATTCACCGAAAAGCAGTGATAATTAATCCTAATACGCACATAATTTTAGAAAAATCTGTGGCCTGGGTTTGAACCTCGGACCTCCCGATCGAGAGGGGAGGTATCACCACTACATTTCCAGCGTGAAACAGTTCATAAGTTTCAGTGGAAGAGTGTGGTTACCGACTTACTTTCGTATGCGATGACGATCAGAGCCAACGGATCCATTAGATTTAGATAAGACAGGTTTTACTGGTGGTAGAACTAATGTAGTTCGACCGGGGAGGTACCACCGCCACACCTATTTATGGCGTGAAGCATTTCTTGCGTTTCGATGGATGGATGCGGTTGACGGCATAGTTTTATATAAAGCGACCATCTTAGTCCTCTAGAGTAGCGACGCATCTGGGACGGACTTCAGATCTTCTATATGAAGTTGTTTACAGACGTTCATGGGCGGCAGTGATGACTTACCATCAGGTGGATTGCATGCTCGTTTGCTACGTCAATCAGATAAAAAATAATTAAGATTAAATAATATTTAGATAAGATTAATTAAGATAGAAATTAAAAAAAATAACTGTATTTAATGTTTAAATATGTAGTTGCTTATAGGTCTGTTTGGTCACTAGTGACCATTTACCATCAGGTGGACTGTATACTTGTTTGCTGCTTCAATCTTACAAAATGAAGAACATGTTAATTTATTCACACAAGTCGTCGTAACAACATTAAAATATTCAGGTGTATAAAACCATTAATTATTAAATCGGTCATGTCCGAGTAGCGTTCCCTTGGAACGGGTTCTGAGTTATTCCGAAAATTTAAATTTTAAGGAGTAAATTATTAACTTTCTTTCATGTAGTTCAAAGAGGCAGACGCACAGACACGAAAGCATTTTTTGTGTGAAGTGTGATGTTTTTTGTTTTTTTGATAATACGTAGAAAAAGTGAACTGTATGCGATATAATTGTTATAGACTACGCTATTCCCATGCCTTTGTCTGCTTCAGTCACAGTAATGACTATCCAATGTGTTAGGTTATAGGTTATAACCTAGATTAGGTTATAAACTATGTGTGTGCTACGTTTTAGCAAAATCCGATTGGTAGTTTTTATGCGAAAGAGTCACAAATATACACACCTCACCTTACAAACTTTGTTATTTACAATATTACTATGATTTCCTTTTTTTTCAATTTCAAACATATTAATTTTAAAATGACATTATGAATATATTAAATAACTAATTTTATAACTATATGTATATATATAAAATAATAACTTAAAAGTTTAAAACAAATTGCCAAATTAAATATAAAATGCTGCATCCAAATCACTGTACCTATGCTGGCAACATTACCTCGTTGAATAGCAAGGCTTAATTCCTTGACCGAGGTTTGTGCCAGCATTCTGATTATTCGTTGACTCTATCAAAAGTTTAGACAGATGCATCGATATAGAAATACACTAGACAGACAGTCTCGAAAAAAAAGACACCTAAAACTGTCCTTAAATTTACGTAGTTATTTATAGATGGTCATAACGACCATATATTTTAGCAATACAACCTTACTGTCATGATTTAAAGTTGTATTTACAGCGCTTTAAGCAAAAAACAATAAAATTTTACTACTTAAAATGAGCGCTCAATTTTGACATTGAGCGCTCTATTTCAACGGACAGTTTTGAGACGCTGAATGTGTATCTTGGGTTCTTCTATATCGATGGACAGATGCCTAAAAATAATTTAGCATTTAATCCCTACGGTACCATAGTTGCCACGCCAAATGCCAGAAATATCTTTAATTATATCTCCATATTTCTGGCACTTGCGGATTTCAGCATCAGATTTCATTATGTATCCTTATTTTTAAATATAATCCCTTGAAAGACTACAAAAGGTTTTACCAGTATTATATAAAGTTTTTGCTAGTGTGGCTACTCGTCCGTGTTGCTAGCGTTTGTAAATATTTGCGTTTGCACAACCCCTGTATCACAAAAAGTCGTCGTTGAGTTTTTTATACTATTTTATAGTAGATGAATAATATATCATGCAAATACACGGTATATAACTACTCAATGTCCACTCAAGTTAAAGGCATGTTTGTGTTCATATTTCTGTGACCCTCGTAAAAACGGGTATAAGTCAGTTTTTTTCCAAATACGCTTCTACGAAAATTGTTACTAAAGCTGAGAAATTCCGATAAACACGTTTCCTATCACAGAAATCAGTGAAAAGATCTTTTTCTAACAACTTCGATATAACGCAAAAACTCAGTTATACTCGGTTTTTCGTAATTAGTATAATTATAGAGTCATTTTAATTTAATAGCTTATTGAAAGGCACAGGAGAAGTTTAAATATTATATTATTTGATTTAATCTTGAAGGGTCTTACAACTTTCTCTAACTACGAAAGTCAATAAGAACAAAATTATTTAGGGCCTCAGCAGTAGTTTTGAAGCACAAACAAGACTCCAACATAGGGGGCCTATAATGTTAGAGGTCCTATTATATTCTTAATGTATTGTTACTATAGCTCTGTACATAATGTAACCTGCAAACATCAAACAAGAGCTCTAATCTGTATATTAACTTATCAATCAAAGATGAAGCTAGATGTAGTTTTAATTATTAAGTTATCTAGAATGTATGGAAGAGGATTTCTATGTATTTCAACTATTAATTCTTGGAACGTTGAACTTGTTGACGCTATGAAGACATTTCGTTCTATTTAAAGTTAGTTGTAATTTCGAGTTACGGTTGGAAATGGGTTGCTCTAATAACATACATATATTATATGACACCACTTTGTTGCGAGATGTTAAAAGAAGTTCAAATGATTGTACAATCCGTATTACTTCTTAATATATCCCAATGTCTACCCAATGGGTTGCACATATCACAGAAGGACTCCGAAATTTATGTTTTTCTCACTTATGCTAAGAGAGGAAATGGTGAGCGTTCGGACCCTCAAAATCTTCCCTATTATTAAAATTAAACCATTTATATTGAAGAATACCAACCCCTTATGTTAAAAAAACCATACGTAAAGACATGCGGGCATAATAGAACGAAGAAGGTAATTTTGAAAGGGAATCTTATGATGGTCTTGAGTTACGCTATCGAATTACGAGGTAATAAGAAGGTACAAAGACAAGCTGTGTCTTTTCTTTTTATTTATTGAACCACTAATAGAAATACGCGTAGGAGAGCATTATTCATAAATAATATGGAGCCTTAAATTGCTAAATACACGTAAATTAAATTATAGGTAGTCATAGCATGCAAAACGATAAATTATGACAAGAAGGTATTTTTATAGTTTACTGCATTACTGCTGCAAATTTTTTGAGGGCGAAGAGGCATAACCATGGGCTATTGATTTTAATTTTAATTCAGATACTTAATAGGTAGGTACTTCTAAAGTGCCATCGGTGAAAACCATAATTATAATGAAATTATACATTTTATAAGCCTATTATTAAGTTTAATCCAGTATTTAATAATAATAACCATTTCAAAATTGTCAGTTTGTTTTACTTTTAACACATACAGTGTCTTAAAACTGTAATTCATGTCTTTAATTCACGGAGCAAAACGCCGTTTCGTGAGGCCTGTTTAATTTATGACCCTGTTTTCCTTAAGAAATGGTTCTCTATCTACAAAGCTAATCGAGACTTCTTAATACGCTATAGCCCTTTTTACCCGTCTACGTCAGGAGTGGAGAGGAGTGGCATAGGCTATATAATTTTTAAATATAGATATTTGATTATCAGTTGATCGTGACCATCACGAATATATATGGATTGTAATGCTTTTATATTACTAGTTGACCCGGCGTACTTCATTACGTCTAAAAGTCTGGAATTATTAGCGCTTCTCTACTATATTATACATGTCTTATACCCAAAAACCTTCCTCTTGGATCACTCTATCTATTAAAAAACTGCACTAAAATCCGTAGCGTAATTTTAAAGATAGACAGCGACAGATAAAGGACAGACAGCGAGAAGCAACTTTATTTTATATCTTTAAATTAAATTATTACGAAAACCAAATAAGCGATAGTTCGTTAATTGACCCTATAAGCAGTCAGGGTTTTTTTTTAAATTTAACAATGTTACTTTTAGTATCTAACAATGTACACGTATCAGCAATTGTAAATTACTTATTATCAATTTTGGTAAATTCTGATCGAATCAAGCAATGTTAATGTTATCAAATTTCAATGATTTAAATTCGAAAATACACGTCTGCACGCCATTTTTATAACTTTTGTGTATAATGAATGCACTTTAAATGCCTTTAAAATAGATTTTATAACAATAAGTGCACTCATAACAACTGGCTTTTAAACTTAAGTGCTGGGAGACTCCGATAAAAACTCGCGACTATAAACTACAGAACCCTAGAATATTATTGTATGTTTTACAATATTTTTATGTTAAGGAAGACAACCTTTCATTTATGTCTAGCATTTACAGGTACACTTTTGACTTTATAATTAAAATCATGCTATCCGAAAGAATAAATGTACAACATATAATTATAGTCCGATTTGGATATTATAATTTGGATTTTTCTATTTTATATAGGTAATACTATCTGTACCCTGCGCGCATTGCTACGCTAGCACAAAAAAAGCACCAGTAACCTTTGCGAGCTCATGCATAACAATTGAAAAAGAATTGCTAAAGATCATCACATGATCAAATGAATAGTTTACGATTCTACAGAGGACATACAGACAAACATTCATTTTTATAAAGAAGAAAGAAGATTAAAAATAATTATTTTAAAGCGATATAGTTATGTGTACAATATTTATTTATATTGTTCCAGTTTGAATGGTGGTAGAACCAGTATTGCTTAGTCGAAGAGGTTTAACCATCACGCCTATTTATAGCGTGAAGCAGTTCTTGTGTTGTCTGGTTGCTTAACTAATGATACGACCAACTTATCCATTATCTATATTATTAGTTCTATACTGGATTGGTTCATGGGCGGTAGTAACCAGGTTGATATCAGGTGGACTGCATACCAGCCAGAAAAAGTTACAATTACCGACTTGATTTTACATTATATGTGCCAATAATTACCAAATCGTTATAAATGTTAACAAAACACTGACAGTGTTTTTTTAGAATAATGAAGTAACAAAAGAGCATGCAGTTCACCTGATGGTAAGTGGTCACTGCCGCCTGTGGACATTTGTAAGTAACTTCCTATAGAACATAGGTTTTATCTGAAGTCAATCCCAGATGCGTTGCTACTCCCGAGGACTAGGATGGTCCCCTCATATGTGTCGGCAACCACACCCTTCCATCTAAACGCAAGGAATGTTTCATGTTAGAAGTAGGTGTGGCGGTGGTACCTCCCCGGTCGAATTACACTCGTTCTACCACCTTTTAAAATTACACATTAGGATAAAAGTAAGCTTTTCTTAAATTTCAAACAAACAAAAGAAGTGTTCCCAGAGAAGGCGGAACAATAGAGCCTTACGTTCCTTCTTAAAATGATGAGAAAACTTCTTTCAAAAGGTTAACCGGGTTCCGTACCGTCTGAAAACTTGCTCTTCCTCCTGTTTTATCATACGATCTATTTATTTAAATGAAAAGTTTAGAGTTACGGTAGCTAAGTTTGTTAACGACCCTTGCTAATACGATTATCTTAGTTTCTGCAAATAATAATTACAGTTGTTTTTGAACATCACACTGTATTTTTAATATAGTCGACAAAACGCCACTTGTAGCGCAAAACGACGTTCCTGTAGTTCCGGGATCAGAATAGGGCTACGGCATCCCCTGCCTGTCGTAAGAGGCGACTAAAAGGGGCTTCCGGGTTGCAGGCGGCTAGAGTGGGAGCTCGAACCGTTCGGTCAGGCGATCCCGGGAAGGACGGCGGTATATGTGGTCGCATACCGTCGTAAAGACTAGACGGAGCGGTGGGCCCAGCCGCCAATCTGGGAGGATGCCGATGGGGCAACGCGCTCAGAGGATTCCGGTTGCGGTCGGACCGAGTTCCCGGAGTCCTCTTTATAGCGCCGAGGACGGCCACCGAGGGGCTTTTAGTGCGGCAAAAATCCCACATAACCCTGCGTCGCTCCCACGGCGTCGGGTACCTTTTGAAGGTTTCCCCCTCGAAAACAAAAAAAAAAAGCGCTAAACGAATATTAGGTATGAAAAAATACGTCCACCAATTCGCACTTGGCCAGCACGGTGGACTATGGCCTAAACTCTCTCATTCTGAGAGATGAATCGTAAAAAGCGGGATTTTATAGTCCAAAGCGGGACAGCAGTCCTCGTGGTACAAAGGATGTCGCGCCTCACAGAAATACGGACAAAAAATTTCGTTTTCTCCCGCCCTATCTATTTCGGTGTAGTTGCCCGCTCTTTTTACTTATTTCCGAACTATGTATGTACATATACTTAAACGTACTTGTACACGTACTTAAAAGTTAAGTTATAATGGTGATCGAATCATTAAAATTATTCATATAAATTAATGTACCTATTGATTTGAATAAATCTGAAAATTATCGACGGTCGTGCAACAAGTAAAGTGTAGTTCCGACCGAGCATAAATTTGATGTTTTATGTGAGAAAATAGGTCGTTCCTTCGGGGCCCTCTGAGGATACGGCCCTAGGCACTGGCCCTGAGTGCCCTTATGGTAAAGACAGCATTGGAGTTGGTGGTATTTAAACTTAAAACGCTTTCTACACTTATAACCCCACGGAGGATTATCTCCTGTGTTGTGGATGGATACACACAAAGACGAATATACAAACACCCAGACCCAGAAAAAGAATCTAAATTCATCATTCAGATACCTGTCTGATCGGGAATCGAACCCGGGACCCACTGCCTGTCAGACCCGTATGGTAACCACTGCGCCACGTGGGTCGTCATTTGCTGGTACGGACCGGGAAGTATTATCTTGATCATAATTCCTGTTGACGACTGCGATGGACAACAGGATATTTTACTTTCTCAGTCATCTACTTATTGCACTTAAGAAGACAAAAATATATAATTTCAGCCTCCATTAAAATTAGATCCCTATCATCTTCACGTTTAATCTTCTTAACTAATTCTGACACTTACTTCGTGCAAAGTTTTGTTGAAACATTAAGATAATTTTCGTATTGAACATTGCGGACAAAGATATATTGTTTCTTTTGCTCTTTATTTTTTAGGTCTGGGTACAAATATATATTTAGAACACTTCGTTATTATTTTAGTTCAAGTGACTGCTTTAATAATGGGGAATATGCATGATTTTTTTTTATGTCTTAAATTAATCATTTACCTCTATATAATGACGAAAAAAATATAAATAGGCTTGAAAATGTCTAAATTTTCTCAAAAACTCAAAATGAAAACATTGAACAAATTTGGGCCGTTCAAACGCGGCTATTTAGCGCGCGCTTTCGATGACGTCATTAGACATGCCCAGTGAACTGCCGTGTATGTTTTCGTAGTGCCTTTCAGTTATTTCACATATATTTCCAATATTTATAGTTAAACCTATGATGAAAGCACCTAAAAATCTTCGTACAAGTATAATAGAGTACCGAAGTGCAATAAAACTATTAGAAATATACCCGATATAGTATTTTTTTGTATTCCAAGCGATGCAAAAATACAACGCCGTACAAATAATGTATGGCGTGTGGTGTGTAAAGATGAGACAGAATAATTTATATTGGTCAGGTGGGAGAACCAGTGTAGTTCAACCGGGGAGGTACCACTGCCACACCTATTTCTATAGTGAAACAGTTTTTGCGTTTCGATGGAAGAGTGGGGTTGCCGGTTCACTTTTATATGTTTGAGGCGACCATCCTTTTTTTTTTTGTTACGGGTAGGAAACCTTCAAAAGGTACACCGAAGTCTTGGGAGAGACTCCGGGTTATGTGAGATTTTTATCCACTAAAACCTCCTCAGTGGCCTTCCTCAACGCTTGTAGTAGGGGACTCGGAAACTAGACACCGGGAGAAGCAATGCATCTGTGACTGATTTTAGATAGAACCTATGTTATCTGAGCTTGTTTATGGATGCCGCAGGGCGGCAGTGGCCACTTACCATCAGGAGAACTGCATGCTTGTTTATGACTTTAATGTATATTTTTTTTATGAACATCATTTTAACGTAACTATGCTATAATCATATGCAGCTTAGTGTGAATTAGTCAGAAGCTTTGCATTATTTGTTAAACAGTAGAAAATTCGGTTTAATACGTAAGCTAACATAGTTGAGAAAAGTTCAGTAAAACTTTCTACAAAAACGTTAGGTAGGTAGGTACTTATTCCTATTGCGGTTATATGTTTGGTACCTATGCGCTATGTTATAAACTGTTGTGTTATAAAAATGTTTTAAACTATGTAACATAATAATATCAATCACTTATCAATAATACTAATACAAAGACTAAACTATAAAACATGTAATATAATAAGTAAAATCGAAATTAGGTGCAAAATATGCTGTAATCAAAAATGCATCTATTTTCGGATGATTATATATTCATTATTGTAGATTTACTACAAATCAAGATTCACTAGATACTACCACAACAGACACGATTAAACTATTATTCTCAAAAACACTTGTTTGTGTTAGTACTTAATATGAATATCGCGCCGATGCTATGTCAACTGACGTCACATTTCGATTGACCAATCGTGGCGCGTTTCGTAAATTTGAATTTGGCTCCCTTATTTTCCACTTTTCATATATTTTTTAAGGGTTTAATTCACGAGTAAATTAAAAAAAAAACTTTTTCATTATAATTTGACGATAATAAAGGATCGAGAAAAAAATATTTGAGACGAATTTAAATTTCATGCATATTCCCTATTGAGGTAAAATTAGGTAGGTATGCTGGGTTTTTATTACGAGTGTTACAATATTGTACTAGTAAGCACCCATTAAAGTATCTGTACAAAAGTGTTTTTTGTCTGTATGTAAGGTATGCATTACTGTGCATGAGCCCACGAAGGTTTAGGTTTTTTTATGTTTTTTTTTTCTTGGGTAGCGTAGCAACGCGCACTGGGTTCAGCTAGTTTAAATAAATTAAAACCAAACGGGTAAACTTATCAAATTATATTACTTTAAACTTTTATTTAAAAGAAAGAAAGAAAGGAAGAAATAAAGAAAGAAATAGTTTATTCATAACGTGTACACACCCACACAGTTAAGGACACAATAATAATATATTAACAACTACCATTAGATGCCTGAGTAGTATACATCACGAAACGGGTCCTATTTTGTGTATAAAATAAAAATATAAGTAGAGACAGGGTTTTAGGGGATAGGGTACTCAACATCCATCAATATTCATAACATTAAAGATTTTATGCATGGCAAGATATGCGTATCAATCATCAGAAACGTCAGCCGATGTCCCAATATTAACACACTCAACTTTATCGGGAATCTGATCCCGCGTAAAATGTTCTGAGCCCGTGTCTAGCTTCAATAAACACATTAGCAAACCTAAGCTAACAAAGAAATGTGACCAATACCACGAATGGACAAGTCTCGTCGCTATAAAAATACGTAAACAAACACGTAAGTGACATTTACGAGATGAGCGACACAATATGGTGTGGTCATGAGTCGGATGGGTAATCACGGGTGGCCAAATTATACACATATTCCTCTTCTTCTACTAATGCGAATCACAGCAGCATAATGGTGTCCACATTTCTCATGGGTTTAAAAATACATTCAACTTGAGGAAGGGTGTGAATGCCGGAACACTTTTATATGAGGCGACCATCATAGTCTTCGGGAGCAGCAATGCATCTGTGATCGACTTCAGATAGAACCCATGTTCTATTGAAGTTATTTACAAATGTCCATGGGTGACAGTGACCACTTAGCATCAGGTGGCCTGCATGCCCGTTTGGTACTTCTCGTAAAAAAAGTCTCGTTGCTGTAAAAATACGTATACAAACACGTGACATTTTCAATATGAGCAATATGGTGCGATTATGAGTGGGATGGGTGATCACGGGTGGCCAAATCATACTCATATTCCTCGTCTACTCTTCTTCTGTCAATGCGTATGATGTCCACCGATGTCATTGGTTTAAAAAATACATTCGAATTGAGAACTTCAACTTTCTCTTTTTTTTACACACGCTTTTTACACTCATAGCTCCACACTAGGATTTTCTCGTGTGTCGTGGGTACCATGGACACACACAAGACGAATACACAAACATCCAGACCCAGAACATGAATTTAAAACTCATCATTCAGATAACGGTCTGGCCGAGAATCGAACCCGGGACCCATTGCGCGTCAGACCGGTATGGTAACCACTCCGCCACGCGGGTTGTCATTTATCACGAATGTGATCCCGCGTAAAATGTTCTGAGCTCGTGTCTAGCCTCAATAAACACATTAGCAAACCTAAGCTAACAGAGATATGACGTTGACCAATAATTCCATGAAGGACAAGTCTCGTCACCATAAAAATACGTAGACAAATACGTTAGTGACATTTACGAGATGAGCAATACAATATGGTGCGGTCATGAGTGGGATGGGTGATCATGGGTGGCCAAATTATACATACACACTAGACACCCGTTGCAACGGTCGAAATTCGACCGTAATTTGAATTAAAAAACTACACCTTATATTGTCCAAAGTAGCACCAATATTTCTCTAATTTAAATAAAATGTTATAATTTTCAAGTTACATTGAACGCACCCGTTAAAGGTAAAAAGAGGTTTATTAACTAAGCTGCATTTAAAAGCAATAGCGGGTATTTTGACAAAGATATCTGACATTTTTGACGTTATGTGTTTTCAGAGTAAGACATTGAATGTTCTATTTCGTATATTACGTATGTGTTTGTGTCAAATGCAAGGTAGTGTGCGTAATGTGCTTTTAGTTGATTTTTTGTGTTTTAAGCATTTTTTGATAAAAATATTAGTATTCCGTAATCCTTCTCTACATTAACTTTAACCGTGCGTAATTACACTCTCATCCGCCTGCGGCTAGAATTTTAAAAACGAAACGAGTTTTTGCTTCACGTATTAATATATAGATATTCAGCACATATACAAATGCATATTATTTGCACTCTAGCCATTTATTTTATAATTTTCACTTTAACTTCGTACGTTCTGGAAAAAATAGCTATTATATTGTTTTAAAATCGTGTTTTGTATCGTTGTTTACATTTCGTTGGACACAATAAAGTTATAACTATAATTAAAAATGGTTTACTACATACGCTATTTTATCAAACTTACTTGCAACATTTTTGCCAAATCCGAATCGTTATACCGCCCGGTGGTCTTCCGGTCCGGCAGAATATACTTCGGCAAGGATTTGAAGAACCAAGCCCCGGATTTCTTCCACATTTCCTTCGTTTCCGCACACAGGGTGCACATGTACTGTTCTCTTGAATATATTGAAGATCTGAAATAGATACTTGTGTCATGAACAGTTCTCTGTCGTATGGATATGTAATGTTTCGATTTAGTCATTTAAATCTCATGTAAAAGAAAGGACCAAAATCAAGATTATAAAATTGCTTTATGTAAGCTTCTTATAAGTTGCCTTGTTAGTTCGTGTGTATGTAAAGATCAAAACTTGCAATAAAATTTTATACTAGTTAAATCTTTCAACCCCAATCGAATGAATTGAAATTTTAAACACATGTTTATACATGTGTGCAAAAATCATTTCGTAAGTATTTTACTTATGTAACATTTTTCTCAATTCCATAATTATGGCGTACGCTACAAGATGGCGGATTAATTATTATCTACGCACCGCATTATATACGTTTGATATAAATGGGTTTTCTGAGACGAATATGAAAAATAAAATTGCTCTACTAAAAGGCTTCTTTTTGTTTTAATTATTCAACAGCTTTATATTTTGGTACCGAAAAAATGATGGACATTTTATTGTTATTTATGACATCTTATGTTTGGTATAAATTGACAAGCATATAATTACTAGATCATTAGAATAAAGAAAAAAAAACATGATTTGCATGGGCTACGATTCATTACAATTTAGGTACATACCTGTGAGGGGGTGTGTCTATGACACATTTGGAACAGGCGGTATTGCGGCATAATGAACATGTTCTAAGAGGTGCCAGCAGTCTTGCAGTGTCTCCGCAAAGGAAACAACTTCTGGGAGCGGGTCCTTGTGCTAATCGGCGCATTCCTGGAACGAATGCTCGGATTAAGCGTTTGTAGAACCGGGAGAATTGAGTCTTAGTATAAGCTACTATAAACACAAAGTTTATATCAACACTACTCCGACGTTACTTAGTATAAATAGAAAATAGTGTTGTTAGGCATTTCTTACGTATGTATATCGTGTATTGTAAAACAACATTACAAAATAACGATGTATTTATACAAGCTTTTATTTAAGAGGAAATGTTTAAAAGTACCTAAGTATGTTAAGGTCAAATCTTGCTAGATGAATTTGCCCCAGTTCTCAATGTCTAATTAAGTTAAAAGTTGGAACAAACCCTTAGCTGTGTTGAAAATGCAATTTTAAAAATCAATACTGATGTTAGCGAAAAATGGCGGTTTCAACAAAATGACGG
Source organism: Spicauda simplicius (assembly GCA_949699795.1). Classification (NCBI taxonomy): domain Eukaryota; kingdom Metazoa; phylum Arthropoda; class Insecta; order Lepidoptera; family Hesperiidae; genus Spicauda; species Spicauda simplicius. The sequence continues at coordinate 8,452,613 of OX453077.1, read as the reverse complement.
AATACATATAAACATATGTACTGTGACTCAGAGTGCATCCTTGGTTACAATGCAACATAATGATGTACTGGGCTAAGTATCACGCCGGCTCTTCACATACACTATTAATCTAGCATCATTGCATTTACCCTACATTAGTGATGCCACGAATATTGGCATCCGCACTCGCGAATACTCGCATGTTTTTAGATATTCGCTTACACAAAATTCTGAGAATACATTATTATACTCACGCTATTGCAGTTGAACGACAAAAAATCTATACAAATTTAAGTCGAACTGCAGTTTGTGGACCAATATACATCCCCAGAACACTTGATGAGTATCTGAATGCGCGCATTAAATAGCGGTAGACACTGTTGACTCCAACGCTCCCTTAACCGGTAAGGGGATTAGTGTGGCATAAACAAAACCAAAACTATTATTCTACTTTTTAATCCGACCGTAAAACACCAGGTGGGGGCGAACTGTCATGATTAGCCTAGGGCGGTCAAAACTCTTGAGGAATCGCTGATAGCGACTATTCTTATGACATTTATGTACCGTAGCAATGCATGGGTAATCAGCTAAATAACGTACCTTCAAGTCTAGCGACCAGTCGGCCGATCCGTTTAGCTTCGATCTCGTCCACCTTCTCAGCACGCTTCACGACAGCAGCTATGGCCTCCCGCTCGGTCGGCGTCAGCGGGGGCTCGCTCCGGGCGGCACTCCAACCGGTCCGAAGCCTGTTAGCATTAGGAGAGTGTAAGTGAAATAAACTGTAAGTAAGACTATACACAGTACACTAATGACATAAAGTATTTCTTGTTCATTTTTGCTATTTTCTATTATACATTACAGGAATGTTGCAACTCTTTTGCTCGAGTTTTACACAAGTATGCGCAGTCTATCTGATAGTAAGTGGTAGCCCATTTACAATTGTTATCCATCTAAATATTGGGTAAATAAGCAGACAAAACACGCTAACAGTACACAAAATAAATAACTTCTTGTTTATTTTTGACAATCATAAGTTTTTTTTTCTGATTGAAGTAGCAAACGAGCATGCAGTCCACCTGATGGTAAGTGGCCACTGCCGCCCATGGACATCTGTAATGAACTTCATACATAATATTATGGGTTCCATCTGAAGTAATTCACAAATGCGTTGCTACTCCCGAGGACTATGATGATCGCCTCATGTGAAAGCGTGCCGACAAACACACTCTTCTATCGAAACGCTAGAAAAGCTTTTGTATTCATTGGAGTATTACGCGAGAATGCAGTCTGATGATATGATGCAGTTCATGCCTATAGCCATTAACAATCGACCCAAAATAGGATTATTTTTACCTAATCTCAGCCATTGATTCGTTGCTGCCCTGAGGACTATATTAGAAAGCTTCGGATGTCTGTTAATTATCATCTATTTCAAATACAGTAGCGATAAACACTGCTAATGTCAGGCAGAATTCGGAAAGAAAACCACGACGGGTCTTACCATCTTTTTATTGCACTGCTAAGTATAAGTGTCTCCATACAAAAGACGATATACGTCACCACCGTGCCTTAATGCGAAATATATCTGACAGAATATCTCTAGTGCTAAAGCACTCATATTAGTTATCGAGCTAATTTGATTGACCTAATTAATAAATTCTCTCATTCATAATTAATGGATGAGAGAATTGTAATATTTTTAATATCGAAAAGTATATACTTATAAAACTGCCCGCTACCACTACTACTAACACTACCGCTAGTAAATACTATTATTAATGCTGCTTTCATTACGTAAAACTTTTCCAGTCAGACAATCGCTGAAAATAATAGCTAAAATAAATTTAGCCTGTCAAGCGGGCAAGAGGAAGTTAAACAAAGCATCATGTTTTAAAATTCATGCCCATCGTTGCATATTGGTTTTGCACAGATAAACGGCGTGAAATTGTAATTAAATTGTTTGAAATGTTATAAATACATTGTACATGCTATGATAATATTGTACTGAAAGTTTTTTTTTTATTTGGCTGAAGTAATAAACGAGCATGCACTCCACTTGATGGTAATTGGTCGAACAGTCGTTCTATCCGAAGTCAATCACAGATGCGTTGCTACTCCCGAGGACTATGATGTTCGCCTCATATAGTGTGCCGGCAACCACACCCTTCCATCGAAATGCTAGAACTGCTTCACGCTAGAAATAGATGTGGTAGTGGTACTTTACCGGTCGCACTACGCTGGTTCTACCGCCCTCGAAAGTGATAATATTGTTATAGGTTGAAGGTGGTAGGACCCGTTGCTCTTCCACTCCGGACACCTGCAAAAGGTACCCGATGCCGTAGGAGCGACGCATGGTTATGTGGGGTTTTTACCGCGCTAATTCCCGGAACACTATAACATGCACTGTACAAAGGTGAAAAGAAAGTGTAAAAAGCTAAAGCGGACTGTTCATTGACGACTTCAATGTTGATGCAATTGTCCATCGGAGAAAGAGTTTACTTTCCATTAGGTGCCCTGTCTGCCTTATTGTTACCTTTATTTGTAAGATAGATACGTACGAGATTAGTACGTTCTAGCAGAAATACGTAAAACTAAATAGGCATAATACAGTAGGGGTAAATAATTAGTAAGACTGCCAACGAACTAAAACAAGTTTGACTTTACGAGTTTCCCATTGTTCTAACATTAAACTTTAAACTTATTTATCTTTAGTCAAAATTACCGATACATTTCGCGTTGCCAACAGCCCACGTTTAAACCATGCCAGTCAAATTAAATGCTTACTTTTCTCAAAGAGGAACTTTTGATGTTCTTTGCTTATTTATTGTATTAAATTCCGCCCCTTTCAATCGCATTGTTTTAGACTGGATCCGTTCAAACTTGCAACTGTTGTACACAATTTTCAGGTTTTGTAGCATTTTCTTCGTAATAGAAATTTCGCTTTGTTATTTCAAACAAGATCTATCTTATTACAAAATATGTTTTTAGTACGCTACAAGGATTGAACTTTTAAAACAATGGCCAAATTTGTATAGGAGCTGGACTTGAATTTTAATTTTAATGTACTAAAATATGTATATTATAGTTAGACTGAATCGTTTTTATGTTTTAAACATGGAAGAGTGAAAATGAAAACATGGAAGACTTGGAAGAATGTCTATTTGTAAATTTTGAATAAATAGCCACATTTATATTAACTTCTGTTAGGTTCTAATATAAGTTAAAAAAAAAAACAAAAATGCGTGTAAAAATATTTATGTATAGAATTTTCCGTCTAAAAATTATTAGCATCTAAAACAATCAACATTTTTTTCTCTTTCAAGGAACTTTGCATATAATGCATAGTTGTTGTTAAATATTTCAAGTTTTAGATTTTTGACTTTTAGGCAGATCAAAGTTCTTCAAGAAGATCCTTGCAAGTAGTGGTTAATTACTAGTAACTCTAGACACCAAGGATAGGTAATATTGTCCAAGGAGCTATCACAATACATTATTGATAGTAGAATTGATACTTATACATAATACGTTAAATGATTGCCGTTTGTGTAATATTGCATTTACAATTTTATTGTTTGTGGATATTGTTCATGATAGGATTTATTTAAACATCTAAATAGGCTTAACATTAATGTATGCACAGTGTGACGACGAACTTATGTATCTTTTCTATGAACTATGTTCTCATGTAAGTGACAAATACGTCTTTTTGAGAATAAAAGTCTTTAAACCTAATACAATTTTGTCCGTGTGTCAAGCAAACAGGTGAAGAGCGAAAGATAATAGGCAGGGGAGAGCAATATTGTTATGGAGCAAAAAGCAACTTTCAACAGTTTTTCAGCTTTTAGTGATATTAAAAACGCCAGTAAAAACTAGCGTCCTTGTGTGAAGGATATACATATATGTATGTATCTTGTATGTATCTACCAATATTTCACGTTTCAAATAAATCCACATATACTAAACTAGTATATGCCAGCGGTTTTGCCCGCTTAGGTGATGACTATCACGATGAGTATCTTATGTGTTAATGTAAATCACACACATGGCACACTTTCACATGAGGCGACCATCTTAGTCCTAGGGAGTAGCAACGCATCTGTGATTGACATCAGATGGAACCCACGTTCTGTATGAAGTTGATTACAGATGTCCATGGGCGGTAGTGGCCACTTAACATCAGGTGGACTGCATGTTCGTTTGCTACTTCAGTCAGATAAAAAAAAATCATAAGTTATGTGGGACTGGTAGTATTTTTTATACTTAAACCTAACAATAAGACAGACTGGCTACCTGATGGAAAGTAGTCCCCGTCACACGGCCATTGACACCACATGACCAAAACAAAACACAGAAATAATACGTAAAATTTAGAAGATTCTATTCGTAACATATTCTTTTTGAGGCTTTTGGTATTTATTTGTTGTATTTGTTAAGTTCTACACTCATAAACCAACAGTAGGATTTTCTCGTGTGTCGTGGGTGCTATGGACACACACAAAGACGAATACACAAACACCCAGATCCAGAACCAGAATCTACACTCATCATTCAGATACCTGTCTGGCCGGGAATCGAACCTTTGACCTACTGTGTGTCAGACCGGAATTGTAACCGCTGCGCCACGCGGGTCGTTAAATCTAACGTAGTTAATTTAATGTTGTAGCATCTTATCACGTATTTGTATTTACTATTTATAATACCCAGTATTTATTCCCATAACACACTATCGCAATATTCGTACCAATAAGCTTTGACTAAGTCCGCTGTGAGTTGTAAACTTTATCATTTTCCCCTATAAATAAACTAAAGAGGTTTTCCACTGAGAATTCCTGAATCAACTTTGTGCTTATCTTTCTTGAATTTTGCCTTGACTCTGTAAACTAGATTAAGTTTTTTCTCAAAGGAAGTCATAATCCGCAATTTTGAATTTTATTAGAATTCCTGAAGAGTTTTTATCGAATATTTATGTAACTTTCAGTAGTTTATTGCTGGTTATATCTTGTCAACCCATTATTGTCCCACTGCTGGGTACTGGTCTTCTCTCGGAATGACAGTTTTAGGCAGTGATGGGCAAAAAGCAATTGAATTAACAATTACAAGTTACAGTTACTTTGTAATTAATATTCAAAATAATTTGTAACAGGTTACATAGGTAACTAATTACAATAAGTATTTACTGTAACTAATTAAAAATAATTTAATTACAAGTTAATCTTATTACATTATAACAGATTACATAAGTAATTTGTTGCAAAGTTATTTAATATTTAAATCAGTATTAGACTGGAACGTTTGCACTTAAATTCGTACTTGCCGAAGTTGCAGACCGTGCCTGCTTTACCTACAATCCTACATACGCTACTACACTAAGATGTTATATTTTTAATTTATTTAATATTAAAAAAAAAGTTATATACCCTCATTTCTAAAAAAACATGTGTATCAGATGTTTTGTTGAAATAACATTGTAAACAACAAACATTACAGATAGAACAAATAAATATATTTCATATGCAAAGTTAAGGTTACAATTAAACAGATTACTAGGTAATTAGGTTATGTTGTAATTAAATTATTTTGTAATTAAATATATTGTAATCAGTTACATTGCACGTTGGTAGTAACTCAATTACAATTTAATTGATTATTGTGTAATTCAATTACATTTAATTTAATTACTTTGTAATTTCATTATTAATTACATTACTTAAGTAACTAGTTATGCCCATCTCTGGTTTTAGGCCATAGTCCACCGCGCTGGCCTAGTGCGAATTGGTGTACTATTATTGCTGGTTACAATCTCGTATTGTGAATAACTGCAATGGCAAGCTCCTGTAATTCTTTATGGCATTAATAACATAGGAATTCAAAAGTGGGGCTTTGAGTGTAGCAAACACTGTAGGTCAGATTAGTTTGGTTTGCTTTTACTATGCCATTAGTTTATTACGTTTATGTTCACGCATACATTGCTATGTACACTGTTATGTATTAACCAAAACGAAAACGTAACCGTACAGTTTACAATACGAAACCATAAACGGCGGTCGTTCAGATGAAACGTAAGAAACTCAAACTAAGGTCACTGTTAGGTAAAAAAACAAATTCATTATTTCCACTTAATAGTCAAGAGAGCTTATTATAGGCAACATATTAATAACCTGTCGTTTATGATTATATTTATTATGGTATATTTACAGAAACAACATAAATATCCAATGACCTTTGCTAGACTTATTTCAGTAAAGATAGGGTATCGATTCATCGTATCACACGGAGGGGAGATAAAACTGCAACATTAATAATGTATTAGTAATCGAAGTAATCTGTATGTAGGATGTATGCACGCCGCTTACTTTTAATTAAAATATTTAAGGGTAGTAGCTTGTGACAATTCAGTTTGGTAGGGCCGGTGTATTTCGACCAAGGTCCAAGGCTACACTTATTTCTAACGTATTGGTCTTGGGTTTCGGTGCAAAAGGTATGGTTGCCGGTTCACTTTTATATTTATTGTCCTCAGGAATACTAACGTATCTATGATTGACTTTAGATAGAACCCTTTTTCATATGAATTAGCTATCAGATGTCCATGAGCGACAGTGACCACTTACCATCAGGTGGGCTGCTCGCTTTGCTACTTCAGTAGCAAAAATTGAACGTTGATTAGCGATATGTCGATAAATGGCCATTATATTCGAGAATTTACTATGTTCGGCTACAGATACGTTACTACTCCTGAAGAGTAAGTTGGAATGCCTTGGATACTTATGTGTCCCTTATTAAAAACACAAAACGAATAAAATTTTAACCAAAAAATACAACCGACTGCCAAGTCACAATAAAAGTAAAAATAAATATTTAAATACATGTTGGTTTAGAGCATATACAGTACTTAGTACATAGTCCCGAAGTCGGCGCTCACTATATTTCGCTGTATCACGACGAAACAATGTGTCCTATATGAGCGCCGAGTTCGGAACATGCATAAAAAGTATATACGTGACGAATATATAACCTCTTTCTTTTGGGAAGGTTAAAAATGTTAACGACGATAGTTCTGAGGAAACTTAATATACTCAAATCATGGACATTGTCAACGAGACTGTACGTTGTAATCCTTACGAAGCGAACTGACTGAAAATGGGACTATTTCGCAAACTTAATGCTTCAAATATTAGGTCTGTGCATATTTTATTATGCGATCACATAAGAGCTAACGTTGAACTAACTTTACGTAACCAACAACAAGTTTAGAACTTACTGAGTCAACATTTCTTAAAGTCCTTTTGTAATAATCTACGCGAGAATAGGGTTATTTTTTTTTAAATAGGCTTTCGTAAGTTTAAAACTAAATAAAATAAATTCGTACTAAGGGCACAGACTCTGTGTCCTTCGTACAAATTTATTGTGTTTTCTTAAAACAATCATTGCTTATATTTTCGCCTATCATAATGGCCGAAAACTAAAACGTAAGTGAAATATGTATGAGCTAAAACTCTAACAATGAATGATTTGAAAAACTAAATACCAAGTGGTAGAACCAATGTAGTTCGACTGGGGAAGTACCACCGCCACACCTATTTCTAGCATAAAGCGGTTCTTGCGTTCTTGGAAGGGTGTTGCTGACACAGTTTCATTTGGGGAGATTATTTTAATCCTCGCCACTTGCAACACATCTATGGTTGACATCAGATAGACACCATGTCCTGTATGAAGTTTCTTACAGATGATCCTGGCAGGAAATGACCACTTACCATCAGATGGACTGCATGATCGTTTGCTACTTCAAACTTATAAAAAACTAGTTGATCCGACGAACTTCGTTCCGTCTTAATGTGAAAAATTTAAAATTATTAGTGTTTCTCCACTATATTATACATGAAAACCTTGCTTTTGAATCACTCTATCTATTAAAACTGCATTAAAATCCGTAGCGTAGGTTTAAAGTTCTAAGCATACATAGGTACAGACAGCGAGAAGTGACTTTTTTTGATATTATGTAGTGATAATAATGATAAACGCGTAGGTACTAAGGTTAAGTTCTTTGCATCTGTTTATCGCGGCACATTTCTTAAGCGGATAAACGATGAAAGCGGTTTTTATTTTACAGCGTGCTAAATCGAGACCATTTACGTTAAGTTTGAAGAAAATCTGACTAGCTAAAAGATTATGGTCTTTTTTAAGACAATCCTGCAATTTCGTCCGTATAAAAGACATTTGAAACTTTTCTATTTTATACCAATAAAATTAATAATACTGGATTTTTTAGGTAAATTTGTCGTGTTTTTACAAGATTCAAGTAATTAACAAGTATAAAGTCCACCTGAACATAAATCATCTCTGGCGCCCATGAACATCTGTAAGAAACTTCATACAAGCAACAATAAGAACTTCAAGAACTTCAGAACAATCTGAAATCAAATACAGAACCGTTGTTACTCCTGTTATGATTTGGCGGTGGTACCTTCCCGGTCGAACCTCGTTTTTGCTAATACGACTTGTATTACTACCAAGACCTTTTTTTGTTTATGAGGGGGAATACTTCAAAAGGTATCCGACGACGTGGGCGCGACGTGGGTTATGTGGGGTCTTTACCTCACTAAAATGCTCACCGCGAATACTCTCACCGCACCCTCTGCTCTTTACGGCGACATGCGACCACACTTGCCGCCGTCCTTTCAGGGCTCGCTTGGCGGGACGGTTCGAGCTCCCACTCTAACCGCCCGCAAACCCGGAAGCCCCTTTTAGTCGCTTCTTACGACAGGCTGGGGATACCGTAGTCCTATTCTGGTCCCGGATCTGGAGGGACATTACTACAAAAACTACTTATTACTACCAGGACCTTTTGCAGCCTACCTTCCTTTTCTATAAGTTACAGCAGATATGTCATGTTTAGTCTTATCTAATTAGTGTTGATAAGTAAATAGTAAACACACGGCAACTTTAGCCAAGCTCAGATGATGAATACGCTTCACAGAATTTAACTTTTAGCTAACGTTTACGTTATATTAGGAACGTATTGACCCATTAAACAAAACACAAGTAATATTTCGATCTTAGAAGTAGTAGAAGCTAGTTAACACTACTGTATTAGCATAATGTCCCTCCCATTTTATAATAGATCAAAATATTATTAGTGGAGTTTTTAGTGGGTTAATTTTCTATTTTAAGTACTTTGCCTCTTAAATGTTTCTTCGGACATATTTGAGTAATTAATCCTATTAATAGATTATTTACTCAAATGTGTCAGAAGGAGGGTAATGTTTTACGAACATACATATGTATAAATATTACGTACATAATTATGTTTATTTCTTTGACACGCGCCTCACTGGTTTGACGGATTGTAAAATATGAATATGTATGATTATAATTGTAAAATATGGAATCGACTTAGTTTGCAGAGTAACATAAGAATACATGATGTTAAAATAAAATAAAATAAAATAAATATTGCGCTTGCATTGAGATAGAAATAGAGGAAAGGGATCATGGCTTTAATTCATATTCATAACCATATGGAAATTAAATGAAAGCTAGTAAATGCTCCACTGCAAATATGTTACTAATTTGACGCAAAAGCAAATAAGATTTAAATAGAATAAATTATTAAAGAAACGCATAAAAAACCGACTGCTTAAAACAGTCAACTGAAACTGAAGGTAATAAATACTTTTTAAACAGTCAGGTTTTTGTTTTGATAATTTAACAATATTAGATAGAAAAATAGCGTAATGAGCAGTGATAGCCTAATGGTTGAAAGTGTTGAAACTCGCCCTCTCGTTCGGGAGATCCGAGGTTCAAACCCTGGCACGCACCACTGATTTATGTGCGTATCAGATATTAATTATCACTGCTTTTCGGTAAAGGAAAACATCGTGAGGAAATCTACACACCCGAGAGTTCTTTAAAAAAGTTCTCGGAGGTGTGTGTAGTCTACCAATTCGCATTTGTCCATCGCGATGGACTATGGCCTAAACTCTCATTCTGAGAGAAGACCCGTGCCCAGCAGTGGGCCAATAATGGGTTAATGAGAGATAGAAAGAAAAGAAAGAACGAAATCATATTTACTCACGATGTATGTGATATAAGGCAAACTTAAAAACTAAACATAAAAATATCGAAACAAGACGAACAAAATACAATTTAGTTTAGTATTAGTATTAGGTACTTGTTTGTTCTTTCATTTAAATTTTGTTCACTATGTTATTAGAAATTAGAATTCAATTACCTTTAGTTAACTAACACAGTGAGGTACGTTAATAACACAGGTAATTACAAATTGTGCACAACAAAAGCCGTCAACGAGACTGGATCGTTATTGTCTCGAAGCGTATTGACCCAGAAAATGAAGCTCATTTGTGATCGGCCTAAATATTTGCGTGTGGACCAGTCTATGATCAATTTCCGTGAAACTCAAAGTGTGTGCTGTGTTAATTACCTAGAAGCTGTTAATTAATAAATTATCATCAAAACTGTTAATCGTTGTTGCCCTTAGAAATTGATCTTGAAAATGAGGTTAATTTGTAACTGTTTTAAGTAATAATGCACATGTGTAAACCTTTATATTTCAACTGCAACGTAAGTAACTTGATGTACATTATAATTTAATATTAAGCTACGACAAACGACGGTAAAAATGTGCAGTCATCTGATGGTTGATAAGTGGTAGCCGCCACTCACGGATATTTGTAGTCTACACCAGATTAGTCTTACGTCTACTCGTTTACTCGTACATATGTATATGATGCTACTTCTGACGACTAAGTTAGATCGCCTCTCATATACGTAAATACATATACGTATAGTACATATACGTCTATATACCCTTTATAGTTTTTTTTTAATAATTATACCTAACGATAAGACCTGATGGAAGAGTTAAACACAACAGTGCTCAAAGCTGTTATTATAACAGTGTGCTCTGGTGGTGATGCTTTTGGTATTAAAGCATGAATTGACTGCACCTCGATGTACGTAATTGCCCTTATAAAGCAGATTGACACGATATAAAGGTCTTTGTTACTATATAATTAACTAAACTTTGTCGACTTAGGTTCCGCAACTAAGTTACGTTAGTAATACAGTTAACAAGCTGTGAACATCAAAAGCCGTCCAACGACATGGATCGTTTATGCCCTAACAAAGCGAACTGACCCGGAAAAAGGGATACATCCACATTGTCTTAACAATTTACGTTGTATGTACGCTATGTGATTAGCTTCTGAGTTAATGGCTTCCGTTCTGACATCCTATGAGACTACAGTACAATTTTATTATAGAAGTGAGATTACGATCCATATGAGTGCACGATTCATGTAACCTTTTTCTTGCTCTCTTTTTTATATGTCGCTGCTTAGATGGAACAATAATACAACACAATATGCAAATTTGACAGAAGAACTAGGGAAACATAATATTTCCATCTTTTCAAGAATGAAGTTAAAACAATAATAATAATAGATTCAAAAGCCATTGACCACTGAATTGTAAGAGCACCGAGTTTTAAATTGTAGACTTTGTTTTGGCTAAAACACAGCGATATGTATGTCTCTTACTCGTATGTTGTTACTTACTCTTATTTTCATTTTTATTTGTTTTTATGTGCTTCCATTTTCTTTTAAGTACCAGGTCACGTCTACCAATTTAATTAGTATCTGTGTTAATTGATGTCCTAAATTAATGTGCCTTTCAGCGAAAACAGTGACAAACGCATACATCCTCACGAACCTTTGAATTTAGAATATTAATAAGTTACTATTCTAAAGATTTCATAACTTTGCGCACTCTATACGTTTACATGTCTTTTTTCTCTTCCCCGTACTTAGATTGTCCGAAAGAGATCCCTGCTCAGCAATAATAACGCCTATTAAAGCCACTCAAACCTGTATAGCAGTTTTTAAAATTAATTGTGTGCAGTAAAGAATATTTATTAATTAATATATTCTATTCCCTCGATCGTTTGGCACGCAGCGTGTTTCAAGTTTAAACTTAGACAAGTCAGATTTATAAAAGTGAAAGGATACTCCTTCACTGACTAATCTTCAAGGAGCGTAAACTACAGACCAGGACTGAAGTGTGTTTCGGATTAATGGAGTCAATGGCTTCTAGTGGTTAGGTGTAAATAGGTAGGAAACTAACTCCGAAAACTTTAGACGCCAACACGGCTAATGTTTCAGAGGTCTCACCCTTTAAAGTTTTAAAAGTTTAGGAACAGATTCTGTGTCCTAAAATTTACGTTCTGTACAACAAGCCCAGTAGTATAGGAGCGGAAATGAAATGGCTACCTACTGTCCGGACAGTCTTTATAAGAATCTCCAAATTTGTATGTAGGGGAGGGCAATTTCCATATATGGGAGAAGTATGTATGTTCAGAAATGTCATTACAAGATTGATGGCCGAATGTATGCAAAATGTTAACTTAGTACATGTTATAAAATTAATTAACGAGAGAATTGGCCCGACAACCCCGTTGTCTCCGTGGGTAAAATTATTCGCTTCCGACAAAGACCTAAGGTATAAACTATAAGCCCTTATTGCAATATAAGTGATGGCCAAAATAGATACACAAAATTCTTAGGTGATTTTATAGTACAAACAGATAGACAAACTTTTGGTTTATTAATCTCTATTTATTTATTTATTATTATTTTATTTAGTACGTAGTGATGGCAAGAGGCCCGACGGTTTAACTTTAATCCCCTGGAAGAATGGAAAGTGTCTAGTGTGGGACGCTACTTGTGTTGACACACTGGCACCTTCTCATATTAATATCTCTTCCAGGGCAGCCGGTATTGTGGCGACCGATGCTGAAATCCGCAAGTGTCAGAAATATGGAGATATAAATAAAGATTACTTATTTCTGGCATTTGGCGTGGAAACCATGGGACCATGGGGATTAAATGCAAAATTATTTTTTAAGCATCTTTCCAAACGTTTGATAGAGTCAACGAATGATCAGAAAGCTGGCACATACCTCAGTCAACGAATTAGCCTTGCTATTTAACGAGGTAATGTTGCCAGCATTCTGGGAACTCATCCTATGGACAGTAATTTGGATGCAGATTTTTATTTTTAATTTGGCATTTTGTTTCTTTTTAAATTTAAGTTATTATTTTGTATATACATATAATTATGTTAATTTATATTATATTTATTAATCTCTTGAAAATATTTTAACGTACAATTTTGAAAACAAACAACGTGAGTCCACTACAAATTTAAGACAGAAATGTCATAAGTGTCAAGTAATTACCCAACTCTTACGTAGTGCGGAACTCTGGGAGGAGTAGTCGCCCTCCTCCCCCCATTAATTAAATATAGTCTACATATTTAATACGCAAAATATGCCCCGCTGGGACATTGGCTCGTGACGCTCTGGAATGCACATTTTGGTGTTAAAAAAAAGCTCTCATTAGTTCGGTTTGACTATTTGCAAATTTATTTATTTATTTTATTTATTTATTTTATTTATTATTATTCATTGCATGTTTACGTACGTTGTACGTTGGTAACCGTAAAACTCATACTAACCGCACTGACCATTGTAACTTTGTAAGCAGGAATTCAATAGCCGTATTCGAATGTAGCCCGTTTTTTCGATCGAACTAATGTTGAGCTTGTTACGGTCGCTTGGTCAAAATACTTTCTGTTTGGATAACACTGAGAGGGAGGTGAACCGAATGCGTCGAAGTGTTCGGTCACCGATTTCATGTAATGGCAGTTTGGTTAACGATATCGGTTTAACCGAATATAGGTAGCGAATCAATGTGAGGGCCAATTGTAAACGCGCCACAAAGTGAAGTCTACTACTATTTTATCCTTTGAATGATTCTCACTCTTCTTTGTATACATTTGGAGAAGAGATTGAGCCAATCAACCAGATGGCAAGTAGTCACTACTACCCATGGACCATATGCAACTTAATATGGAAAGGTACAATGGGTCTATTTGAAGTTATTCGTAGATGCGTTGTTACATCCGAGTCTGTCTTACTAAGATTTGAAAGTGAGTCGGCAACCGCACCCTTTTACAGAAACTAACTGGAGCTAACTTTTATAACCAATGTAAAAACAATATGGCAAAAATAAGATATACCTGCAAAGAAAAAAAGACAAACCCACTGAGTTTCTTGCCGGATCTTCTCATTTGAGATCGGAACTGGTGGTGGAAAAAATATATATGTAACTGACAATTTGAAAGTGCCTCCGTAGGCCTCCCGGGAAGGACGGCAGGAGGATTCCGGTTGCATTCCTTGGAGATCCCGGAGTCCTCTTTGTAGCACCTTACCTACCTACCTTACATACTTTACTTACCTCTCACTAGTATTCATATTATCGATTTCATTTCGTTTATCTGTCTCTATTATATCGATTTTGCACATGGCTAAAAATAAGTCGAGTGTTATCAAAGCAGTTGCTCGTATAACATAGCTCTGTTTGGTATTTGAAAGTATTGATGTCGCTTAGTATTGATGTTACAGTTATATAGTTGTTTTATAGGCAATTTTAAATTGATGTCATATGTCTGTTTTAATGGCTTTCATCACGTATTACGTACGAAAACGGTACGTACAAGTTGTAAATCACGAGTCAAAAAGTACAGAATTCTGTATCGACAATTTGGTAGATACGTTGATTTATGATAGAGAAATTGTAGACACTCTTGATAGATATTTTAATCGCTGTATACTGATATCAAAAAAGCGCTAAAATAAAAATAATAATCCACCCAACATTGCAATTACAGTTACTAAGGGACGTTTAAGTAACGCGTTTAGATCGATTAACTAAAGCTAAATTAACTAAAGTACTTACACTAATACAATTTCCTTATACAGTGTGTTTACAAAAATAATTAGTTTATACTCCTAACCACACCACACTTTGTTGAGGATACCAGTAAGACAAAAACGCAATCATCCAAAAGTTATAATTTACATATCTGCCTCACCGAGGCCTGAACCCTTAACTTCTTTCCCATCTCACCGGCAAAGTTAAAAAATAAATTTGAAAGATAATAATAAATATTTTACAAAAAAGCTAATATAATTAAATTCTTCGCGCTTCCTTACTACATCAAAGGAATAAATGGCTATTTTTAAGGGTAGAATTTGAAGTGTTTTTTATTAATCCGCTTTGCGTTTTGGAAGGGTTTAAAATTAAATCAAGTCTCTGACGTTTAGATCGGTTGTCCTCTTGAAAATACCGTCCAAGTAATTAAAAAGACAATTCTATGGCCACGGGTCGGTTACAAGCAGAGTTTGTCTCTTTTCTTACGGGTCGCGGACATTTCTAGGACAAAATTTCCCGGATTTTCTTTCAAATATATGTATTAGCTTAGGTTTTAATAATTGCACACAATTATTTCATGACGAAACTGAAACTGTTGGCGGCCTATCGTTATCTCTACGCCAACCACGTATCTCCTATGTAGTTAGTGTTTGCAAAAATGTTGCCGACAGCAGGACTTAATCAATCGGTGAAACCATTAAATTCTTCCTCGCAATTATATATTTCTGCTTTATAAAAATCCTATTTTTCCTGTTATAGCTATTCACCGGGTCAACTAGTACATACATAACTAGTTGACCCGGCGAACTTCGCTCCGCCTAAAAGTCAAAAATCTAAAATTATCAGTGTTTCTCTACTATATTATACATGTAAAACATAGAAACCTTTGTCTTGAATCACTCTATTTACTAAAACTGCATTAAAATCCGTAGCGTAGTTTTAAAGATCTAAGCATACATAGGAACTGACAGCGGTAAGTGCCTATATTTTGTACTATGTAGTGAAGAAGCAAATGAGGCATGGCCACTGCCACCCATGGCGATTTAAAGAAAGTAGGTACTCCCGTTACTTTGTTACATGTAGGTGCCATTACATATCATGAAATTAAAATTACTTTCTGTTTTTTGGTGCACAAAATAATATTAGGCATTTGATTTATTTTTAAACTCGTAATTGTTATGTTTATGATGTCGAGGCGTATCGTAATAATTTGTTTTCGAGGAATTTGCGTACAAAATTCTCACATCTTTATATTTATCAACTCAATTATCATAAGCTTTGTACCTTGACCTAAATCATACTTTCCTTATAATTAATTGTAAGGAAATGTCTAATTTCCTTATTTATCTTCGACTAGCAGAATCCACGCGACTTCGTTCGCGAAAACTATAATAATTATATTATAACCTATGTTAGAGATAATGTTGCATTATAATGGTGACAGTATTATTAAAATCGGTTCAGTAGTTTTTAAGTTAATTCATAACAAACATACAAAAATACAAAGTTTTCCTCTTTATAATATTACTATACTAGATAATAATAGACTACAGATAAATGTAAAGGTGTAGGTACTTAGTGATAGCCAATTGGTTGAAACTTGGCCTCTTAACCAAGGGTTGCTTGGCCAGTGATTTGACCCTCGGACGGGTCAAATCACTGGCCAAGCACCCATTTTTCTACAATGATGCACGTATGAGAAATTAATTATCACTGCAATACGAAAATACATGTATCGTGTTGTTACTCTAATATGGTGATTTTCAGCTGCCACCGCGCCTGTACTAAAAGATTAAGAAACCGTTTTAGAATATAAAGAGAGTAGCCCTTTTATCGATTTTTTAAAAATAAGATTGAAGTAGATAGTAAGGGGCCACTGCCGCCCGTTGATAATACATACATAACAAAGTTTCTATTTAATGTCAATCACAGATCTGTTGCTACTCCCAAGGACTAAAATGTTTGTTGAGTCATATGTATTTTCAAATAGATTTCTTTTAAAAAGAGTATTTACAAAGCAAGTATTAGCCTAGTCAACTAGTACCTACAAAAATAAATTGTTAAATAGAAAATAAGCTCCTAAAATATGTAGAATAGTTTGTTCGATTCCGAATTACGTAACGTAGGTACGTGTAACTTTTGAAAAATCGACATACATATTCTTATCGAAGTATTTTCTTTCAAGGTTAGACCACAATTTACTCAAATGTTTAATTTATTATATAATACAATAAAAATAATAGTTAAACCTCCCTCCTTATGCCCGTCATTATCATCCTCGTCCTATTTTCAGAGAAAAAAATTAATTACAAATAATAAAGATAAGAGTTTCGGGAGATACCTAACCTTTAATTTGGAAATTCTCTCTTCTTTTTAAAAAAATCCTTAAATATTATTAGTTTTTAAGTTGTTAACGAGAAACTAAATACCATTTATTCAAGTAATTATATTAATATCAAACTCATTTTCCGTATGCTTGAAAAACATTTTCCAAGACGTCATTCCTAATCCAATGACCTATTGCACATATTTTTGGAAGTTTTATGGCTGTTTAAAACGTTTTTAACCTTGTTGACTAAACAATATAGTTGCACTACATCGTGTGTGAGTCGGAAAGATAATAATATATTATGAAATTATATAGGAACTGTACTCAATAAATTACTCAGTATTTTAAAACATGATTCTAAATTACGACGCAACGCATAACGTTTCCGTAGTGTAGCGGTTATCACGTGTGCTTCACACGCACAAGGTCCCCGGTTCGATCCCGGGCGGAAACATGAATCATAATTTTGGGTTTGTCTTTTTATTAATATAATAATAATTATGATTGTTTTAAGTTTTTTGATAATATTTATTTATAGGTTTTTGTACACAGAGATATTACAGAAATCATACAATTGCAAAAATAGTACAAAGGGCTACTTATTCCAAAACGAAATTTCTTCCAGCAGCCCTGTGATCAGAATAGGTATATGAGAAGGGAATCTAGCGTGCACAAAATAAAATAAATATAGATAAATACATAAATACATACGTAATAAATATATAAAAGTATATAATAATAATAAATAAACGTAGTATAAAGTATAAATTATGAAAGCGACAAGAAATGCTCTTTGACTCTTCGTTTAAGTAAAGCGATAGTTTTAGAGAGACGTATATCAGGTGGTAGAGAATTCCAGTCTAACCGCATGAACAGAGAAGGAGTGTGAATACTGAGAAGATTTGTGGGAAGGATAGTTTATAAGTGATTTAAGGTAATAATTTTCTATATTGGTTATTATTGTTCTAATGTTTAAACATTTTTAATTACAATTCCATATACGTATTTAGATTGGCGAAATTCACTCGTGCTTAGAATACCAGGTACAATAACTGAATCTATGTAATAATATGACATGATTGACCTTGTCTAACCGCTGATCCGGATACTTGCTAGCCTAAGGTACGCCTAAATTGTACACCTATATATATACTCTAAGAGCAGTGATAGCCTAATGGTTGAAACTTGCCCTCTCAATCGGGAGGTCCGAGGTTCAAACCAATGCACGCACCACTGATTTATATGCGTATTAGAAATCAAATATCCTGCTTTTCGGCGAAGGAAAACATTGCGAAGAAACCTACACTCCCGAGAGTTCTTAAAAAAAAGTTTTAGGAGGTGTGTGAAGTCCACCAATTCGCACTTGGCAAGCGCGGTGGACTATGGCCTAAAACTATCTCATTGAAAGAAGACCCGTGCCCAGCAGTGGGACAATTTATACCCTTATATACTCTTCATATTTGTCTTTCCTTTCAATATTAGATTTGTTTTAGTAGGTACAAGAGTCAAAAAAATCTTGTCTGCTTTTTAGTGTCCATTAATGTGAATAAAATATAATAAACTTCAAGTTTGTCGTCTACCAACTATTGTCCCACTGCTGGGCACGGGTCTCTCAGAATCAGAGAGCCATAGCCATCAGTCGCCATATTGCATCGCGCTAGCCTATTGCGCATTGGTAGACTTGACAAACATTTGAGAACTTTTTTAAAGAACTCTTAGGTATGTAGGTTTCCTCACGATATTTTCTTTAACCGTAAACTTCAAGTTTTTTTCGTATTTTTGTCTGTGGGAGCCTTTAGCAAAATCGTTTTACCGTGCTAGGAATTTTCCAGCAAAATGAATAAAATAACCTACTTAAAATGTAATAAGGTGTATCCAGATTAATTAGCATGTAATTGACCGTCCGTCCTTTGTAAACAACATGTGAGACATATCCTGCGGGTGTTTTGTTACATATAAAACATTTTTACAGCATAATTCAATATAACAAAAGTAAATATACGTAAGAACAGGAGGGATTCACTTCATTATAAATTCTAAGAGAATATGTTTTACATGAATTGTATAAAACCTAGGAGACTGGGTAAAACAGTATAATCGAATTAAAATGGTTTATTAGATCATTTGTTAAAAATGGTAACAGATACACGTACCTATATAATGTTTATGGCGTGAAAAAGATACATACAGAGCAGTGATAGCCTAATGGTTGAAACTTGCCATCCCAATCGAGAGGTCCGAGGTTCAGACCCAGGCACGCATTACTGATTTATGTGTGTATTAGAAAGTAACACTATTTTTCGGCGAAGGAAAACATCGCAAGGAAACCTACACACCCAAGTTCTTTAAAAATAATGTTTTCGGAGGTGTGTGACTTCCATCAATTTGCACTTGGCCAGCGCGGTGGACTGTGGCCTAAAACTCTCATTCTGAGAGAAGACCCGTGCCCAGCAGTGGGACATTAACGATTGACGATAGAAAGATAAATACATTACACTAAATAAACTTGTTATAAATTACCAATTTTGTAAACGATTTTATAAAATCGGGCAGTGCTATATTTTGAAATAAAAGCTAGTAAACCACTACGAATACACATATTAAATAATTTTTAAGGTAATTAACGCAAACTCCAATAAAGCCTTACATGAATGTATGAATGAATAAAATCAGAAACCGTTTTAATTAACCGACTTCAAAAAGGAGGTGGTTCTCAATTCGGCCGGTAGGTATATGTATATTTTTTATGTTTGTACATGAATTACTCCGCCGTTAGTGGACCGATTTTAATTTTTTTTAAGTACTGTATGTATCTTTTCTTTGTATTCTATTTTGCCATAGCACCACTTGACCGAGCTGCTCGTCGAATTGGGAACGAACACGAACGAACAAAACGAACGAACACACTGAAAATCAGTGGCCGTGGTTCTCTGCGGTGAGGATGAGAGATCCTTTTGTAAAATTTTACTGCAGCAATGTTCTGTATGTATGCTATTTATGCCACATTATTTTGTAGCATATTTTATAAATAAATATTTCTTTCTTTCTTTCATGCCAGACTACATAAAAATAATCAACTAACTGAAGGCGTTTTTAAACAATCAGGTGTTTTGTATAAATAATATAAAAATGTTACTTGTAACAGCAATCATGTTGTGCGTTTGTTTATAGTGATTACACCCATCTTCTTCTTTCCGGCTTGTCCACGCCTGACCTAATTATGATAACATATGATTTGATTATAACTATATTATAATCAAATCATATGTTATCATCATATATAGATTATGTTTATAACTATAAATACATACTACCATATTTCCATTTTCTCGCAGTGGTTTTAGCACAAACATCGCTAAGTCGGCTCTTCGTAGGAGAGGTTCTGAGCACAAAAAGGTTTACGATCCCAGCTAAATGGACCGCATCTGAACTGAAAATGGGGCGTGAAAGCAACTGAAGTAGTTTCACATACAATAATCCACATAATCGCTAAGAAAAAGAGCTTACGATGTATGTCTGGTTTTTGTTATGAAATTGATGCAAGAAACATTTAGCCCACCTGATGCTAATTCATTGTCTGACGATGAAGATTTGCAAATGTAGATAGGATTGGGAGTCGCAATTAAAGATTTAATAGTATGTAATATGTGTAATATTATTTACCATTATTACTATTGAGTATATTATTATTATAAATATTATTTTACAGGTGGACCGACCTGAAGAAGACAGCGGGCAACCGTTGGATTCAGAAGGCACAGGACTGGTTGGAGTGGCGTTATTTAGGGGAGGCCTATGTCCAGCAGTAGACCTCAAAGGGCTCAAGGATGGAAGAATATGTGTAATACTTCGAAAACATATACATTTTCAACAAACAAACGTAAGCTATATTTAGGGGTAGAGAACATCCTATATATAAAGCGTTAAAATGAAATGAAATAAAATGAAGCGAAATGAAATGTCTTTATTTTTTTGTATAGGCCTACGGGGGTAATTACAAATTGTCAGTTACACATTTTTTTTACACTACCACCGGATCGGAACACGACCTCAACTGAGAAAATCCGGCAAGAAACTCAGCGGGTTTGTCATTTTTGTTGTTGTATTTTTGATATGCCTGTGCCATGAGGTCCCGCTCTTGTCTATCGAGTACTATTACATGTAAGAACACTGTTACCTACTATGCTGTTACTATTGATTTTACTCTTAATAAGTGTAGGTTAACTACTTACAGTTATATTGTTATTGTTACCTTGTTACTCTGTGTCTTAATACACAGTGTAACAAGGACAACTTGTGTGTCTCTCATCATACTCTTCAAATCAGGACAAATGCGTTTAATACTACAGTAGGAAATAAGTACAGAAGTGGCTTACCTACAGACAAACCACGGAGAATCTTACCATTTTATTAGTGTATTGTTTATATAAAGACAGAATATTTATAAGATGGTAGATTCAAGGGATGTTTTATGGCGACAGCACCACTATAGGTATGTAATTTTATATGTTAGTTAGATAGCTTAATTCAATTTGGTGTTTCAAAAGGCACCATAATATATGGATCGATTTCAGGTAGGACTTTTCTTCTGATGCATATAAATCTCTTCTATACGAGTATGAAGGTCAAACGGATTCTCTTGGAAAAATTCAATTTCAATGAAAGCCATCACTTTGCTTTGTTGGTCTACCTATGTATATGTTTGCAGATGTAAAATCAAATCAAATTTGGTTAAAATTTCGATCGTACTTTAACAAATAAACATCGCCTTCTTCTATTCAAAAAATACTTCAGTCTAGTGCATTGCTTCTCAATTAGTTTTATGTAACTAGGAAATAAAACATAAAGTTAATTTCACATCCTTGGGACTTGTTGATTAACTATCTGTGTTCAAATTTCAGTCAATTCGGACAAGTACTTTCGTCTTAATTTAATATATTTAATAAATACTTTCATTATGATAATATTATTAGGTTGTTTGTTTGTAACATGATATTAAAACTATTTCTGAGATTCGACTTCGTTTTGGAATAAACTTAGAGATCGCGGTACCTGGGGGTATCGCGTCCCGCAGGGGCTTCGTCCCTTCCACCCTTCCTGAATTCGGTTAATCCAAGGGTTGTTAGAGAGTCACGCAAGCAATTTTAGAATCTATATACCTACCTACGTTAGAAAATTAGTCACACATATAAGGATATCTACATACCTAAGGGTGCTCCATAATTTTGTTTGTAGTTGATCTATCTGTTCTGATGCCACAGTGCCTAGTAATGGGCAGATATATTCTAAAAGGAGACTCTTACCCACCCGTGGGACAATAATGGCTAATTTTACTATGGAGGCTTAAAGATTTTTTATTTTTCTAAGTATTATTATTCTAGGTGGTCTGGGTTAATAATAGTACTGCAAAAATAGTACTGGTTAATAATAGTTCCGAATTATAGATTAATTGAGCATCGGTCAAATATAATGTTGGTTTTAAAAAATAACAAGTAACCCGCTTGTTCTTTGCACGACTCATTTCAGCCATTTAGACCTAAAGTATGAAAAATATAATTATGTAAAAACCTTCCTCCTTCATCGCTCATCGCGAAATCCTTATAAAAATGTTGGGTAGTTCAAAAAGTGGTGAAACACGAAGAAAGGTACACAATTAGCTAGAAAAAATCTGTTTTATATTATGACTGTAAAGATATTTCGAACTGAAGTCTAGGGTAACAGCCACAGGACTAATGACTCAGCGAAAAAGGTAGACATACCTGAATCAGTATATTATAAAACAAAGAGTACTGTCACTGTGCAAACGATCCCTTGTTCAAGAAGAACCCTTTTAGTTCCAAATGACTACGATTTTTCGCGCAAGGGACAAAAGACAGTCATTTGTCGTTATTTATTCGTATGCTATCAATCTCGGTTGTCAATTAGATAACCCGGATTTTGTTAGTATCTACGTCATGGCTCCATCTTAACACATACATATATGGGAAGTACACTCAGAACTTAGAGCTAGTAAAAGGTTTGAAGATATCTTTGTCAATAAGCGCACCCAGGAATTTTGGTTGGAAGGTTTTGTCGCTGTCTGCTTTTCGGTGAAGGAAAACATCGTGAGGAAACCTACACACCCGAGAGTTCTTTAAAAATAATGGATTGACGAGTGTCTGTTAGCAAAATCTTGGTTTAACGGAGGTTTTTTCTGCTCAAACCGGGTGTGAAGTGTTGGTAAAACTTGGCAAAATCAAGAAATAATGTCTAACTAGGAGTAAGTCTGGATTTTTTTTGTATGCTAGATGAGGGACAGAGGCTAGATTCCAGATATAGGGATAGTACTAAACAATGGAGCTACACTACACTCTGGAACAAACATAGTTTTGATACATATTTCTAATTATCGTTGTTTGTCTTCCCCTGCAGCTCAAAATATTTTATAGGTTCTATTTTTATATAGGTATTTCGTGATTATGCTTCTTATCTTTCTCATTTCAGTTTAAGCAGTCCAGATTTTCGTTATTGTAATAATTTACTAAATATATGAAGTGTCTCAAGATGTTAACAGCTGTATAAGCAGCAATTGTATTTCGTGTTGAAGGGCGCTCCCGCGATTATAATTTATAGACTCGGTTATCGTGATATATATAGGGTTCAGCTTCATATATTTTCTTCCTTTCACTTAAGAAACTTATTACATATATACAAAAATTTTAAAATGTAGTTAATAGATAATAGATACAGTAATATGTATGTTACGCGAAAAAGTAGTAAGCAATTACTGATTTTATACCTATTTACAGAATTTGGGTATAACACGAAAAACATAGTAGGTAGGTAGGCATAGTAGGTACCTTCATTGTATTTGAATGAGTATCTTATCTGAAGTCGATAAATAAATGTTACTATCCACTGTTGGGCAAACACTTCTCTTTGCCTTCTGGCAAAGAGAAGTGTTTAAGGTAACTGCAAAGGTAACTGTCAAATGGAACCATACTATTTCTATAGTATGGTTCCATTTGACAGTTACCACCACACATCAATTTCTAGCGCAAAGCAGAACTGCATTTTAGTAGAAGATTGCTGACAGTCTTTGGACCACCTCAGAAGTGGTGACGCTTTTGAACTGTTTTAGGGATAAAAACCTGCTCTATAGCTGATATCCGCGCACTAAGTTGTTACAACCAGTTGAACTGCTGCTTAACTACTTCGGTCTTGTAAACACAATAAAACTTCACATTACAGGGGTATTTTACATAGATGGAAGTGTACGTGATTGCAGTTCTAATGAAAATAACAGGAAACGGATGTTACCGGGCCGATAACACGAGCGTCACCCGCAAGGGCGGCGTGGCCTTGGATGTATTTTTAGAAAATCAAATTACCCTTTATCTAAACTTTCCTGCTACCTGCAAACCTAATTTGCTTATGGAAACTTTGTAACTCTACTTGCCTCAGGCTGGGCGTTACTACTACCAGATGTGTTTCTATTTATGTATGTAACTATATCCATAAGAACGGGTACCTACACTGGATACTTTATTTGCCTACAAAAACTTTATAACTCTACTTAGCTCATGCTGGGCGCTACTAAGAATTATCAGTGTTGTATATTCTCAAGGTGGTAGAACCAGTCTAGTTCGACCGGAGAAGTACCACCGCCACACCTATTTCTAGCGTGAATCATTTCTTGCGTTTCGATAGAAGGGTGTGGTTGCCGGCACACTTTCACATGAGGCGACCATCACAGTCCTCGGGAGTAGCAACGCATCTGTGATTGACTTCAGGTGGAACCCATGTTCTATATGAAGTTGGTCACAGATGTCCATGGGCAGCAGTGACCACTTACCATCAGGTGGACTGCATGCTCGTTGGCTACTTTAGTCAGATAAAAAAATCGCAAGTAGCGTAGGCTAGACTGTTAAAATACCGTTAAAACAATTTGCTTTTATCGTTCACTCGTTTGCCTTTTAATAGTTTAACGATTAATTGCGTGCTTCTATTTTAATATGGATTGTAAGTATTATCTTAGTATTTGATGTATTTTTAGAAGTACAACAAATTAAACGGATTTGTTTTAACCGCCCCAATAAAAAAAACAACTGAAGCGTGCTAAGCAACCCAACGCTGAGACTTGCGTTCAGTCCTGATATCCACATCCAGTACTTACGCTATTCAAGTCCCTTGTTCTACAATAGACGGTTAACGAGATATTTTGTCTCTTTCAACTGCCCTTTGTCTGAACTATATCCACTGCTCACTTATTCTGCAAATACTTTAATGGAATATAATATTGACCAGCTTAGAAGTCGTGGATTTATTATCTTCAAGGAATATGATACTTTCCAAATTAGTAGTCGAAGCTAGATGTATGATAGAGTTCAATACCCTTCGTACGACTTTATTATATTTTCTCAAAACAAGCATTGTGCTCTGAATTGATAAGCGAAAAGCTCATCTTTTCAAAATATATTGCACGTTATGTCGCAAACATTGGCTCAATGTACTTATGAGCAGAACAAGAACAATACTTATTTTAAGAAAACATAATAAACTTGTACTTTTTCTCGTGGGAGAAACCTTTTAAAGGTACCCGATGCCGTGTGAGCGACGCAGGATTATGTGTATTTTACCGCATTAAAACCCCCCGGTGACTGTCCTCAGCGCTACAAAGAGGACTCCGGGATCTCTAAAGGAACACCTCTGAACCGGAGTCCTCTGAACGTGTTGCCCCATCGGGCTCCTCCCAGGGCTCTTATCACATCTTTACGACGGTATGCGGCCACTTATAAGGCCGTCCTTCCCAGGTTTGAGCTCCCACTCAAGCCGCCCGCGACCCCGGAAGCCCCTTTTAGTCGCCTCTTACGATAGGCAGGAGATGCCGTAGCCCTATTCTAATCTCGGAACTACAGGGACGAATAAACTCGTACTAAGGGTAGTCTTGTACTATGCGGATTTGGTGAACAATACTTTCGCATATTGTAATGGTAACTATGTGCGTCACCGTCATTTTGATTCCCAACATAACCCAAGTCCGAAATACTAACAAATTGTAATCTGATTTAAGTCAGTGCGTTAATGAATTTGTATACCGATATGGCACTATAAAAATAATTGTAGGATGGTAACAACAACTATACTTTTGGCACTTAAATGTATCTATTGTATGTATGTATTGTTGTTATGTACCAAAAACTTTAATTTAATGTATTCAACAGTTCATCCAACACAGTGGCAGAATGTGTCAATGTCAGAGATAATATCCAACTGGGTACTTGTGGTTTCATTGTTTCCGTGTGATGTCGGAAATACACTTTAAGGATTACTGTTTATTCTACTACACATGATCTCTACTTTAAAAGTAAAAACATACGCAAATCCAATAAATTATATATTTTTTCCAGTAATAAATATAAAGATGTCCACGTGTTAACGGAATATATTATTTTATAGCAGCTGGAAAAATTTAACATCATTTATGTATTCATCATGATTTATTGGACTGAATCTATTAACTCTATCCTGTCGTATCCTCGAATTAAAATATTTTTTTGTTAGATTATACTGCATTCTGCGGATTTTCATTGTACTCCGCAATTCAAGATGTAACAAAAGAGACAATTAACATTTGAAAAATGGTCAGATATAGGGCTAAATTTCTAATTATGTATAAACTTAAAGTGCAATGTTCGAAATTTCGAATATCATATGATGGACAGTACGCAATATAAGAACATAATTGCCAAAGAAAGTTTATAACTATATTAAAAATGTTTCTTCCTTACTCTTTTCCTTGACGAAAGTAATAAAATCATTTTTTTAAATAAATACAAGTCTAAAATATTAATTTTAATTACAAACGTTCAAAATCTCACTACAATATAACGTGCGTAAACAAAACTATCAGATTCATTTACGAAAAGTTTCCCGCCGTGTTAAACTTTTTATAATATAAATAAGTAACTACTTACTTGGCGCGTAACGATAATTGCCGGTCATTTGGGCATACGAATTTATTTGCTTTATTATTTTGATAATTCATTGCACTATATTAAAAAAAAATAGAGCGAATTTGGCGGGAAATCTAACGCCGCGCGTTCCCGCCTGTTGATTATTTCCAACTGTTGCTTAGCTTCACTGATTCGCGTGGCGACTTCTGGTAATAATCGATATTTTTACGCTCCTGTACAGCATTATGCTCAACAGTGTCATAATTTTCATTAATTATCAAACTAATTATATAAGAACTTTAGTGACTAATTACATCGTAAATTGATTTATACAAAATTTTAAACAATATTATAGTGATATACATATTTTTACCGTGAAATTAATATTAACATGACACATAAGTTAGTCTTTTCTAAATTTAGTTAATAAATATTTTATGGTTAGTTACCAAAACATACGACCTTAATATCACCATGTTAATATATTTTTATGGCTTATTAAAAATATAATATTATTCCAAGATTCCAAGTAAGTATAATCGATTACGTTTTTACGTTATAACGGAATAACGTAGTTATAACGAAATTATTTTGATATTCAATAAAATGACGGACCTTTAATATATACATTTTTTTTATTATTAAAATATGATAAAGTGTATTGTCAGTCATTAGAGTAATACGCTGACATAAGCATATTTTAAATCGTATTATTTAGTCTTTAAGCGAATAAAGTTTGAACAATATTTTGAAAATGAAAGTTACTTAAAATAGTAATTAGAATTAGTATATAGAATAGTATTTACTGATCCGATTTATGGAATCACGCAGTTAACATAATATATATTATAATTTGTTTTGTATACATTTAGTACCATAATTCTTATTTTTTTATAACTTATGTCGGTACAGACCATGTTGTTACATGAAAATATTTATTATTCGTAAAAAAACTTTTAATGAAAAAGAAATGTTTTCATATTGCAATGACTTAGTTTCAAATTTAGAAGCTTGCAGTTTTACTTGCGTGTAATCCATCTGACAGATACCGTATCTTTTCTCAGGATAAAACAAATACAAAAATGTGTTGTTCTAATCTGTAACTGTATCTAGTCTAACCTACCAAATTAGGTCTTAATCCAATCGTTTTGCGAAACAAAACGATTGGATTATTTTCGTATCAGGATTAATATAAGAATGTTATATAAATGTAGAACTACTTTTTCATCTACTTTCTGATAAATAAATTATTAACCAACGAAATTAAATTGGAGCTACTAATAATACAAATGTTTTTATATTAATCGATTTGTTATACATATTTAAAATACTTGAATTTATTGAACAGTGCTGATTACATCATTACCAGTAAATATTAAAAGAATAGATATTTTATTCGATTCCAATTCTCAGAAGGGTAAAATATAAATTAACACATAGTATCGATGTTATAAACAGAATAACGATAATCGTTATTGAAGCACATAACGATTGTGTTATTATTTTCCCCACCCTGCTACTCCAACGAGTTTGACATTTCACTTTTTCAGTAATGATGGCGCACTTGGTAAAGGTGGATAGTTTTTTGTAACTGTGTATAAAATTTGTGCGGTGGGGTGAAAATATAGTGAATTTTGATGCCGTATCACAGGCGCTTATCCGCCAAGATGCCGGATTACGACGACGAGGTGACGGTCGTCGATGTTTACGACTTGGCATCGGATATTGGAAAGGAATGCGAAATAATTATCGAGAAATACGGCCCTGACGCCGTTACAGCTCTGCTGCCGAAGGTAATTAACGCGCTGGAGTTGCTGGAGAACTTGGCGGTGCGTAATGAGAAGGAGAACCAGGCGTTGCAAGAGTTAACAGCGAAAATATCGCAACTAGAAAACGATAAAATCGAGAAGGCAGAGTATCGACAACGCTTCGAAAAGGTAATTGTTTGAGGTCATTGTTATTCGGTTATTGAATTCTAAACAGTGTAGTGGCGAGCTCACGAAACATTCGTTGTTTCGACATGTATGAATGTATCAGGTTCACTTGCAAAACTGGAAACTCAGACTGATGTATTGCGCGACATTGACATCACAAATAATTGCTCTTTGACTCAGCAGGATGATTAGAATTTGTAATACTCGGTTATTTTTTATTTGCATGAACTTTTTACGCCAATAAACGACTGATGTAATATTGTTTTTGTTGTACAAATGTTTAAGAGTTCGGAAACTGTGTTATTAGTAATGTTTCAATGAGTTTACACGCTGAAGATATTTAGATTTTAATTTGATCAATTTCTGCATTAGCAGTGATACAATAGATGTCTAAAATGTTTCCAATTGGACATAGAATTTAATTTGATCAACTTATACATTAGCGTTGATACAGTATACCAGATGCTTGTCATGTTTTCAACTGGACGTAGAATTTTCCAGCACTTTTCATTGTTATGATGTTGTAATCGTGTTAAGTTTGTTTCATATCACGTAATTGGAGTGACTATAGTTTAACTACTCATTGTCTAGTGCATCAAAATAGTGCTTGTATGGAAAATTAATGTTAGCATTTTTATATTTATGGTGTTAGGTACACCATACACATATTTCTCATTGAGTAAAATATAAAATTATACTAAGTCTTCTCATATTAATTCTTGATAAAACGCTTTCTTAAAACGCTTTCTACACTCATAGCCCCACAGTAGGATTTTCTCCTGTGTCGTGGGTGCCATGGATACACACAAAGATGAATACACAAACACCCAGACCCAGAACAAGAATCTAAACTCATCATTCAGATACCTGTCTTTCCGGGAATCGAACTCGGGACCCACTGCGTGTCAGACCGGTATGGTAACCGCTGCGCCACGTGGGTTGTCAAAATAAACATAACTTCTTTTTAAATTTGTTTAGAGGGTATTTTTCATGACATTACTTGTCATAATCTTACCAATTTCGAGAATAGGCACACACGGCATTATTTAGAAAACCAATGTTTAACTACAGTGAAAAAATTGGACTCCTAACATGTTAAAAACTCTATTCCTTTTCTTGTCCTGTAGGTATACCATATTCCTGTTTATAATATCTTTCAGAATGGTGGCTTTACTATTTGAATTTTTTAATCATAGGGGTCGGGCAGTTAAATACTCTTTTGGTAATATCTATACTAATATATAAAGCTGAAGAGTTTGTTTGTTTGTTTGAACGCGCTAATCTCAGGAACTACTGGTTCGAATTTAAAAATTCTTTATGTATTGAATAGACCATTTATCGAGGAAGGCTTTAGGCTATATAACATCACACTGCAACTATTAGGAGCGAAGAAATAATGGAAAATGTGAAAAAAACGGGGAAAATTATTCATCCTTGAGGGCTTGCATTGCGTGCCACGCGGACGATTTCGCGGGCACAGCTAGTGTTATATATGATAAATACAGCATTAGGAACATTTTTAACTTCCAATTATTTTTCTGCATTAAAAAATTAGATACTAAATTCAAAAGAAAGTTGAATTAAAGCGAGTTTTTAAAGTCAATAAATCTTAGCATGTTTTTTTTAAATTTAATCTTTTCCTACAGTATATGAAACAAATATTATTAATATTATAAATATGATAGTCTGTGGAGATGTTTGTGTGTTTGTTCCTCTTTCCTCTGAGATTTTCCTAAAATTAGTCTCACACAGGATTCACATCTTCTGGATGAAGCTATGGTTATTTAAAAACATATTAAATAAAGACTTGAATGTGTTGAAAATTATTTACTTATTAGACAAATAAGTTGTGACTGACACAATAAACTAAAATTGTAATTTTATTGCATTAATGTTGAATTTTGAAATAAAACTTCAATAACTGATATTGCAGGAAGTTAAATAGAAACTATAAGAATATTCAAAGTATACAGACACTTATATACTTATATTTTATAATGTTACATCTGAATTAAATCAAAGTTTACATAGATTCTCTGATAAAATTATTAAACCCAACTTTGAACTTTGTAATTATTAAATTCTGTATAAGGTAACAGAACCATTTTTAAACAATAATAAATTCATAAGATATTTATATAACACCACAATAGTTGTTATCTTGATTTTAACATTTGTTTTTCTTCAGTCTTTGTTGTTGATGTTCTTATCTCTCCTTATGCTTGTTTTCAAGTTTAACTTTAAGTAGGTATGTACATATCTAAAGGTGCAGTATTTTTTTAATAAAGAGATACGTATCACATTTTAGATTTGGATTTTCTGTTTGTATTTTTTCAGATAATCTCTTGTTTTTAGTCTCGCACCTGTCCTATCTTTTTTTTTGTCTTAGCCATCTAAAAGTAAAAATAATAAACAAAAATACAATGCTGTAATACAAACTGTGATTAATGCTACAACTGTATTTGAAGGAGTGTAAGAATAATTAGTATAGGTTTTTTTTTATGGTTGGGTATAATTTAAGTTCCATCCATCAGCCCTTTAAGGTCCACAACTGGACATAGGCCTCCCCGAAAATGACGCCACTCCAACCGGTCCTGTGACTTCTGAATCCAACAGTTTCATTGCCACTTCACCTTGCTAAATTTAAGTTATAATTACCTAATTAATTAATATGGTATAATGTAACATTGACCTACCTAGGTTAATCTAGGTAGGTCACAAAATATGTTGTAGCCACATTTCAGCGACATCTTATAAACGCTTCTGAACTTGTAGGCCCATACTAGGATTTTCTACTTTGTCGTTGGTGCCATGAACACAGGCAAAGACGAATACACAAACATCCAGGCCCAGAACAAGAATCTAAATTCATCACTCAGACCTATCTCACTGACTCTGACTGACCTGCCAGGCGGGTTCTTTTAGTCTCACCGGTAGTTTTAGCATGAAGAAGAAACACACATACCTACATCCTCACAAACTTTTGCATTTATCACTACATAGAATAAAACAAAGTCGCTTCCCGCTGTCTGTCCCTATGTATTCTTAGATCTTTAAAACTACGCTACGGATTTTAATGCAGTTTTTTAGTAGATAGAGTGATTCAAGAGGAAGGTTTTTTTATGTCTAATACATGTATAATAAAGAGGAGAAACATGGATAATTTTAGATTTTTGACTTTTAACGAAGTTCGCCGACTCAACTACCTAGTAATATTAATAAGACAATGCATATGTTTCAATTTTATTCCATAGTATGAAACAAGTAAATACAGTTTTGCATGGTTATAATATTAGACAGTAGTCTAGAAACATTCTGGTTGCATATTTGCATCTAACACAGCTCCTTTGTACTCGCAATAGAATAATTGGATTGATCATTTCCTGCTGTCTTGGTGTGTGAGATGTTGTTAGATTGTTTGTGATTCTTTTGGAAATTGTCTGTTGAGACAAAACATGCTTGTTTATGCTTTATAGAATTGAAACAAATATCTGTAAAGTTTTCGAAATATATTTGCTTCAATGAATAAATATGAAAAGACAAAATAATTAATAATTTCTGAATATATAATAATTTCTCCATTCATTGCCACGGCTCTACACGATGTATCGGTTTCTTTATGTCTGGGTTTGATAAATCTTAAACCCAAACATAAAGAACCCGAAAATGTTTAAAATTACCATGGTAACTATGGTAATAAAAAAAAAAGGTAAAACGAACTGTAGGAAAATATGGGTAGGTACTTTAAATAAAACAATATTATTATTCTTATATGGTTAACAAAAATTTTAGACTACATTTTACGTGCGGTCTCTCCTGCTTTGGTATTTTTTTACGATAAAGTGTATGTTATGCGATAATCAGGGTCAACCTATCCATCCATCCATCAGCCCTTTGATGTCCACTGCTGGACATAGGCCTCCCCTAAATGGCGCCACTCCAACCGGTCCTGTGCCCTCTGAATCCAACGGTTTCCCGCTGTCTTCTTCAGGTCATCGGTCCACCTGGTAGGGGGGCGACCTGTACTCCTTTTGCCTAAACGTGGTCGCCACTCGAGGACCTTTCGTCCCCATCGGTTATCCGTCCTTCGAGCGATATGGCCTTCGGTCAACCTATATGTGTGTCAAATTGAACCAGTAATTAATTTACATAAAACAGTGAAAAACATGCATGCCTCCTCACAGATTTTCACCCTTATAATTTTTGTGAGATTATATTTGGTTCTTGATAAATAATACATTTGATAAAACAGAATTCTACCTATGTAAATTTAAAATCAAATTACATTTATTAATCCTTAATTGTTTTTCATATCTCTATTTCACATCTGATAAAGTTTTGCCTAATTTAATTCATTAAGCAATTAATTTTTAAGCAAATTGCTTATCAAAAAATAATGTTGCTTCCTTGGTTATTGTATGATTTTTTAGATAGACGTTTAATAGTTAGATTTACCTATGTTTATAAAATTCATTAATTTAAATTAAAATATTTTTAAGCGCATTTTAATGAGTCCTAAATGAATAATTCAATTCTTTAATGAAGCTAGATAACTCATAAGCAGTTATGTTGAGGATAAAAGAGAATCCTTTGCCATCAACAATTAGAATTGGTTTTTTGTGTGTTGTGTTAATGCAAACTTTGAATAGAATGTCACTGATTGGCAACTTAACAGAATTGAGGAGTCACTCTCAATCTCTGGATGCTTTTGTATTTTTAAAAATACGTACATTGCGCATTTTTTAATATCAGTTACAAAATGTGTTGTATATACTGGTTGGGAATACGGTCTATTAAAGTTGGAAGCGCCTGTTAAACTTTCGGCTCTGGCTAATAAGGGTTTAGGGCTCAGGAGTGCACTCATGCAGACCTTTGAGCACAAATGAGCCCCTAACACTCAATTATGTGTGAAGTATACAGATTACTGTAGGCAAACAGTTATGTGTATGTGTTGTTCATGTTGATGACGCCGAAATTTTAAGTTTAGGACTCTTTAGATCACATGAAAGCAGTGGAAGTACTTGATAGGTATTAAAAGTACTCATTCCTGGATTAGTACCATTATCCTAGTATTATTAAAGGCGCTTTAGAGTCCTTCAATGATATCTCTACTTTCCCTACTTAATATTATAAATCTGAATGAAAGTTTCTATGTTACATTTCCACGCCTAAATCATTTAACCATTTAAAATGAAACTGTACACCTGTTGAGGTGTTAGATAAAACATAGGATTCTATTAAATAGAAAATGACATAAAATTGTATGTAGTTATTTTTAAATACTGAACCGCATTGATTCAGTTCTATTGCAATGTAATGATCTTTGATATTAATTTGAGGGCTTCATCGCGAACAAAGCCGCAGGTAAAAGCTGGTTAAAATTTTAAATGCGCAAGAATGTGAGGTTTTGTGTGTGTTTATTAATCTTTCACGCAAGAAGTATTGGTTGGATTTCGCTGAAATTTACAAAAGCGTAGTTTATGACCTAGATTTTACACAGGATTCTCATTACCGTGGGATACGCACCGACCAAAGCGGTCGAAAAATCAATAAAACATTATGTTAAACGAGCATAATTATTATTTCACCTGCACAAGATTATGAGAGTGTGTGTGTTTGTTAATATTTTGCGCAAGAAGTATTAGGCAGTTGGATTTCGCTGAAATTTGACAGAACCGTAGTTTATGACCTACCGTTACCTCACTACTCATTACTGTGGACTAGTCACCCGTAGCATCGGCCGAAATTCGACCGTAATTTAAATTAAAAATCAAATGTCATCTGACATTCTTGACGTTGTGTCTTTTCATTTTCATTTACTAAGTACATATGTGTTTGTGACAAATGCA
The DNA here is from genome assembly GCA_949699795.1 of Spicauda simplicius. NCBI lineage: Eukaryota > Metazoa > Arthropoda > Insecta > Lepidoptera > Hesperiidae > Spicauda > Spicauda simplicius. Next base: position 8,417,798 of record OX453077.1, on the reverse strand, counting down.
AGGCAGTGTGTGTAATGTGTTTTTAGTTGATTTTATGTATGAAAAATGCATTATTTGAAAAAAATATTAATATTCTGCACTCCTTCTCTACGTCCACTATAACCGTGCAAAATTTCATACTAATCCGTCCGCGGCATATTACTTAAAAATCCGTCACAAATTTTTGCTTCACGTATTAATATAATGATTACGTGCAGACCAAAGCGGACGAAAAAGCAATAAAATATTTTGTTAAACGAGCGTATTATATCAATTGCACTCTTTCGAAGACTTGATAACAAATTCAAATGCGGCCTTGATCCGCTTAATTTTAATATCATGATGAAATGATGCAAGTTACGTCTAAATAAAGATGTGTACCTAATTTACAAAAGATATATTTACTTAATAGTCGTTTATCACGCTTATGTAATTTTTCAAATATATAAGCTAATAAGAGCTGTGGTACCTGTCTAAAAATTTTTTTCTCTTTAGATTTTTATGGGTGATCGCTTTGTAAAATAATTAAGTACATTATTAGCTTTTAGCCCAGTTAATATTTAGTGGTAATTGCTGCCTATAGACATTTAATATTCTAATAGGATTGGCTCTTAGATCAGCCGCAGATGTGCCATTTCCCAGAGAACTTATTTTGAACGCCATTAATCCCAATTAGAATTTGATTTGCGGTTTTTCCCTGAGGATTTGTTATTCTTCATGTAATTTTTTGTGTTTTGCCATATTCTTCACAATTTTCTTTTAATTAACTAGTCACCCGTCGTAACGGTCGAAATTCGACCGTTATTTAAATTAAAAAACTAAACTTCATATTGTCCAAAGTAGCACCAATATTTCTCTAACTTAAAGAAATTATAATAATTTTCAAGTTGTTTTGAACGCACCCGTTAATGGTAAAAAGGTTTAGGTCATAAACTATCTGTGTGTCAAATTTGAGCGAAATCCGACCTTTAGTTATACGCAAACGAATGACAAACACACATAAATCCTCACAAACATTAACACCAGAATGATTGACAATTGATTCATTGCTACCCTTTAGAAGTAAGTCGGAACGCCTCGTGTACGTGTACCTTCTTTAATCAAATTTAAAACCAAAGCGCAGTTGCGCTTATTACGGTCTTAGGCAGAAAAGGTAACGGTGGTTGAACAACGTCTACCTTGAACTGTACATTATATGAACGATAGGTAAATTCCATAGGCGTGACGTTTTCGTCGCAACAGTTGATTACATTTAGGACATAACCATTGAGGAGATAACCACTGTACGTAGAGGCTCTACATAGGTACATGTAGTTCCGGGATCAGATAGGGCTACGGTATCTCCTACTTGTCGTAAGAGGCGGCTAAAAGGGGCTTCCGGGGTTGCGGGCGGCTAGAGTGGGAGCTCGAACCGTTCAGTCAGGCAACCCCGGAAAGGACGGCGGTATGTGTGGTCGCATACCGTTGTAAAGACCAGATGGAGCGGTGGGGCAGCCGTTCGCCTGTAAGGAGCCCGAGGGGGTATCGCCTATAAAGAACTCCGGTCGCGTTCCTTCAGAGATCCCTGAGTCCTTTTCGTAGCGCCTAGGACGGCCAGCGCAGGGGTTTTAGTGCGGTAAGAATTCTTTTAACCTTGCGTTGATCCCACGACATCTAGTACCTTTTGAAGTTTTCTCCCTCGAAAACAAAAAAGACCTCTATGTACAACACAGTTTTTACTTGTAACTATAAATACTAATTTTCCTGGTGGCTACTAAGGAGTCCAGGGTTCAAACCTTTAGGCAGGTGTAACGAATACAACGTAAGAAGAACATAAACTATTGTAGATCAGCACTCGGTAATAAAAATGTTTAGAAAGTTTAATCTCACAAAGTGATTGTATGTTTTGTATTTGCAATATTTGTTTCTTCATCCATCTACATTCTTTATGCGGCAATTTTATTGCTACTCGTATTTAGCCTCATGATTTTTCTGTAGGTATACAATTATATCTAACTGGCCTTGTTTTGTTATCGAGGGGAAACCTTCAAAGGATACTGACGCCGTGGGGGTAACGCCGGGTTATTTGGCCACACACGCCGTCGTTCTACGTGGGGTCGCTTGGCTGGACGGTCTGAGCTGCCACTCTTACCGCCCGCAACCCCGGTAGCCCTTTTTAGTCGCCTCTTAGGCAGGCGTGGCTTCTTTCGCCAGGCAGGGGATACCGTAGCCCTATTCTGGTCCCGGAACATGAGGGATCTGGTCCCGGTAAATTATCAGGGACAATATCTAACTGGCCTACGCTCGTGACTTCATACACATCATATCGTGCAAAATTCAACCCTATATTGTATTGGTACCTTTTTACAGCTTAAAGGGAGTAATATCTTTTAAGCGATGTGAAACTATAACATAAAACCGTTCTCCACATTTCATTATACTCCTATTGGTAGTAACGTATTTGCGATGATGACTCAAGCGAGTTTTATTTTTTGTTTCTATTTATTGTCCAGATACACGTCTAATAATATATAATATATAAAATATAAATATAAATATCTATAATATATAAAATTTCCATGTCTCAATGATAGTTACCGTACTCCTCTGAAACGGCTTGACCGATTCTCATGGAATTTTGTGAGCATATTGAGTAGGTATGAGAATCGGCCAACATCTATTTTTCATATCCTTTAGTGATTAGGGTTGTGAACCCTTTACATTTTTTAAAATGTTTATATGACAAAACAACGTTTGCCGGGTCAACTAGTAATGATATAAAAATGTAGTTTAGGAAATATAAAGTTTTCTCTTAGTAAACTACCTAAATATAAAAGGTAAAAATATATAGGAATAATAAAGGAACCGAGAGTAGACAAAAGAAACAAGAAAGAGGAAAGACAAAAGGAAATCGAGAAACGAAATATAAGAAACGGATCTATAATAGAAGGAAGTACTTAGATTTTATACAGATTTAATACATGTGTAGATCCGCCGTCTCCTTTATAATACTAATCGGTCCGTCTCAAAGCACACCTGCGTTTCTTTATCCGGGATTTACATAGTCTGCTTTCAAGGATTTATATTCTCCATTCTGTGAGAGATGCTGTCGCACTATTCAGCCTTTACGTAACTATTGTACAAAATTGTTAGTATAACTTTCCAATGAAAGTATTTTTTCTCTTTTTAACATATGTTTTTAATAAAATTCATACTGAGACCAATTGTAATACTCTATGATGTCTCAACACAGGTAAGATCGTAAGCATTAAAACTGCAAATAAGCCGATTAACTAATAAAATTCAAATGGTGTTAGGAAATTGAAGATACTCTTATCACCGCTTGTCTTACTTTCTGCTATGTATTTTATTATTGCGCTTTATTTATTTCTCAATTAAGTTCAGTAGGATTCATATAACTACTTGATAGATAATAATACAACACGAAAACGCTAATTTTATGGGAGTGGTAGGAAAAAAAATGAAAATGGTTTTTATGCTTATGGTCATCAATTTAGTGAAAAAAAAAAAACAAGAACAAAGAGGCAACCACAGTGAAGTTAGATTTCTAAGTGTTCAATAATAAGCCTTGGATGAAACTGTGTCTTTAACTTAAAATTGATGCAGTCCATATATTGGCTTAAAGTATGTCAATTATTTATGTCATTTAGTCATAAATTATATCGCATTCATTGGAGAGCAATAAAATAACTTTAAATCTTCAAACTAAGACGCAAGCCCTATTAGCTGAGAGCTAGTAGATTAAGAATTTGAATATTATATAACAGCAAATTTGCAGTTACTTAATTCCCAAGGTGGACGTACTAAACGAATTGTCAATCCGAGGGATGGAAAGCGAGACTTGGAATGAGTTTAGCTTATTACCTGGGAGCGGTTGTCTCCCCCAAGGAGTGATGTCGTTACCAGCGTTGTACTGTGTACCTAAACCGGTCTAAATAAAGGCGCAGTCGTTAAGTATTAAGTGGAGTATCAAATTGTCAATAAATTCATTAAAAGATGCTTAGCAGTTTCGTCGTGACCACGTATCTGGGTAGAAATATATTATATGAGAAAAAAAATCGAAAACCGCATAAAGTGACTTTCCGTTACATGTTAAAGTACGAATGATTGAAATTTGGCCTCTCAACTAAGGGTCCGCGATGGCAATTCCAGGCACATTATTTTTGCCTAAAATGATGTGCGTATTAGAAATTAATTATCACTGCTTAACAGTGAAGGAAAGTAAAAATTCTAAACGAATCCGAGGGACGGAAAAAGCGAAGCTTGAAATGAGTTTAGCTTATTAGCTGGGAGCGATAGTCTCCCCTAAGGAGTGATGTCATTGCCAGTGTTGTATACTGTGTACCTAAACGTAGTTTTATTAAGGCACAGTCGTTAAGTATAGAGTGAGAATTAATAAATAATTATAATTACCTAATAATCTCGCCGTGATCACCATCCATGTAACTGGGGCGAAATATTGATAAAAAGAATCCAAAAACCGCTACGTGATTTCCTGTTACACGTTATAGTGTAGCAGTGATAGCTTAATGGTTTTAATTCAGCTTACAATAGATGGACCAAGGTTCAAATCAAAGAAACGCACCACTGATTTTTGTAAATTGAGGTGCGTATTAGAAATTAATTATTAATCATTGCTTAGTCGTGAAGGAAAACATAGTGAATCTACACATACCTGTTCTTTAAAGTTCTCAAATATGTGGAGACTATTTTGCACTCGGCCAGCGCGGTAGCCTATGGCCTAAAATGCTCATTCAGAGGGAGAATAATAGGTTTAAGGTTTTTCCGTACTAACCATACAAATATTAGTCCATGCACCTTTTTATTCCTTATCGATTTTCCACCATTTTGCAATGGAACACCTTAATGGAGTATCCTCGAGGACATTCTTAGTTGTTGGAAAAGACTCGTGTAATCAGTTTTTTTTAGTTTAAGGTATTTTAACTGTATGGGTTTAAAATCGTTGTAGTGTTAATACGTTTACACGTCTTTACCAAAAAGTATATATAAAAAAGGAAAGGTGATTTCGGCAGTGCGTTCATATCTGGACCAGTCACTTGGTGAGACTGGCCAATAGTTTGTAGCCACCGCGAGGGGCGCGTGTGCGGCGACACTTATAACCAAAGCGGTCACCATACCCCATAAACATGTAAACAACAACAGAAAGAACTAAAGTTGTACCTAGAGAGAGAGAAGACTGCCATAAAGTATTTATATTTTTTTTAAAAAAGGCAAAAAATTCAATACAACGGCAAGCACTCGTTCGATGTGAATTAAAAATATTTTTGGAGTCGAAACCGTCAACGGCTTGACGTGCGATAAATTATAAAAAAGCAAGTCCTAAGATGTCCCAAAATGTATACAACAAAACAAAACAAAACATAATAAAATATATATATATATATATATATATATATATATATATATATATATATATATATATATATATATATATATATATAAATAAAAAAAAACTTGGTCCTATATAGTAAGCATCGATAAGGTTTTCTGTAAAGCCGCCGCTGCCGCCACCGCACACAGCTGGGACCCAGCTTACACTGTTACCTAGTTGTGGGCGATGTCGACGGCGAAGGCTCATAGTGGAGCTGTAATAATGACGTGAAGACAAAAATAAAACCATGCTAAATGCTTTTTTTTTTTTTTTTGGTTCTGGCTTTTTTTTTTGTGGGCTCTATTGGAACGCTTCTCGTAAATATCGCATTATCGTACAGATGAATTAAAATATATTTGTAACTGCGGTTTTTCAGGAGTCGAACTACGGAAGGCTCTACCAACTGTATTATTTACATATGTGCTTTTATTTAAGTAAAAATATTTAAACATTTTTTCGTTTGTTTTAGGAAATAGAAGCGATCGAAGAGCAATGGCGGACCGAGTCAGCAGAGCTTGTCACGGCCGTGGCGAGACTACAGGATGAAAACAAACGGCTCAGGCGGACCATAAACTCTCCTGCTGATGGTAAATATTACTTCACTTTTAGAAATATTCAATATAAAAAGCTCTTACCAGCGGCTTCGCCCGCACGGTCAAACAGAATTAACATTAGCTTTTGATAGCGCGATTCAGAACTTGCAAATGAATTTTATTAACGCCATCTATTAGCAACGTTTGGAACTACTAAATATGTATCAACTAACAAAACATCGATATTCTCATGGCAATGAGAGAGCGCGATAAAAAGTAGCCTACGTCACTCTCTGCTCTCCTAAGTATCTCCTAGCATATAAACTATATAATATAATTATGTGGCGGGGTGAAAGAGGAACAAACAAACACACTTTCACATTTATAATATTAGTATGGATTATTTTATCATTGTTTATCATTGTGTAGAAACTATGAAGAGTTTTTCGCGGAACTTCTACTGTAAAGTTTAAGAGTGTATTTGGTAGACTTTCACGCAAAAATCCAAGTCGGATTTTGTTGAAATTTCATGCACACATTGTTTATGACCTAGATTAACATATAGGATACTCATTACGGTGGTAGACGTGAACTAAGCGGGCAAAGCCACGGAAATAACCGAGTACAAAACATAAATGCTAATGAAATTGTCATGCGTCTTATTCTAAAACAGATGATCGTATTACAAATTTGACTGTAGTAGACAAGTGTACAGTAATACCCCGAACTTACGCGATAGGTGGGAATGACTGATAACCGCGTAAGTCGAATTCGCGTAAGTCGGGGTACAAGAAATACGTAACACAAAATAAAATGTAGCTGTCATATGTAGTACATAGTCTTACTATTCCACACGCTTATTTAATAGTGTAGGATAGTTAGTAAGGCTACGTAATCCATAGTATGGAGATTGTGTGACGAAGCTGGCACACAGAAGAAGACAAATTGAGGAGATTTGAAAACCACGTAACTCCGTGTTCGCGTAATTCAGGGTAGCGTAAGTCGAGATATGTATTACTGTACTTAACCAGAAATTTCTTAACTTAGTTAATTGAAAAAATAAAAATTATTTAATCAATTAATTGTTTACCATTAATCTTTTGAATGTCAAATAAAATGTGTTATAACGATGTTTCTATTGAATATTAATATTACACAAGCCAATAGCTGTTATATTGAAATGCGACCTTGCGGTGGAATTGATTTTTCAGTTACCTTTCGTTGTCGAGCATAATCACTGATATCGTGGGCCGTGACCGTGTATGAATTTCAATTTGCCTAATGCTAATGGAAGCGCTGAAAATTCGGTGTACGGACTGTACGATTGTCAGTTACTATGTAGTATCAAATATATTACGGGTTATCACTACATAGTATAAAACAAAGTCGCTTCTCGCTGTCTGTCCCTATGTATGTTTAGATCTTTAAACTACTCTATGGATTTTAATGCATTTTTTTAATAGATAGGACGGTTTTCGTATATAATACATGTATAATATAGTAGAGAAACACTGATAATTTTAGATTTTTGACTTTTAGTTGAAACGAAGTTCGCCGGGTTTACTAATTTTATCTAAATAAATATTAAGGTACAATTTTTAGTGGTTCTTTTCTGGAGACAACACCGCCACACCTATAAATCTTAGCGTAGTAATACTGAGTTTTGTTGGAGTAAGGTTGTCAACTTTGGGTGGGAATTTATGCCTATTTGTTTTTTTTTTTTTATAAAATTGAAGTAGCGAAGTGGTCAGTGCCCTCCATATACATATGTAAGTAACTACATATTTCTGTATGTATCGAATATGACCGGCAGATTTTACGTAAAAGAGTAACTAAAGCATATGTAATCACAAACTTTCACATTTATAGGTAATATTAATAAGAAAGGGTTGATTATTATAGATGTCCATAGGTAACAGGGACCACTTTATTATTTGCTAGTTCCCTACTATTAAAAATAATACACTACTTGTTATAAATTAATAAATTACGTAGAAAGTTGCAATTTCATTGTCTTAGCAAGTCTTCGCAGACAATAATGCATTTTTTAAATACTCTCACGAAGTTTTTAGCTAACAAATGTTCATAATATAATTATACAAAATTTTCCCATAAAAAATTATAAGATTTTTAATTCTGTATACTTCCGTTAGGTCTATAGTAAAGGCTGACTGCAATAAGGTCGATCCAGAACTCGGCTTTCGCGAGCTACTAATTCGCTGTTCACCTTTATATAGGCGATATTTTTAGTCCTCGGGAGTAGTAACGCACCTGTGATTGACTTCAGATTGAACCCCTGTTTTAATACTTAACGGATTGAATTACATAAACTTCAAGTGATCTCCGCGGAGCGTTCTTACTTTTCACATTTACTAAGATAAGCAATTGAGATCAAAAATATACTTTTATTTATTTTATTTATTTTAAGCCTTACTACAGACATACTATTATATAATTTTCACTCATATATCATTGTTTTATTCCACTTCTGTGTGTCTGTTTGCCAGGTGGCAAAGGCCTCCTCCAACCTTCTCCATTCTGGCCTTTCCATAGCAACTCTACCCCACATTGTTCCTGCGACTTGTCGGATGTCGTCGTCCCACCTTTTTTGTGGTCTACCTCTCTTTCTTTTCCCATTCCTTGGGTACCATTGAGTCACTATTTTGCTCCATTTCTCCTTTCCTCTAATTATGTGGCCCGCCCATTTCCACTTTTGTCTTCTTATCCTCAGAGATATGTCCTGAACCTTAGTTTTTTTTCTAATGTTGCTATTCCTTATTTTGTCTCCTTTTCTGGTGTTTGTCATACTTCTTTGCATAGCGTGTTGGCATATAGTGAGTTTGTTATCTATATTTTTTGTTATAGCCCATGTTTCGCTCCCCATATGCCAATACTGGCAAGACGCATGTATTGAATAGCTTGCTTTTTGTTGAGATGTGTAGGTTCTTGTCTTTAAATATTTCTTTCAGGCCCCAGTATTTTTTCCAGCTATTCACAACCCTTCTTTCAATTTCTTTGTTTATGTTGTCTTCGGGAGATATTAGTTGACCTAGGTATATATATTCATCAACATAGGAAATATGCGTCTGTTCTACGGTTACTGGTTGTTTGTTGCCATTAGTCATGATTTTGGTTTTCTCCGGGTTTAACTTCAATCCTGCCTTTGCACTTTCTGATGCTAAATCATTTATCATCTTGCTTAGATCGTCTGGTGTTTTTGCTAGTATAACAATATCGTCAGCGAATCGTAGGTGCGTTAGCTTACGGCCATTTATAGTTATTCCCATGTCTGTCCATTCTAGTTTTTTGAAGATCATTTCTAGTACAGCCAAAAAAAGTGTTGGTGAGAGAGGGTCACCCTGTCTCACGCCTTTGTGTATTTGAAACATATTTCCTTCCTTCTCTAGGCGGACACGAGCAGAGCTATGCTTATAGATATTTCTTATAATTCTTATATATTTGTGTTCTATACCCATTTCCCTTAAGGCTTCCCAGATTTTTGAGTGTATCAGGGAATCAAAAGCTTTACTGAAGTCAATAAAAGCTATATAGAATGTAAGTTGATATTCAGTATATTTTTCTATAATTTGTCTTACAGTATGGATGTGGTCTAGTACCGAAAAGTCTTTGCGGAATCCTGCCTGTTCTATGGGCTGGTGCTCGTCTAGTTTTCTTTCTTTTCTCTATTCTTTTCAAAATTATTTTTCCAAAGATCTTATAAATATTAGACATTAAACTGATGGGTCTATAGTTTCTAATATCGCAGTGATTTCCTTTTTTGTATAAGAGGATTATGATAGATTCAGTCCATTGTTTTGGGATGATTTCCGTATCGATGACATTGTTGAAAATTTCTGTAAGAATAGGTGTCAGTACTGCTTTCGTTTGCTTTAGTATTTCATTGCTTATGCCATCTGGCCCCGGAGCTTTATAGTTTTTCTGTGTGTCAATGGCTTTTTCTGTTTCTTCTTGCATGATGTAAGGTAATATTTCGTTTGTAGGTAGGTCGATTTCTCTTTCATTTGTGTCTTTATTAAATAGTTCAGTATAGTAGTCTGTAGCGATTTTAAGTATGTCCTGTCTGCTAATCTTCTTTGCCCCACTTCTACTTTCCATCTTCACAATCCATTCTTTTTTATTAGTTAATTCTTTGTACGCCTTCTTTATTCCCCCTGTCTGTTTTATATGTCTCTCAATTGTTTCCATCCGCCATTGTCTCCTGTCTTTCTTTATGCTTTCCTTTATATTATTGCTAATTTTTGCTATTTCTTTTCTATTTTTATTTTTCGCATTTATTAGAGCTGCTCTTTGAACGAGGAGATTGATAGTTTTTCCTGTCATCCAATGGTTTGAGCATTCTCTCCTGTTGCTCTGCTCTTTAGTAGTGTTTGTGATTATGGATTCTACCCAATTGTATTTTTCCTGTATGTCTGCATCTTTTGTTATTTTTTTGTAATCTTTAAGTTTCAAGTTGAGTGAGTTAACTATTTCTCCTATTAGATATTTGTTAAGTCTTTTGTTCTCTAAGTTGAATTTTGGTCTAGGGTTCTTGGGTTGGGATGGAATCAGTTCAGCTCTAACCATGCGGTGGTTGGTGTTAAAATTTAGATTATTAATGACATTTAAGTTTGCAAAGCATTTAGGTTTGTTGGTCATTATAAAGTCGATTTGGTTCTTTGATTTACCATCTGGAGATAGCCATGTCCACATTCTGCTGCTTTTCTTCTTGAATATCGTGTTTAATACGGTCAGGTTATTTTCCATTGCAAAGTCCATGAGCATATTTCCATTCCTGCTTCTAGGTTTTGAGCTGTATGTGAAGGGTCCTATAATTGCATCTTCATCCCATTTGCGTTGACCAATTTGAGCATTAAAATCACCCATCACAATGGCATTTTTGTGAGCATATATCTGTAATGTTTTATTTAAGTCATAGTAAAACTGGCTGATTGTTTCAAGCTCTGCTTGTTCTGTGGGTGAATAGATCTGGATAATAGTCCATGACTCTTTGTAATCAGGCAATTTTAAATTCAATATTGCTATGCGCTCGGATACACCATTAAATTCAATTATGTGCTTTGTTAGGTATCTTTTTACTAAAAATCCTACACCGTGTTTTCCTGGGGTCTTCCCTATATGATATAGAATGAAGTCTGGGTGTTCCACAATATTTTCTCCTATTCTTCGCACTTCGCTTAGGCCAAGAATATCCCAGTTGGTGTTTTTTAATGCCATTGACAGTTCTATTAAGTTTTCTTCTGATCTTAGTGTCAGTACATTTAAGGTAGCAATGTATGTTCTTTTATGTTTGTTAGTTGGAGTCTCTATTTTCATCTTTTGCTGGGGTAGAGTAGGTTCGATTTTATTTTCATCTTTATTTAGTAGATCTTTATGTAGTTGATTTTTTATTGTTGGAGGGTTTTGGTCTGATTCCCCACGGGGACCAGCCGGGTTGGGGAATAAAAGTTTCATTGCTGTTGTGTTTGTTTTTTTTAGCTGTCTGATGTTTCGTTTCCGGTTAGTATTTAAGGTAGGTATTTTTTTCTGACATGGAGTAGGCTCGCTCTCGCATACGTTGAAAGGCGTCTGTTCGTTGAATTTTCTTGCTAGTGTTGTTAATTGTTTCCTTTGGGCTTGGTGTCTCTTGGGTTCTTTTTCTCTTTTCATTTTCACGAAAGTTACTCGCTCTTGCTTTGCGTTTTTCCATGGTATCCTTAGAATAGTCATTGGTAATGTATGTGTTTCCATTCATTTTCTTTTTGTTTCTAAGGATTTCGATTTTTTTTTGCAAAGTTGTTAATGTTAGCAGAATAGGTCTTATTTTTCCATTTTCCTCTTTTTTACCAAGGCGTTGAGTTTTATTTATTTCGCAACTTTCGAACCCCTGTTTTAATACTTAACGGATTGAATTACATAAACTTCAAGTGATCTCCGCGGAGCGTTCTTACTTTTCACATTTACTAAGATAAGCAATTGAGATCAAAAATATACTAAGAACTTTAATAGGAAAGACGGTTTTAAGTTAGCGCAAACGTGAAATCCAGTGGTTAATTTAAGTAAATCACATAGAATTCAAAGTTCGGTTTATATGAATGCAGTTAGTGTAGTGAGTCGTTATATGGAACCTAAAAAAAGAAAACCGAACTAGACGTAGGGTAGATAGGTTAATCGATCACTAGTACTTGTCAACGGTTTATATCAAGATAATTCGAAAAAAAAAATCAAAAACTGCATATCGTGAGCATCCGTTAAGTATAAAAAAGTGCCAATGCCGCGATAATATTAGTCTAAAATCACATAGAACCTCTGTTCTATACGAAGTTGCTTACACATATCCTTAAGCTCCAGTGGCCACTTGCCCTCATGGACTGCGTGCTCGTTTAATACTTCTAAATAATAGAAAAAATGCCGAAAGTACAATGTGATTTTCCCGTAACGTATTAAAATCCAATTTACTTTAATCGTAATGTCTGATTCTAAGATATTCAGATCATTTCGTAGAATAAGACAAAGGAGGATGCCCATTTTGGGCCCCAAAGCGTACAAATATATAATTTTGACTAAAAAATATATTTAATTTTTATCAGGATTACAGTTTATGCCGTTTCACAAACAAAGATGGGGATATTTACAACTAAATTAAAAATACTTAAACGATCTCTGATCAAACTTGCGCCGCATGCATTTGTCGAAAGGATAACATAGTGGAGTTATCGATTTACTTTTTGAAAAGACATTTCGATCTCGAATATCGATATTTTCCGTAATTCTTTTTAATATATGCATAGAGTTATACATTAGAGTTGAATAAAACCTACAAAGAATAAAAGATAAACTTACTAAAAATAAACTTAGCATGAAATTAATAATTATTATTACTAGAAATAATTATTTACTATTCAGGCATATTAGATATTTATATCGACTCGATTACCTAGTATGTCGTTAAACTCGATTTTTCGACTCGACATAACTATATTGATATTTGACGTTTGACAGATGGAATGTGACAATATGTTTTTATTCATTACATTGTTTGCATTTGCATCATTGTGAGCTTTTCAGTTTTGTTCTTGGTTTTTACTTTGAAATAACGACTACGCTTTTGTTGCAATGGACTCTGACGATTCTTCTACCCCTAATGACCACGGCTTGAATATGGATTAAATAATGGTAATGATAATTATATTATAGAAGTATGCAATGACAGAATGGAATTAATCGAATTTGGCCCTAACTGTAGTTTGGTTAGGGCAAGAATTGCAAGCCGTCACATAAATAGAAAAACATACTTTGTGTACATAATAATTAATAATAATAGGTCGTGCTGCAATAATAACATATTCTTGCAATTGTATTGTTGGCCGTAGAACAGTAGGATGCTGTGCCCATGTAATGACAGTCATATGGTATCTAGGATGGGCACGGCATCAAAGTAATATTCTACCCCCAGCTCAATTTCTTGACAATGTTCTTATTGTTTATGATGCAAGCTAAGAATAAAATAAGTCAACAATTTGATGAATTTATAATAAACAAGAAGTATTCCTACGCACCTATTCATAATATCTTTAACTAATAGGATATTGTCAGTGTATCCCCATCAAATACACTACATATGGAATAGTGCTGGGTCATAAATAATTGTTACATATCCCATGAATGTAATTAACTCATGAATGAAGTATAAACTATTGATATTTTAAGTATGAATATGGGAAAAATAAAGTGCATATATTTTTGAAACCCCGACTTTTATTTCAAAAAATCCTTTTCAGCATCACTAAGGACATTGTTTAGTACCCAATTCCATAGGTTACCATGGTGTACACAGTTGGGCCCGAATATCTATGAATAATGGGCATTCCCCTTTATGTAAATTCGGAGTGATTCAGCTTAAGTTTAATCTACCATTTTCGGTGGAAAAGCGATGATCGTATCAACACTCAAACAAAACAAATCGAGTAGTAGGTATCCAGTATACTTCTCGATTTGTTGGAAATATAAATTAATTAATTCTTTGAGCTCTGGTAGCGTAACGGAATATTTTTGAATGATTGATAGCGAGAGAAAGATTTGTAATTTTGCTACGTATTTTTGAAAGTCATTTTGGTTGGTTTAAGACAGGGATGTAACGGAGCTCCGATTCCGGTTCCGATAAGTCGGAACTTCCGATTGTAAATGCACTTTCGGTTCCGATTCCGGTTCCGAAAATTTATATCGGAGGTCGTCTGAAGCGAATTTGATTTAGGTAATTTGTTAACTGTTTATGGGAAAATGTTAATAGGAAACATGCCAATTCTTGTTGTCGTCGTGTTACACACACTTTTTTTCACTTTGTAATTAAAGTTGAAATGGTTTACTGTCTCACGTTGTTACTAGCAGTTCAATGATATATCATTGAAATCGTCTCAGTTTACGGAATGAAATAAGCTATAATTTTTAAATATGAAGAGAAAATGGTGGATTAATTAAAAAACAAACGTTCCTTCCTCACCTTTCTTATTGAACTACGTTATAAAGAGGGGACTGTTCTTCTAGCTTAAGAATGTACCAGCAGAGGCCGCAACTTCATTCGCACAGAGCACAATATGTTTCATCCATTACCACTTTGTCAATAGTCAACAAAATATTGAACCACAAAGCCAAATACTATGTTTCATTAAATTTGCATCAAAATTGATGAACTTTCATACAAACATTCCTCTCCATTTTTATTCCATTAAGGAGAAATTCACAAAAATTCTTACCTGGTGCTCACCTACACTATAAAAGGAAACAGTGAAAATTTCTAATTACATTCGTTTGGGCTGTGCGTTGATATGACAGTATTTAAGTTAGTTTTTTTTCACATGTACAAATTTGCCCGAATAAAACACTTTTTTTGCCATAATGTTTATTGACTGATACGACCTCCGATTCCGATTCCGGTTCCGATTCCGATAAAACGAATTTAAAAACTCCGATTCCGACTTCGGTTCCGTTAAGTGACCTCCGTTACATCCCTAGTTTAAGTTGTTACCGTATCTGTATGAGATGCTGTTTACCTTTGATTACTATTACATGCAGTGGGATCCGGGTTCTATCCTCGGGCAGGCAGATTTCAGAATGATGATTCTAGAACTGTTCTGGGTCTGGTTCTGTATTTGTGTATATGGCACCCACAACACAGGAGAACATCCTAGAATAGGGCTATGAGTTAGTGTATTTTTGCGGTCAGCTGACGACAAGCGTAGCGAAGCGGTTACCATACCGGTCTGACGCGCAATGGGTCCTGGGTCCGGCCAGACAGGCATCTGAATGATGAGAGATTCCTGTTCTGGGTCTGGGTGTTTGTGTATTCGTCTTGTATGTGGCCATGGTACCCACGACACAGGAGAAAATCCTACTGTATGAGTGTAGAAAGTGTTTGTGTGTTTGTTATATTGCAACATTATTCTACACAGATTTATTGGGTTATTTTCATCATACTGTCATACTCATACTAATATTATAAAGGGGAAACTTTGTGAGTGTGTGTTTGTTACTTTTTCACGTCTAAACGGCTGGAGCGATTTTCATAAAATTTGGTAGGGAGTTAGCTGATACTCTGGATTAACATATAGGCTGCTTTTTACTGTGGGAAAATATCTTATTTCCAAGGGACAATCGGTATATCGATTTTGTAACGCGGGCGAAGCTGCGGGGTTCAGCTAGTTCAGTTAGGTGGTTACACTTGTGTATACACAAGTGTAACCACCTAACAAAAAAAGTGGTTACACTTGTCTGTGGAAATCTGTTGTTGGCATCAATCTTCAATTAGCTTCGAACTTCGATACGAGAGCCTGTACTCTACATTTATTTATTGTTCCGCATCCTCTTCAAATAGTATTCTGTGACGTTCTTGTAATATTTTTAACTGTCTTTATTACTAAGACAACATTAAAGTATTGTTGTAAGAGTACAATTATTTTTATGCTGTTTTGTATTGTGATTTATTATGGTCTATCGGTTTGTTAGATTAGTTTAGCATCTCATCAACCCATTATTGTCCCACTGCTCGGCACGGGTCTTCTCTCAGAATGACAGAGTTTTAGGCCACAGCGCTGGCCAAGTGCGCATTGGTGGACTTCACACACCTCCGAGAACTATTTTTTTAAAGAATTCTCGGGTGTGTAGGTTTCCTCACGATGTTTTCCTTCACCGAAAAGCAGTGATAATGAGTTTCTAATTCGCGAATAAATGAGTGGTGCGAGCCTGGGTTTGAACCTCGGACCTCCCGATTGAGAGGGCAAGTTTCAACCATTAGGCTATCACTGACTAGTTTCATTTCAGTTTAGCATAGTAAAGCACAAATTGTAACATGTTGTGTGTATGTCCGATTTGTTACCAAGATTTTTTCCATACTAAACAGAGTGAAAGGCCAAGTTTTAGAACTTACACAAGGTTGTCATATCATCCCAGAACCAGTAAAGCGAGGTTCAATACTAGCGCAGAGCAACTAACTCTTAAAGCTACCCGACACTGATGGTTTCATTGTGCACTGAATGCGTCATTACGTACTTGTCGTTTGATGTGTGATGCATTATGATGCATCTTGCTCGGAGAGGATAAACAGATGTACATGAGCGTAGTTTTAACTGGTATTCGAATGATAATGGTATAATACTATTTATATTTTGCTTTTCCATATTCGTGACCCGATTGCGTCAGAGGGAGGGTATTAGGTCAATTATGTTTGTATGTTCATACAAAGATTCCTATGTTTGTATGTTTGTATGTATTTATTGTATTAGTAGCTCTTACCCGCGGCTTCGCCCGCACGGTCAAAGGGAATTAACATTAGCATTTATAGCGTAATTCAGAACTTGCAAATGCCAAACACGCAAAACACGCAAACGAACACGCAAATTTTACTAACGCCATCTATTAACAACGTCTGGAACTACTATATATGTGTCAACTAACAAAACATCGATATTCTTATGGGAATGAGAGAACGTGGTAAAAAGTCACGTCACGTCACTCCGCCCTCCTATCTCCCAACATATAAACCATATCATATAATAGCTATGTGGCGACGTGAAAGAAGAACAAACAAACACACTTTCACATTTATAATATTAGTATGGATAACTAATATAATATTAAAAGATACCAAGTCTGACAACAATCGAACTATAAGATGTATTGATAAGAAGGAATAAAATCGACCTCATCCATTAAAAGACAGATCATATAATCTTTAAAAGAAACCGTCAGTGCTTATCGATACATAAAAGGCCAATTGTAAGTCAAGTATTTTATATCAGTTCCAAGATGTATCTCAAAGCAATGGCATTGGAGTAGGATTAATATACTGTTAGGTTTAGATAATGATAAACTGCTCGAAAATAAGTTATTATTATTATAAAAACTCTACAGACTCTCTTATCAATCTAGATATACATTCTGGATCTGGGAGTTAGATTTTTTTTGGCCAAGAAAATTACGGTGCAGCCACGTTATGAGGTGGGAGAACCAGTGTAGTTCAACCGGGGAGTCGTCGCCACACCTATTTCTAGCGTGAAGCATTTCTTGCGTTTCGATGGAAGGGTGTATTTGCCGGCACATTTTCACATGAGGCGACCATTCTAGTCCTCGGGAGTAGCAATTGAGTTCACATGGAACGCATGTTCTGTATGAAGTTGATTGCAGATGTCCATGGGCGGCAGTGACCACATACCATCAGGTGGGCTGCATGCTTGTTTGGGACTTCAATCAGATAAAAAAACATGAGTATAAAAAAAATATTCAATTAAAAAAACTGTTACTACTTGTTCGTATAAGGGTCGAAAATGTATCCTAACTATATAACATGAATTTCCTAAAAGCATGTATTTATCAAGTTACCTGGTGGTGGAACCAGTGTTATTCGACCGGGGAGGCACCACCGCCACACCAATTTCTAGCTTGAAGCAGTTTGTGTGGTCGCCGTCACACTCACGACTTCAGATTGAACTCTTGTCCTGTTCTATATGAAGTTGCTTACAGAAGTCCGTGGACGGCAGTGACCACTTACCGTCAGGTGGACTGCATGCTCGTTTGCTACTTCAATCTTATAAGACCCGGCGAAATTCGTTCCGTCTAAAAGTCAAAAATTATCAGTGTTCCTTCACTATATTATGCATATATTATACATACAAACCTTCCTTTTTAATCACTCTATCTATTAAAAAAAACTACATTAAAATCCGTAGCGTAGTATTAAAGATCTAAGCATACATAGGGACAGACAGCGAGAAGCGACTTTGTTTTATACTATGTATTGATTGAATGTTAAGCAAAATATTAAATACATACGTATAACTATCCTCAGCTATATACGTGCGTGAAAGATGATAAAATCAAGCTCTGTAGCGAAATTGGCTGGCAACCAAAGTCGTGTTTCGTTCAGGAATTGCCTACTTACTTGAACTGCTGAATACTGAAATTCTGGATAGCTAAATGGCTATTGTGGAGCCAAATAGACGACTTTATAGTCTCGTGTACGGCACTTTATATTTTTGTTAATATTTAATGTTTGATGTTGATACCTTAAGCTTTCATTTGTTGTTTATATTCTAGACTTACTCTGCTTGGTCGGTTTCAAAAACATGTCTGTTAAAGATTGTAGCATGGTGTTACACCGTAGCACTCAGCTAAATCTCAGTCAATAACGGCCTTTTAATATAAGGAATACTTTTTCAAAAATTTTAGAAATTAGCTTATTACTAAATAAACAAAACTATTTGGTTTGTAGTTATAGTATGTATATATTTTTTAATATTACTGGAAATAAAAGTTGGCTGTTTCATAACCCAGTACGGTTATTTATACATGACACAAAGTGTTACTAAAGTGTTAAACACACATGGTATACACGTATATTTTTCCAAAATAAATGAAAAATTTTAATTAGGAAATTTTAATTTGAACGAAATAAAACCTACAATTGTTTTTTCTATAAATGTACTAAGATATTTTAGTGACCTTAGAAATGTTAGGAATAGAATTACTACTATCTTTGTGCCCACATTTTCTATTCAATGACGCCCGCACACTCCATGACCTTTGTGATATTGATAAAATTTGCCATTCTTAGACATGTGCGTGGAAAAAATCCCAAAAGAATTACGGAACATAACCTTTTAAGGTATATCATTATTTGATATAACATTTCTCTTGAACGAGCATGTAGTTCACTTCGTGGTAAGGGGTTCCTGCCACCCACGAACACCTGTAAGCAACTTCATCTTTGTAAAGATGCTTTGTTCCTCCTAAAGACTTAAGTTGGTCGCCTCATTTAAAGGTGAGCCATCAGTAATAAACTAGTTCTGGTGAAAGATGCATATAGAGCAGTGATAGTCTGATGGTTAAAACTTGCCCTCTCGATCAGGCGGTCCGAGGCTCAAACTCAGGCACGCACCACGGATTTTTCTAAAATTATGTTCTCATCTGGTGGCCGATTTGATCGTAATCATAAGTTATTTTTTTTTCTTGGATAAAAACTACACTGACAAAACAAATAACTCTACTGCTAAAGAACTATTGATTTCTTTTTGTTTTAATTGATTGTATTTAAAGCAGTTACGTTTGTTTTAATTATTTTATCAGTTATTGTGTTTTGCAACATACAAGTTTTATAATACATATTTTTGTAGATTTGTTGTATATTTATTAGCTAGCTATTTTATTCTTTATATAATTGCCCTTAGGCACGAGCGCCCCACCGTCACCAGCGCGGGAACACGACCAAGAGGTGCTCTCGCGTTTGAGTAGCACGGCAGAGAAGCAACGCGCTACACTGCGACTGCAAGAGCTGCAGCTGCAAGAGAAACAACAGCTGCTTGATAGCGTGAGTAGCTTTATAATACAAATTTTGACGGAAAAACTCTTTGACTTGTTGTCTACATCACTTTATCTCCTTGCCCGCTCGCTGAAGGATGAAATTCCAATTACATCAATTGACTCGTAGTGGTCCTCCACGGTTCGATATGGACGCTCTATCGTGAAATCTTAAAACGTGAAAGATGTGGAATGAGTCTCCTCTTTTGGTAGAAATACCATGCGCTATGACAGAGGGCTCTTTCACAAAGGTGCAAAAAAATTTCTTCGAAGCTGTCGATGCGTAGGCGACACCTCTAGTGTTTGCAATGTCCGTAGGTGACAATTACTATTTAGTATTAGGTTGTCCGTCTGCCTTATCTATAGGTACAAATAAAAGAAATGGTTTCCTAAGGACAATAAATATAAAATTACCGACAGGATCGATTTTACGTCGATCGTCAATTATCTTACAAATCGAATAGATTTATTTATTAGACTGAATTAACTGACTTCGATCTTTCCTACTCAACAGTAAGCTTTGCAAATATCGATTTATAGTAAACTGATATCATTTATATCGACTATGATTGGATCATCGATTGATAGATGTTTTATTGACCAATTTCCGTCGTGACGGCTACGCACATCAATTGACTGATAGTCGATCCGTGTCATAGAGGCAAACGTAGATCCATCGTGTGTGGGTACTTTAATATTATAATGTTTTATAATATTTTCTTAAAAAAGGCAATGATCAATTTTGTTGCCGTCTTTTGGCCTACTTGTATGTACGTGGATTAAATGGCAGATTTTTGTTAGTAATTACCTCACGTGGTTAATGGTTGGTAGGTTGAAAGAGCTCTCGAATTTGAATTGCAACATTTTTTAACTGTTCAATAAGTGAACGTAATTTCTAGGAGGCTCTTTTTATTATTGTTATCATATTCACTTCTATTTCTTTTTTTTGGTCACTCGTCTAATATTTGGTGCAACTGCCGCCTTGATTGCGGACAGTAGAGGTCTAACTTAAAGAAAGCTTGCGAAAATTGTGGCTAGACAATCATGTGGCAATTCAACTTACTTGCCTTGCATTTCTTTGGACTATCATATTTGGAATTGGAAGTTATAGATTTGCAATTTCGTTAGAAAACCTACACACCCGAGAGTTCTTTAAAAAAAAAGTTTTCGAAGGTGTCTGAGGTCCACCCATTCGTACTTGGCCAGCGCGCTGGACTATGGTCTATAACTTTCTCATTCCGAGAGAAGATCCGTGCCCAGCAGTGGGACAATAATGTGTTGACGTCATTGCATAAATAAAAATAATATTGTTGTGACCTTTTTCAAAAATTCGTCATCATCAATTCTCTGTGTGACTTTATCAGGACGTAACCTTGTTGCTTTGAACGATAATGATTTAGTTCAAACGCCTCGGAACGTTAACGTGTGTGCGTGAATTGTTAGCGGCGTTTACATGTGTGTGTGTAATGTTAGCATCTTGTGTATTGCGACTTTCCACATTTGAGTTCTAAAATAGGGCTTAAGTCTTTTCACTCGGAAATAAGCACCGACGGCGAATGGCGACCTTCCGACTTTATCCATCCTTTCACTAGAGATCAGGCATTCACTCGGCTTTCTTTAAACGTTTGAAATGTTATATCTTTTAGAAGTACGCGAAGCTTTAGCTTAGGTTACAATAAGAAACGCTGTTTTATAATGGATACGTTGAAATTAGTATAATGTACATCGTGAAACATATGACAAAGATTACTGTTAAGTTCTTTAAGTAATTAGTTGTAAGTTTTGAATAAAAATTAAGGTTGGTTTGATAGTTGTTAGAATCTATTCTCAGTGCTTGGAAATATATATATAATATATAAAATTCTCGTGTCACAGTTTTTGTTGCCATACTCCTCCGAAACGGCTTGACCGATTTTTACCAAATTTTATATGCTTATTCAGTAGGTCTGAGAATCGGCCAAAATCTATTTTTCATACCCCTTAAGGGTTGTCCACCCTTAACATTTTATTTTATTTTTTATATGACAAAACAACGTTTGTCGGGACAACTACTACTCGTATATAATGCTTGAATATTGGCATAAGTATGGAATCTACTGTTCATATACATATGTATGTGTAAACGGATGCTAAACAAGCATCCTCTTTATATATACGAGTGAATATACGAGAAGTACATACCGTTGTAAGTAGTTACGGTTATTAGCAGGTTGTTAGTGGGAAGTTGTAGTGGGTGGTATAATAACAAGGCACGGACAAATAACTATTTTAATAAGAATAGATCGATATTTGTATGTATATTTGACAAATATTGTGAATGTTACTATAGAAATCTAATTCGTTTACGTACCGCATTCCTATATTTAGTGAACAGACGAACGGATAGTGTAGATTAATTGACATGAATTTTCAACACTGAGCTGTGATCCAACATAAATAGGTAGATAGTTTAATTAACACTCGTCATAGACTAATGGACTCTAATTAATAGCTGCCATCGGCGTAGGAAAAGAAGGAGCGGCAGGTGAAAACATGATAGACATGCAAATTTTGATCAAAAACAAACAATTTTCTCCTTTCTCGCCTTTTTCTTTGATTGGGAGCTCAGACTATATATTCACCTCAACCTTATAAATCCCAATGATAACTGATCTTGCGACTACTCTTATATCTAGCACATACATTGAATAGATTTCAAACAGCGAGCCATTTGGCTATTAAACAAGCAACTCTGATAATGAGCACGAGCGCTTAAATATTTTGTCATATGTTTTGCAAACATTTCACATTGGCGAATGTAGTTCAAACGGGTAATCATTGCGAGTCAGATATCGTTGCTTAACTATGTAATTCATTCATTATGTCCAACTTAACGTGTTATATAATCATGTTTCAATTTGCGTGCAGTTGAAACAATACCATGTTGTTTAGTAATAACTACAATTAAATATGGTGGATGCAATAGCCAGGATCGGCTGTGTAAACTCAAATAGCTCATGTGGATGTTGCAGGCAACAAAAATCAATTAGTAATGAAATCTCCTGAATGTAATTTATCACTTTTTAGGGTTCCGTACCCTACAGGGTAAAAACGGAATGCTATGATCTTAGACTAAGACTCTGTCCGTCTGTTTATCTTTCACCAGGTTGTATTTCATGAACCATGATAGCTAGACAGTTGAAACTTTTACACAAGACGTAATGCTGTTGAGACTATAACAACAAGTACTAAAACGGAATAAAATAAATATTTAAGGTACAATACAATAAACGCGGTTTTTTTACCCGTTTTTTCATAGATACCATTATCTATAAAAGAACGGGTAAAAAACCCTTCGCTCGCGAGTCCGACGCGCGCTAAGCCGATTTTTATAATACTTTATTGATCTTTCTTCCTGCGAAGTTATTCTGGTCACCAACGTACACAGTTAAGCTTGATCATCGTTGCGTTATTACTGTCTCCTTGGTAGACACGGGTAAGTGACCCATGTTTAGCAGTGGGACAGTAATGACTTACTTTGGAAGGGTTTAAGCCAAATTTTATCGCACTACACAAGTGCGTAATGGTAGACTTTAAATGCCTTTGAGCATACGACGTTTACTTTTACCTTTCTATAGAGTTTTATGTAAGTTTCAACAAGCAGAGGTGCGAGCCTGGGGCTCGAACTTCGAACCTTCCAAGCTAAAGGCAAATTTTAACCACTAACCTATCATTAGTTTCAAATGCTATTGGAGGCATGTTTTAACGCCACGCATAGTGATTATGCGAAATCTTTTATTAAGGGGAAGCTTATATTAACTCTTGCGTCCAGCTTACAAGTTATTAATCATTTATCGTTGGTAATCATTATACACGGCAAAGGTCGTCGAATATGAAGAAATACCCACAAAAAAGGATGTACCTACTGTATGTAGAAGGGACTTTTTACAGGATTTTGATATAAAAACATTTTGATCGTTGACTGTACACGTATAGCTCACCTGGGTACTTGTAAGTATGTTATATAACATATTTTATAAACCTAGTATGTAATCTTTAATCCTAACCAAATCTACGTCGAATCAAATAGCGTCATACGACCTTGAATCACCTGACATCACCGCGCGCGTAAATCTTAACTTTATGTCGCTTTTACGGTTAGTGCAGGTAAAGAAACGGGAATGGTCTATTTAACCACGATAGGGTGTAAAGTTTAATGTCATCCCAGTTACCTAGGTTTATTGTTGGAGAAATTCTTATCCACGCACGAATTTGATAAGAAGTCACGCCTAAGATTAGTTGGCTTATAAGTATGACGAATAACAATTTTTATCGAATATATATATACATAGTCGTATATATACATCGTAGTTACATTCTTGTATTACAGATATAGATACCTTCCCAATTGAACCATACGGACTCTACCACATTATAGCTTTATTTTTTTTTTATTTGACTGAAGTAGCAAACGAGCATGCTGATGCTAAGTGGTCACTGCCGCCCATGGACATCTGTAATCAACTTCATACAGAACATGAGTTCTATCTGAAGTCAATAACAGATGCGTAGCTACTCCCGAGGACTATGATGGTCGCCTCATATAAGAGTGTGCCGGCAACCACACCCTTCCATCGAACGCAAAAAATAGGTGTGGCGGTGGTACTTCCCAGGTCGAACTACACTGGTCCTACCACCTTCATTCTATTAATGTAGAAATAAGATAAAAACTTCGCAGACGTTTAGACTTCAAATTCGCAAATCTAGCATACTTAATTAAATACGTCTTTAAATACGTCTCTCTACACAACTTACTTCCGTTAGCACTATGAAGTGACTAATTCAGACATGTGTATGATTGAATCAAACGTGTGCTGTGTCATATACCTTGAACAGTTTATGACTAGTTTATATTATTCATAAATCATTTTATGCTATACGAAAAGTTTCAGACCAATACTTTTCTCTGTAACTTTTTTCCAATAAATAAAACGATTAGAGGTAGTAGAACCAGTGTAGTTCGACAGGGGAGGTACCACTGCTACCTCTATTTCTAACGTGAAGCATTTCTGCGTCCATGGGCGGTAGTGCCCGCTTTCCATCAGGTGGATTGCATGCTCGTTCGCTACTCCAATCAGATAAAAAAAACTGGCCGGGCCCCTGATGGCACCACAAACAAATACACCGAAGCAATGAATAGCAGATTCATTGCTTCGGTACAGACCTCGTACAGAATGCCAATTTTTTTGGCGCTAATAACAGATGTCTATGATTGGCACTAATCACTTACCATCAGAAAGATAGCGTTTTTGTTTGTTACTTTCATCAAATTGGTTACTTAATTTCTTCCATAATTATTCTCGTCTCGTATGCAGAAAAAGTCTCACACTCATAATATAATCATGTGAATCGACTTCGGATGTGTGCGAAGAAAATACATATTTATGCATCGCGACGATATGAATTTTAAATTTATTACGAGACATGCATCACACATCTCATTTTACTTTATAAGTAAGTTTTTGCTTAATATGAATGCAGATGAGTATAAGCACGCCTAGAATTGATCTGCGGATTATGTTTACGTAATATATTTTATCGTTTCATGCTTGCATCAACTAGTGTAGGGTTAATAAATTTGCTGGTATGAAATCTCAATGGATCGTATATATTTATGATCATAGTATGGTTTAGTTAAAAACCTAGGTTTTGAATTCAATATAGAGTTTTACTTAAATCGATCACAAATGCGTCGCCATTCCTAATAGACTAACATGCATTAAAATTTTGCCTAGCCAAGCCCTTAAAACTACAAACTCCAGTACACTACACTACAGAAAGAAAATAAGGCAAAATTAGTTCGTTTTTCAGAACATGATAATGATGATAAAATTCAAATATAAAAATGTTTTCGTATAATTAGCTTTACACCGCGCGGTTTTACTCATGTTCTAAAACATCGTCGATAGTAGGTACTTATGCCACTCTTGCGGCATCCTTAGTAAAAAAATAATAATCCATTTTCATTGACCTCCAGCGTATGTAATAACTCTTAGTACCGGGAGGGCAAGCTCGATTTTTGATGCAGACAAATATTTTTTTTATAAACTGTAGCATAAAACGTACTAAATAAATGGCCAATCAAATTGAAAATTGCATCTCTGACAGACACTTTCAGAAATAAGCGCGTTCCAATAAAACAAATAAACTTTTCAGTATTAGTATTGAAGATACGTATTGTGTCTTCGAGGAAAACAATAAAGCAATATTGGCATTATGTAATCGATGGCCAGACATTTCTAACGTGGGTCTGGGTTGCAGTGAAAGTGATTCTCTGTAAAAGTAATGTTGGTTCACACTTGTCCGACCAATCTGTCGAGTTCAACTTGTTCGTTCACGCGAGTTTGTCCATAATTGATTTTTTAAGGGTGGCTTATTTGAGTTAACAACAGGGCTGCGATCATTTAGAATCAAGTAGAATAGGGGGAAAATCAGACGTGTACAAATAGTTTTGTCTTGACAAATTATTTCTTGATGCTATTTTTTTATCTGACTGAAGTAGTAAACGAGCATGCAGTCCACCTGATGGTAAGTGGTCACTGCCGCCCATGAACATCTGTAATCAACTTCATATAGAATATGGGTTCCATCTGAAGTCAATCACAGATGCGTTGCTACTCCCTACCTATGATGGTCGCCTCATGTGAAAGTGTGCTGGCAAACACACCCTTCTATTGAAACGCAAGAAATGCTTAACGCTAGAAATAGGTGTGGTAAATTTAACTAGCCAAAGTTTCACCAACCCGTAATGACAATAAAAAATAAATAAACTAGGGTTAATTACATCTTAATAGAGCGGGTGCTCTATAACATATATCTCTGAAGAGAGCTCCACGAATCTTCGAAGATTGACTAAAAACTGCTAATTCCTGCCAGTACTTAATATTGATAGGTTATAATTATGTAGCACCTAAATGTTTATATACTTTTTTATTGCGCAATAGAGTTCTTGGTATAGGATTTCGATCCGATGCGGAAAATTTTGCGGGACAATTTCTTAAATGGCTTGGACTTAGTTTTTACTAGTTGACCCGGCGAACTTCGTTCCGTCTAAATGTCAAAAATCTAAAATTATCATTGTTTCTCTGCTATATTATACATAAAAACTTTCCTCTTGAATTACTCTATCTATTAACTGCATTAAAATCCGTTTAAACGATCTAAGCATACAAAGGGGCAGACAGCGAGAAGCGACTTTGTTTTATATTATGTAGTGATAGTTTTATTGGATATCCATCCATCCATCCATCCATCAGCCTTTTGATGTCCACTGCTGAACATAACCCTCCCCTAAATGGCGCCACTCCAACCGGTCCTGTGCCCTCTGAATCTAACGGTTTCCCGCTGTCTTCTTTAGGTCATCGGTCCACCTGGTAGGGGGGCGACCTGTACTCCTTTTGCCTAAACGTGGTCGCCACTCGAGGACCTTTTTATTGGACATATTGGAGTATATTGATATATTGTCATTTTGAAATGCACACAACCCTCTATGCAACTACGGTACAATGTAAACTATAATTATGATTGTGTTTCCAAGACATAAAAGGAAAAGTAATTACCGCATAGCATTTTACGCATCATGCGTTTCAATGAGCTTGAGTAAGACTCGACTGATTCGTTACGTTTAATATGCCATTAGTTTAATTAATTGTACGTATTAATACATAAATAATATATTTTAGTGGAACCCGTACATAATTACGTTCAGTAGAATTTGAGAAAAACCATCACATAGACAGACAGCTTTTGGGGACTGTTTTATAATAAGTATATTAATACTATTCGTCTCATTATTTATTATGAACTTTGTTACATTAATTTGATAGAAGTTTTTAAGTATAATGAATGGTCCTACTTATCTACTTCACATCATTACCTTTAAATGTGATTTTCTAGCTATTTAATTTTAAAGCGGACTTGCATGAGACATTAACATTTTAAGCAGGTGTTAATCCTTGAAACCTGTGGGTAAAAATTAGAATGCCGTGGACTTGCAACTGTGGGCAGTATACTGCGACAGGATTTCTGAAACCCACGTCATTCTTCGAACGTCTCTTTCATATTAAATCTCTGCTAAGGATAACTTGTCGGAATGTTCCTATTCTAGATTAACTAGAATGTGAATTTAAAGTACTGTTGTCTATATATCAAGACTAGATGAACCATGTGTTGGTTAGAAATTGGACTATGCACTTAGCGCACACGTAGTAAGGGTACTGTTGACCTATAAAGGTGGATGGACTAAAAACCGGAACAGTCTAGTGTAGAAACGCTAAAAATTGGTGAAAAGGCTCGGAAGCTTATATGAACCGGAACATAGAAATCTTGCAATGGGTTAATGATTGTAAATCTTATTTATATTATAAATGCGAAAGATTGTGAGGATCTACGTGTGCTTATTACTCTTTCATGCAAAACATATCGGTCGGATAATCCCAAGGCTCAATTTTTATGACCTAAATTAATACATGAGTGAACGAATCGGGCGAACCCGCGGGAATGACTTAGTGATTAAATATTACCAGTTTGTAGATTGAATATTTAAAGAGAACACCCAAAGATTACCCTAGTTTTGGACAACGTTATAACTAATCGAGTTACACGGACAGACGTTGCTAAACTTTGAACAGAAGCGCATCTGTTTAATAAAATTACAGTGAGCGCCAGCGAATCGCATTTTGTCGGTTAATTATATAATTCCGCTCATAATAGCCTGTAATACGATAGTCTTAATGGTCACAGTCGCGCGGTCTGCAAAGATGAAGACTAATGAACCAACAATGAGCGTTCGAGGCTTCAAATTAAATTCGGTTGTAATTAGATCCGCAAAATGCTCGCAGAATGTTATACACCATTATACACCTACACTAACACAACTGTAGTGTTATTTCATTGAACCACAATATAAATATCATACAGTACTCTAACTCTGCCGTGTCCTTGAATTTTATACCTACGGAGGCGTTGGGCGAAAGATTGCGTTAGGGCTGCCTGCCTATAGTATTTTAATAACATCAACCAGTATGAATACTTTCTTTCTGGTTGTTTGACAGTAATTATTATATATTTTTATTAGCTTTTTATTAGCTTCACCTGTATGTTTGTTTGTAACCGACTTCTTTGGGCGCGATTTTGACCCAGTTTAAACGGCCAGATTTCGTTCAAACTTTGTAGATTTATTGAGGACCGATGACAATACACTAATTTAATAAAATTATTCCATGTTTTATTTTGACTAAAAAGTAGAAAATAAATAATAGTTAAAAAAAACTAAAAAGCACGCTTTTTATAGAAAACCGAACTAAAAAATAGAAAATAAATTTAAATGAATTTAAATTAAGAAAATAGTGTTAAAAATTTCAATGAATATAAATTAATAATAGTGTGAATAAAAAAAAATATTTTAAAAGAAGCTATTATTAATTTATATTCATAAAATTTTTTAACACTATTTTCTTAATTTAAATTCATTTAAATTTATTTTCTATTTTTTAGTTCGGTTTTCTATAAAAAGCGTGTTTTTTTAGTATTTTTAAAACTATTATTTATTTTTTAAACAAATATAATTCATGTGAATTGTATAGGAAGTGTTGAATACATGTAATGTTTTTTAATTAGTCGATTTAGGTTATAAAAAAAAAACTATTTTTTTAATATGTGAGACTTTTAATAACAAATCATTATTTTACTAATAATAATTACAAATTTGACACTGAAAAATATTTGCGCCTCGACTGAGACGTACGAAAAGCTTTATTATTAAATTTAATAGTATAAAAAATTCGCATTCGGATAAAAAGCATAATAAAAAATAATTTTGGGAAATATTGACATGGTGGAGAAAAAGGAATATCTTTCATTTGTTTATAAATACCTGCAGCTACTTTACAATTTATGTGTGTTGTTTTAAATGAAGTTCGAAATATTTCCTCCAATTTATCTACATATTGCACAAAATCATCCCTGGGTATTATTAAAAAACTTTGTAAATTATTTTTGCAGTAGTCTCGGTAGCTTAAATACCGACTCTCTTCGTTGAAATTATGGCTTCTTTGATCGGGCTTTATATATGACTTCAAGGCTTGACAATAATCTTTCTCCAAACAACGTTTTAGGAGATATCCACAAATATAAAAAAAGAGCTTTTTTTTCAGGCAAGTCTGTCATCCCTGTAGCTCCGGGATCAGAATAGGACTATGACATCCCCTGCCTGTCGTAAAAGGCGACTAAAAGGGGCTTCCGTGTTTGCAGAGTGAGAGCTCGAACCGTTCGGTCAGGCAATCCCGGGAAGGACGGCGGTATGTGTGGTCGCATACCATCGTAAAGACTAGACGAAGTGGTGGGCCCAAACGCCCGTCTGGGAGGAGCCCGATGGGGCAACGCGCTCGGAGGATTCCGGTTGAAGTCGTTTCGAGATCCCGGAGTCCTCCTTTTTAGCGCCGAGAACGGCCACCGGGGGGGTTTTAGTCCGGTAAAAATCACACATAACCCTGCGTCGCTCCCACGGCGTCGGGTACCTTTTGAAAGTTTCCCCCTCGACAGCAAAAAAAAAAGTTTAAAAATGTAATTATAAATTTAAAATGATTTATTTATTTTAGGTAGTTATTTATTTATCGAACAATATTCTATTTTTTGCAAAAATATCACTTACCTATAACTATGTACTTTATTGAAAAGAGATACACTTCGCCAATGGCATGTAGGACACACATACTTACCTATGTCACTTCCCTTTATCATAATATTCTTTAATTATTTATGGATCCAGGTATTACATTCGATAGAAAAGCTAAAAACCAGTTTATTAAAAAAGAAACAAAGAAAGAAGGTAGTTCTAGTACATTAAAAAACATTATAATTGTCTTACCTTTCGTAGTTTCAAGGTAATTTAAAAAATGTTATCTTTGGATATGTTAATGTAGAATTCAAACAACCAAAAACAGCACAATATAGTCTACAATTCTTCTTCGCCATATTATTAGTAAAATAAAAAAATCACTGCTCAAAAAACCGTTACACAGTCCGCTCGTCTCTACGGCACATTCGGGTCTGTTTGTAGACCGAATGCAAACCGAAATCGAGCCGCGTAGGTATAACTTGCGTTTCGTGCGCTTCTAAGGAGTTAGACTACTGTAGATATTTATACCGTGATTGAACAATCTGCGAATACACCTTGTAACATTTAGAGTTATGTATTTTTGTTTTTACGACTTTGTTCTCGTAATATGAATGATTATTTTTTGATCTCATTTAAGTAGTAAACGAGCATGTAGTCTATCCAGTGACATAGCCACGGCTAGGCACGGGCCATTGTCCACGGCCTCGCACTTAAAGGGGCCTCGCGAGGCCTCTCTTCTTGCCTCGAGGAGGCAGAGACATTTTCAAGGACACCATCCAATGGAATCATACAAAGGGGCCTCGCTGATAAGAGTTTGCCCACGTCTTTTTGGTCCGCGCTACGCCACTGAGTCCATCCGATGGTAAGTGGTCACTGCCGCATCTGGACATCTTTACGTAATTTCATATAGAACAGGGGGTACTATCTGAAGTCAATCACAGATATGTTGCTACTCTGGAGAGTAAGATGGTCGCCTCATATAAAAATGAGCCGTCAACCACTCCTGTTAAAATGTATCTGGAAGACTAAACACGATAAGGATAGTTTGTTTAATAATATCATCTCATTGTACTTTCATGAATATTGTAAAATTAATTTCATACATGGCAAGTTAATAAAAAGTTTATTAAAATATTCATTATTAATTTTCTGGGCACTTCGTAATTTGAAACTTACATTACTTATTGAAATATGTCTTTACAAACATAACAGAATAGTAATAAACTTTGCGCAAAACTTCATGAGGTTGCGCGCCCGAAAACTAATTTGAAATAAAATCGCGCTCATATATTAAATATTTGCGAAAGATTGTGATTTACGAGTTCGTCGTTTGCCAAATGGTACACATTGGGCATTTTTTATATTACCTATTTTATTACTACCATTCGGAGGACGTTTAGGTGATTCATAGTTGTCCGAATAATGGCTGAATGTGGTACCCCGGTTGAACTGCACTGGTTATAGCACCTAGTAAACTTTCTGAAAGTATTTATTTGTAGACTAGTTGAATCCCGCAGCTTCGCCCGTGTTAACAAAAATCGATTGGCCCGTGGGAATAAGATATTTTCCCATACTTAAAAGTATCCTATATGTTAATCCAGAGTGTCAGCTAACTCCCTACCAAATTTTACGAAAATCGCTCCAGCCGTTTCTACGTGAAGAAGTAACAAACATACACACTCACAAACTTTCGCCTATATAATATTAGTATGAAGTATGATAATATAAGTATGATGATAAAATATCCATCATATTAACATTATTCAACTTTATATATGCGTGAGTGAAGACTTGACCAGTTTAAAAATGAAAGTTAATTTGCAATAAACGGCAGACTTGTATTTTTATTCTCCTCAGTAAATTATTTGATTTTTATGAAGATAAACAATATCGGATATGTACTCGATCACTCGGCAAAATTAGCCTTGGACTGCCACTTTTAAGATTTTATTTAGCCTATTAACGATAGCGGTGCACTGTTTGCATCGCATCTTATCTTAATTTTACATGGGCATATACTTAAAATAGCTTTTTGATTTTATTATGCGATATTATAAGCGAAGACATCCCTACTAATACTAAGCAATATAGAACAAAATCATATCCATACAAGATCTTTTTATGTATAAGTAAAAAGTCGTCAAACCTTATCTTATAAATGTTATAAGTGCAAAAGTATTTCATAATGTATGTATGTTTGTGTGTTTGTTACTCTTTCACGCAAAAACTACTGGTCTCATTTCGCTAAAATTTTGCACACACATAGTTTATGACCTGGGTTAACACATAGGGAGATATATTATATTCGTCGTCAACCCATTATTGTCCCACTGCTGGGCACGGGTCTTCTCTCATGAGAGTATTAGGCCATAGTCCACCGCGCTGGCCAAGTGCGAATTGGTGGTGGTATATTATATTAGAGAGATTATATTACCGTAGAAGTAGACGTGAACGAAACGGACGAGACCACAGAAGTAACTAGTACGAAGTAGTAGTAAGAAGTACTATGGACATAAACTTGCATTTGAGAAGTACGTATAAAACAAATACAAATTTCTTACATTTATATAAACAAATATATGACATTTTTTCGGGCGTGATGTAACATTTTCAATAGCGACACGCCCGAAAAGCACGTGATAGTCATCTTATTATTGTTATCAAAACAAATCATATCATTGCATGATTCGTGCAAAACGTATTTATCTATAGCGATACACATCATGTATAAGGTAATCTAGAGTTAATAGTTAGGGAGTTAAAAACTAATTTTGATTGAATAACTTATATTCGTTATGAATAATAATTAATCTATCCAATTATTACCGGTAAGAACAATGTATATTTTAGTGCCATCATGTACCTTTGGAATTATAATATCGTCATACTCATAATTGTCTGAATGCTAGGCAGGGATTTCCGCTTAGCATAAGACGCAGTTGTGGCATATTCTACTGATCTGGCGAATTAAATTATTGTCTTCACAATTTTTTAAGATTTTCTACAGAACTCTCAGATATGTAGTTTTCCTAACAATATTTGCATCGTCGTAAAGCATTTATAATTAAATTCTAATCGCACATAATTTAAGAAAATTTAGTGTTGCGCGCTTAAGATTTGAACTTCATGAGTTCCCCAGTTTCGACCGTTAGGCTATCATAGCTCTAAGAATTACAATAATGTATATGTATGTGTATGTATGTTCACGAGTAGATGTCTTTGAAAGCGGGATGCTGCAAACAGTAACCAAATTGAAATTGAAAGTATCTACAAGCTATTCTTATGAATTGAAAGTAATTTTACAAAAATCAGTATTACGTTGGTGAGATTGGAACGTTATAAATTGTTGTTTGTACATAATTTTAGTCACTTTTGCTCTAACGTCATCGTAATAATAGGTATTTATGTATGTACAAACATGCATGATAAACGCACGACGTATGTATAATTAATGTTATTACAATTGCGCATTGTGATGATTTTAAAGCAGATTCATTTTGTAATATATCATTCGTTTAATTTAGGTCATTTCATTTATGTGTATTGATATATAGGCCTGTTTTATTAAGTGTATGTATTTAGATACTTAGTTATGTTTTTACATTTATATATGTTACTATTTGAGCCAAGTGTTAATCCTATTTGACTATTTTTACGTTATTTATATACCATTTTCATACTTAGTATTTATTAAAAGGTCTACTGAAGGATTTTTTTAGATAAATAAGTAGTCCCTTTGTAAATTATGTTTCTAAGTACTCTGTAGTTTTGTGTTTAATATGTCTTTATAAATATTTTATATAATAAAAGTTTACAATAGGACAAACTGAATGCCATATGCCATTCTCTACAAGAGACTAAAGTATACAAAAGACTAATATATCATATTTTTTTATTTTTTTAATTAAATTTAGCCGTAAGGAATATAAATGTATATGTAGTATCCTTATTACCTATTATTATATTATAACAGTATTTATATTTTATTTTTGTAAAAAAATCAGCTATAAAAATTCAATATTGCTTCCCATTTCACGTTTATTTCACTTTGATAGAATTATTTCGTCCGTTTAAAAATGCGAAATGATATTTTCACGTTCATATAATATTATTTAAAGTATCTTTCCTGTCTGTCTAAACTATTTTAATATCTTCAGTTTCAAATTCGTTTCAAATTCGAAATTACATAGTGCGGCATTGGTAAATTGAGCAGAATTGA
Source organism: Spicauda simplicius (assembly GCA_949699795.1). Lineage (NCBI taxonomy): Eukaryota > Metazoa > Arthropoda > Insecta > Lepidoptera > Hesperiidae > Spicauda > Spicauda simplicius. Next base: position 8,383,173 of record OX453077.1, on the reverse strand, counting down.
CAAGATTTCTAGGATGCGGCGTACAATGCAGTATTTAGGCGAAGTATAGAGACAATGTTTTATATAACATCTATAACAATAAAATAATGTATAAAGATGTAACTAAAAATCAGGGCTGCTAAAAATATTTTGGAAATATGTACTCCTTAGTGAGCCTGAGTGTGGTACATTTTTTTGGATAATTACTTTTTCAATATATTGCGTATAAAAACTTGGGAAATACAATAAGATAGCCAAGTGTCGGATTCTAGAATAGTTTTATCCATTTATCCGATAAGAGATAGGATTCCGGACACCTGTGGATTTGTCAATAATTTACATCAGACATTATCTAGCAGTAATAGCAATCAAGGATCCGACGTTCGAATCGTAGACACAAAGTACTGATTAATCTTTTTTGAATTAGCAAACGAACATGCAGTCCACCTGATGGTAAGTGGCCACTACCTTCCATGGACATCTGTAATCAACTTCATACAGAACATGGCTTCTATCTGAAGTCAATCACAGATGCGTTGCTACTCCCGAGGACTAAGATGGTCGCCTCATGTGAATGTGTGCCGGCAACCACAACCATCTATCGAAACCCAAGAAATGCTTCACACTAGAAATAGGTGTGGCAGTGGTACTTCCCCGGTCGAACTACACCGGGCTACCACCACCTTGAAAATAATAATCTAAAATGATGTGGTTATTGGAAATCAATTATAACCGCTTTACGGCGAAGAAAAACATCGTGAGGAAACTTATACACCTGAGACTTAAAAATAAGGTCTTAACTGTGTTTGAAGCCTACCAATTCGCGCTTGACCAGCGCGGTAGACTGTGGCCTAAAACTCCCATTCTGGGGATATCCGGGTCCATCACGCTTTGACAGCAAACCATAAGGTTATCAGGATAGGGAAAAAGAAAATTAGTACATATATGAACATTAATTTGCCCTTGAGAAAGATATATTTTATATTGCCTTATATTGTGGTAACTTGCAGGTCATAGGGTAACAATAGTATAAGTCCTCTATAAAATTTACTATTAATCTGAACTGTTTCTACACTAATTCTAACACAGAATTCATTCAGACACACTACATATCGAGTCCAATGAGCTCTTAGAGGTAACTGAACAACGAAATCACATTACTAACTGATGTTTAGCTTATTAATTTAAACTAGTCACCCGTCGCAGCGATCGAAATTCGACCGTAATTTAAATTAAAAAAGTAAACTTCATATTGTCCAAAGTAGTACGAATATTTCTCAAATTCAAATAAAATGTAATAATTTTCAAGTAATTTTGAACGCCCCCATTAAATTTAAGAAAAGGTTTAATTATGTTCTATTTCGTTTACTATGTATGTGCTTGTGACAAATGCACGGTAGAGTGTACAGTGATTAAGTTGATTTTATGTATGATATATGCATTATTTGAAAAAATATTAACATACTGCACTTCTTATCTACGTCCATTATAACCGTGCAAAATTTCATACCAATCCGTCCGCGGCATATTACTTAAAAATGCGTCACAAGTTTTTGCTTCACGTATTAAAATAATAAATTAATTAAACTACATTGTCAGTGCACTAAATATTGCATTAATGTTGATGTGACTTGACCCGTGAACTATAGCGTATCGTAGTTCATGCGAAATTAATAGGCAATGGGCTGAATAACGTTGTAACATTATATTTGCGTTTTCCGCATGGCAGTACCTTACATCACATGTCGTGACATAAAAAGAGATATGTATATCCCTTCGTGATTTGCGGAAACTATTGTCGTGTATTTTTGCCTTGTTGCCGTGTCAATCCCATATTTTGGGGTTTGATAATATAGATACAGTTAGGGCCTTCAGTCTTCATCTCCCTAAAACTAAGCCAGAAGTTGGATTTTTCTGAAAAATTAAGGAACAAACATCGATATAGAAATACCCTAGATACACAGGCGCAAATAAAAATGACACCTAAAACTGTTGTCAAATGTACGTTGTTATTTATAGACGACCATATATTTTTACAATACAACCTTGTCAATGATTTAAAGTTGTATTTACAACGCTTTAAGCAAAATGCAATAAAATTTTACGACGCTCTGCTACTTGAAATGAGCGCTCAATTTTGTAATTGAGCGGTCTTTTTTACCGGACAGTTTTGAGACGCTGAATGTGTTTTTTAGGTTTTTCTATATCAATGTTAGCAAACGAGCATGCAAGCACGGCTGCTCATGGACATCTGTAAGCAACTTCAGATGATCTGAAGTCGATCGTTATCATACTTATACTTATGCTTATCATACTTCATACTTCATACTAATATTATAAACGCGAAACTTTTTGAGTGTGTATGTTTGTTACTTCTTCACGTGTAAACGGATGGAGCGATTTTCATAAAATTTTGTAGGGAGTTAGCATAGCGTTAGCGAGTTAGGGTATCAACCCAGGATTAACATATAGACTACTTTTTATTGTGGGAAAATATCTTATTCCCACGACACAATCTTTTTTGTTAACGCGGGCGAAGCTGCGGGATTCAACTAGTACACTTATAAGAAAGTGGGGTGTATTGCTTCATATGGAGATTTTGCCCCTGCTTAATAGATTCTAAGAATAATTTATCGTTAGATTTGTCTTCTCTATTACTAGTAGCTTACTCCATAAAGAGTACAATGTAGGTACTAACCTTTTCCAACCCGCATATTTGATGGTTTTTTGGTTTATATTTTTTTAAATAATTTTGCTTTGCCTTTATTTTGGATAAGCTTTCTTACGTTAAAGGAATAATAATGTTATAAGATAATACTCTCTTAAATATCAAATTAACGAGATCTAAAGATGTTGTTAATTATGTAATAAGTCATCCAATTACCATTCTTCTTTGTAAGTGTTATACTACCGGTTAATTAATGGTCGTAAACGTTGTAATTAACTCTTTACAAACAAAAATAACTTCAAGGCGTGGTAGCATGCTCTCTAAATGAAAAGGTTTCAAAAAGAAAGTTTTATCAAATTTAATCTATACGCAAAAGCGAAAGGATGCTCACCGTAATAGAGAGTCAAGATTGGTGCATAAATATATATGAATTTGAAACAGTGGTTCTGATATGTACAGTACTCGGATATGATTTTATGAAATTAAACTTTTACCTAAGCAGAAATAGTTTAAAATTAATTTGTTTTGATTAGAACCTATTGTAACACTTTCTTCACTATTTTTGAAAATTATCACCTAAGTTGAAATAAGAGTGATGGGAGATGAAATTGATGACATAAGAGTTACAATTTTTGACGTAAGATATGTCTGAATAAATGGTAAAGTTGACCCACGTGACGCAAGGACCTCTATACCGGTTTTACCAAAAAGAGACTCCAGGTACAAACATTTAAGAATTTTGGTACCTTTATTTTTACTAGCTTATTTTCTCCATCGACTCGACTCTCGCCTGTCTGACTGTCGACTTTGATCATTTCTGCCACAATAATAAGTGTTCCATGTGTTATTAGTCCAGGAATTATCTGTCTGTCGAAATTCAACGAGAACCGACCGGAAGTTTTTGTGTCAAAGAGTAACATATACACATCCTCACTATTTTTATTTTAATGAAACATATCGTCTATCAAAAAAATACAATGTGAAATAGATCTAACATACGTAATTTAGTTTGAGGTTTTAAATTTGTATGAATTTTCTTAAAAATATTCTCACAGTGACTAACTTATTAGGCATGTATGTATTGTAATATGTTTACATCAACTTCCTGCAATTTGTATGAGATAACTTTTTATGTATTAAGGTCATTAAAGGTCACTGATCTCTTAATATTAATGTAGAAAGAATGATTTACGAATTATATCTGTCTTTGTTTCATTCCTTGATAAATGCTATGTAAAATATATATGTTAATCGGCAAATATCTGTAGGACCTCCGTTTTTTTTTATCTTATTAATATTTTAAATGCGAAAGTTTGTTAGGATGTATCTATGTTTGTTATTTTTCACGACAAAACTACAAGTCGTATTTCGCTGAAATTTGACACACTCATAGTTTATTCTGTTCGGGTCGTATTCCGATCCGGTGGTAGTGTAAGAAAAAAAACGTAACTGACAACTTGTAAGTGCCCCCGTAGGCCTCTGCAAAATAAAGATGCTCATTACCGTGGTAGACTTGACCAAAACGGGCAGAGTAATAACCTTTTTTTTTGTTATCGAGGGAGAAACCTTTAAAAGGTACCCGACGCCGTGGGAGCAACGCCAGGTTATGTGTGATTTTTAACTCACTACAACCCCTTCGGTGGCCGTCCTCAGCGCTGGTTCTAGCTCCCCCTCTAGTCACCCGCAACCCCAGAAGCCCCCTTTCAGTCGCCTGTTAAGACACGCAGGGGACACCGTAGCCGTATTCTACTCCCTGGCTATAGGGGACCGCAGTACTAACCTAGTCATTTCTAGCGTGAAGCAGTTCTTGCGTTTGGGTGGAAGGGTGTGGTTGTTGGCCCAGTAATATATGAGGCGACTATCTTAATCTTCGGAACCCTCGTCTATATGAAGTTGATTATGGTCGTTTACTGCCTCAACCTAAAAAAAAAATCACATATGTAAGTATTACTATAATTACTATAACTTTTTTTAATTAATAATCACTTTCGTAGCTGTATTCATGTTTATATCTAGCATTCGCTTAAAAATACAGATCTTATATGATGTAATGAACGAAAAAGGTTGCCAAAATTCGTGTTCGCAATTAGCACGGCGGTATGAGTATTGATTCGAGTGGTGTATTACAGCAAAGGCTATATCCGAAGTGCTCGCTACCCGCATAACGAGCACGGCTCAAGTGATATGAAATGCAATTGAACTGTAGTGGAGCTCTATTTTTAGTTCGTTGTCGATACGTTGTTTGCGGTTTTTGGCTGTAAAGTATCGGGCTGTTATTTCTCTCGTTAATCCATTTTTGTCCCACTTCTGGGCACGGGTCTTCTGTCAGAATAAGAGAGTTTAGGCCATAGTCCACCGTGCTGGCCAAGTGCGTTTTGGTGGATTTCACACACCTCCGAGAACTTTTTTTTTGAAGAACTCTCCGGTGTGTGGGTTTCCTCACGATGTTTTCCTTCTCTAAAAAGCAGTGATAATTAATTTCTAATACCTACATAAATTTGTGGTGCGTGCCTGGGTCTGAACCTCGGACCTCCCCACTCGAGAGGGCAAGTTGCATGTTGTCTTGTTATTTATGTCAAGTGAGTTTGGAAATTTTACGCCACCTCCTAAACCTTTAAACATCTAGTAGAATCAATGTTGTTCGACCGGGGAGGTACCACCGCCACACTTTGCTCTAGCGTGAACATTTCCTGCGCTTCGTAGGAAGGGTGTGGTTGCCGGACCATTTTTATATGAGGCGAACATCTTCTTAGGGAGTAGCAACGTATCTATGATTGACTTCAGACTTTGTTTTATATGAATTTGTACACAGATGTCCATTGGCGGCAGTGACCACTTACTATCAGGTGGATTGCATGCTCGTTTGCTACTTCAATTAGATAAAAAAAAAACCTTTGGTGAAATATAGTGAGATTTGTCACGCCCCCTTAACTAATAACTAAATTCAGATTCTCGTAACTTTACATACTTTTACATAAAAACTAGCTGACCCGGCAAACGTTGTTTTGGCATATAAAAATTTAAAAAAAAATTAAGGGTGGACAACCCTTATCAGTAAGGGGTATGAAAAATAGATTTTGGACGATTCTCAGGCCTACTCAATATGCTTACAAAATTTCATCAGAATCGGTCAAGCCGTTTCGGACGAGTACGGGCACGAACGTTGTGACACGAGAATTTTACACATTAAATTATGAGATATTAAGCCGAACCACTTCTTCCTCTGTGTGAGATTTAATAAGATTTGACCCTACCCTTACCATTTCCTAAATGTCTCACGTAATTAATATTTGTCCCCTTCATATATGAAAATTCTGTTGGTGTTTGTTTATATCTGCAATGTTTTGAAATGTAACAATTGTTTTTAACACTTCTATGGTAATGGGAAATTCCTTTTTAATTATTATAAGTCTGAGACATCGCACAGTAGCTAATATTTTGTATTCATTATGTGTAGATATCATTTCTGAAAAAGATGACGAATAGATGAAGATTTTCGGGGTGGTAGAACCAGTGTAGTTCGACCGGGGAAGTACCACCGCCACACCTATTTCTAGCTTGAAGCATTTCTTGCGTTTCAATAGATGGGCGTGGTTGCCGGCACACTTTCACATGAGGCGACCATCATAGTCCTCGGGAGTAGCAACGCATCTTTGATTGACTTCAGATGGAATCCATGTTCTGTATGAAGTTGATTATGGATGTCCATGGGCGGCAGTGGCCACTTAGCATCAGGTGGACGCATGTTCGTTTGCTACTTCAGTCAGATAAAAAAAAGAATAGATAACCGACTTCTTTTGAAAGGTTTTAAATATCATGTATACGTCTTTTGTTCTGTACAATGGTTATGTTTATCAAAATAAATGTGTAAATATTTATAATATATGTACGGATAGTGTAATTTACCACTTTTATCTTATAAACAGCCTTATCTTTAAAACTTCGAAACGTCCATTGTTTTCGTTTTTTAATAAAACTGATAAAGATTTGTTTGTGATTTATTGAGTGCATATACTTATATGTCCTTCTTTTATTTGTACCAGATTTAGTACATGCTCATGATAAGATTTTATTGAATGTTATTATTGTGCATTTAAAATGTTCTATAGAGAAATGGTAAAGAATCGTAGTGGTACAGTAGGTGTTTCTAAAGACAACAAGTTCACCTGATATGATTGCTATTGCCTATCGTTCTTCTGTGGAAGCGGCAAATGTTATTATCATTTACGAACCTAAAAGATATTAGGTATTTTTTTTTCCTCTTAATACAAATGTCCTAATCTGGGTCTTAGTCTAACACTTTGGTTATTGATCAAATATTCATTTGCAAGAAATAATGTGAATGTTTTGAGAATATTAAATTGCAATGTTTCAATAAAAGGTCGCCTAAAAAACCTCCAGCCCCTATACCAAAAACTGGAAAATGAACAAACAATAAATAATATTTGTTACATCACTAGTACACTTGTTTACAATGGCTTTTCATTCGTATTGAAATTTACACGAATAGAAGTAGGAATAACATTCTTTCATATCAAAAATACTCATATAAAGTTTAATCATCTGTTTCATCTGCTAGTAGGTATAAGGCGCCTTTAGCAATCAAGATCCATTTTTTTCCACTTTCGTAATCAAGTAGATAAATTGAAAGAGTATAACAGTAATACAATAACAATAAATCGTTCTTTTGTATAAGAGCGGCTCAATTTAATCGTCGCACTTTGTTCACTCAGTGATCATTTATTTGAACTAGTGATGTAACGAATGTTCGTATTCGCATTCGCGTATATTCGCATGTTTTACATATTCGCAAGGATTGTCTTAATCTTTTGCGAATTTAGAACTGTAGTTCGACGGGAAATAAAGAGGTCACCTTATTTTTTTCTTTTTTTTCCTTGTCGTTTCTTTTTTTCTTTTTTTTCTTTTTTTGCAAATGAGTAAACAGTCCGTCTGATGTTAAGTTGTCACTGCCGCCCATGGACAACTGTAAGCATGGGGTTCTATCTGATGTCAATCACAGATGCGTCGCTACTCCCAAGGATCAAGATGGTCGCATCATATAAAAGTGTACCGGCAACCACACCCTTCCATTGAATCGCAAAAACTGCTTCACGCTAGCTAATAGGTGTGGCAGTGGTACTTCCCCGGGTGAAATACAATGATTCTACCACCTATAAAAATTTAAGTCGAACTGCAGTTTGGTCGCCAAATCTATTCGCCTACTGTCTACCGCCCACTGCCCACTACTACACCACTTCTATAGTTTATACCGGTTAATATGTGTAGATGCAGATGCAAAAACAAAAACTCAATATTTGCATTCGGAAAAATGGGTATTATATTCGCATTCGCATTCGCGTTCGCGAATGTTCAAATAGTAAAGTTCGTTACATCACTAATCTGTACAGAAAATAAACAAATTCGAGCAAACCAACGTTTAGTTTAACGTGCTTTAACCAGAGCGAGACAATTTACTAATTCACTGTCTCCGGTAATCGAACCTGCGACCTTCGTTTAGCAATGCCAACTGTTAGTGCAATATTACCAATCTCACGTTTGATTCTATTTAAACTCTGTTTGGCCTTGGAATGAAAGGAAAATGAGTCACGCTTATAAAAATCTAAAATGCAACTTTTTACGATACTCTGATAGTTATTTTTTGTAATATTTATAAACAAACTGTACGTGTCACCTAAAACGGAATGTGCATTGAAATAAACTAGTCACCCGTCGCAGCGGTCGAAATTCGACCGTAATTTAACTTAAAAACTAAACTTCATATTGTCCAAAGTAGCACGAATATTTCTCAATTAATAAATTGTATTGATTTTATTGATTAAAGAGGTTTTAATTAAATGAGCATTTAAATGGAATAGCGGGTATTTTGAAAAAGAGATCCCACATTTTTAACGGTATGTGTTTTCATAGTAAGACATCGAATGTTTTATTTCGTTTATTATTTATGTGTTTGTGTCAAATGCAAGGTAGTGTGTGTAATGCGTATTTAGTTGATTTTAGGTATGTTTTATGCATTATTTGAAAAAAAAAGGGATTTGGTAATTGAATCCCTGGTTTATATGAACTTGCTTACGGATATCTATGGGCGGCAGAGGATAAATTAATGATTTTTTACTAAATCCAAATATTACTTAAGCATAATTTTCTTGCGAAATTTTGTTCTCAAAATCCTGGTCAATGTCAATGTTACATAATGCGAGACTAAGGCAAAGCACCTTAGTATACAAGATATACATATAGTACCGTGTAAATAAATATAATTATTCTATGTTACGCCCAAAGTAAAAAAGAAACTAAAGGTAGATATTTAACATGTTTTCTTCAATCATAGCCCCACTCTACGATTTTATCCTGTGTCGTGGGTACCATGGACACACACAAGACGAATACACAAACACCCAGACCCAGAACGGGAATCTAAGAGTTCAGATCTGTCTGGCCGGGAATCGAACCATTGCGGACCCATTGCGCGTCCGACCGGTATCGTAACCGCTCCGCCACGCGGGTTATCTAAATATTATCTATTATAACTTTAATCATAAAACGTTTTCAATTACATAACTTAAATTACTATTTATTGTAAGAGCAATCAACCTATATTTGTAATAATCCAGATCTTTTATTAAACACTCTTTGTTATTGAATCTTTCATCAGTCAATTGCGTAGTTTTAAACAGTGTTTAATAAACTTATTGAATTTATTTTGTTTCGTTACAATGCTTACACTCCAAGACCCGATTTATCCTATACTGGATGTCTTTACAGCTATTACATCGGAAGTAAATTGAATAAGTATTATAGGATACATTCCTTAAAATCAATTTACTTTTTAATTTGTGACTGATCGAGATCAGCTAGTATGAAATTGAACGAATTTAAACGGGTTGTTAAGTCAAATATAAGATTGAAAACAGCAGATTTTTCAAATCATTTTTCTTTTATAATTTATGGGCAGACATTTGATAGCAATCTCACCTGATGGTAAGTGTTGATGCGGTCGAAGATGTAGCATGTCCAAATTGTATCTTTCGGGAAAAAAGCGCATTCTATTCCCTAGCGGTGCTCACTAAAAACGTTGGAACAAAACGGGAAGTGCGACAAGGTGGCATGTTAACAACATAGGGATGAAACGATCGCCTCGCGCCACGGTGACGGAAAGTGGATGGGGATGGCTCACCGAAAATATACTTTTATACATAATCATAAAATATACTTTTATGTAGCACAATTTTTACTTAATTTTTTATATAATTAAAGTACCAAAAGGATATGCACTCCACCCGAAAGTAAGTCGTCATTGCAGAGCATGACTATCTGTATACAATTAATACACAGAACATGTGTTTTTTCTGAAGCCGATTACAGATGCGTAACTATTTACTGTTGAGGTCCAATATGTTCGCATCATTTATATGACGCCGGTTTTCACGCCCTGCCACCGAAACGCATGAAACAGCAAGATTATGGTGCCTCCTTGGCCAAATGAAATGTATAATTTATGGTAATTACGACTTTTTTCAAATTTTCTTTAAAAAATCTCTCTTTTAAAAAAAGCCCACTCTGAATAGATGGCAGTTTGAGTTGATTCTAAACAATGTTAGCAACATTTTAAGATCGGAAACTCTTCAAGTCTTGTCGAGCGTAGGTACTTAACTTGAGTCTTTCAGATATAATCTTTAGCTTAATTCATACCTATCAGATCGGCACAATCAGATTGGTTGCCGAATATTACGTGATTTATCAAAATAGGATTTAAATTATCTTAATGAGACCTTCTAAATAACTTATCTTCTGGTTTTTCGATAAATAAATATTGATATGCAATTGCACAAATTGATTTACTTTATGATAGCTGCATATGGATTATTTATTGCAATACAGCTTATGTGAATGTACATGTATTTAACGCAAAAACTATTTTTACTCTAAGCAAGATTTAAGATTTATTTATAAAAAAATAAAGTTATTAAGAAATGGCTGAAGCTATAGTTGAATAAAAAAATATAAATTAAATTAAAATGTACTTTAAAATGAAATTCCATTACGTTATGAAGAGTTTTCACTGAGCCATGAAAATTTTCTATCTAGTTTATTATAAACTAGCAACACCGACGCGACTTCGTTCGCGCAGACTATAATGTAATCTATCCAACCATTATACATTTGAGCACTCATGGACATGTCCCCCATCCGTAATGGGGATGTGGTCAATAGTCATAGTCAGCAGTGGGTATTGATGCTATTCCGATAGTAGTCCCAAAAAATTTTGCGACGATTGCGTAAGGGTACACTGATAATTGTGCGGCGACGGTGTCCAAGTCTTTTGTAGTTATTGATATGCTCCCTTATATTGTAGAACATTTTTTGTTCTATTATCAATAGATATCGCAGTGTGTGCAAAGAAAAAAATTTTTTGAGCTAAATTTTTGACACTTTTGAATCACATTACTCAAGTTTTAGCAAAGACGCCTTTCTAATAACAAAAATAGTCTATGTTGCTCAGGGATAATGTAACATGCTATTGGTGAAAGAATTTTTATAATCGGTTCAGTTGTTTTTTAATTCATGACAAACATACAAAAATACAAAGTTTTCCTGTTTATAATATTAGTGTAGATTTACTCTCTATAATATGTAATATGTTCTGTTAATAAAAATAGCCTATATTGCTCGAGGATAATGTAGCATTCTAATGGCGAAAGAATTTTTAAAATCTCTTCCGAAGTTTTTAATTCATGACAAACATACAAAAATACAAAGTTTTCCTCTTTATAATATTAGTATAGATTTACTCTCATATTTTTACCGTTGAAAAACGTAAATGGAATCTTGATTGAAAACTCCATTAACCTGTTTCTTTAATAGGGTCAATACTACGATGACACTCGAGTCTCCGCTGAAAGTTTTATCATGCAATCAAAGCGCTTTGAGCTGAAATTATACCGCGGTTTCCCACTTAAGGCTTTCAGCTTTGCTTTTTCGCAAAAGTTTTACACTTTAAGTGCTCCGACCTTACGTTGTGGAATTTTTGAGTTTTTAATATTTTATATATTTCTTTAAAGTGGTCAGCGATTTTATTATTAAAGGTCGGTTGAGTTGAGATATTAACTTTTGTTCATTATATAGCAGCATTCGTAAGAAAAAATTAGTCGGTATGGGCTATTTGACAATGCGAAAAATTACGTGTAAATTACTGTTAATAGTATATATTGTGAGTTTAAGAATGGTTATTTATTAACATAAGTTGAAAATAATAATTAAATTTATTTAAAAATCCTTAAATAAAAATGCATTTTTTTAAACGTTTGTCACGTGACACAAAATGCTCCTGATTGGGCGGGTTTATGATGACGTCACTTGCTTGTAAACTTTGTTTGCCTACTTGCGCCCACTTGTGTTATTTGGCTTTCGATACTGTTTTAATAAGACTTTCCTATAATATCCATTGTTTTTGTATGATTTGTTTACAATATTTTACAAATTCTGTCAAGTACTCTTACCATGGACAACGATTTCGTAAAAGCAGACAGTAGAAACCTGCCCCAAGTCGACGCTATCATGGTCGGATTATTTTTCAAAAATAATTCTTAAACAAGTCTTATTGAAATCATAAGACTGTAGCTACATTTTTAACTAATATTAGGAAAAACAGCGGAAATATTCGAAGTGAGTTAAGTGAGCACGAGAACAGAATGTTAAAAACATTAGAGGTATTATTTATAACCTCAAATCAATAACAAAATATTTACATTCTGAATGTAATTAATTATTTAAAACTTTAGATATTATGTTTACTTACATCGAAATGGTCTTCACAGAAAAAAATATTTGTACTATTTGCTATGTCACTATAATCCCTCCGAGAATATTCAAGAACTGTATATATTATTGGGTTAATGATAAGAACATTTGCCCTGCATAATGTTGAATCTTTCAATAATACTTATTATGTCTAAACCTATGAAAAAAGAGGTTATCAATCACACATTTACACTCAAAAACTTTTGCTGTACATTGGAATAAAGTCGCGGGCAAAGCTTAGTATAATTTCAATAATGATCCTTAAGTTATATGAACTTCTCCTATTTTTGGCTATCAATGATATTAATATTATTACATTTTTAACTAGTATTGTATGTTTTTATATAACATGCAAAAATATCACGGAAATAACTTATCGAGCATTGACAATATCTAATCAGATATGTTCATGCACAAAATGTTTTAACGTCTGTACGTATCTCGCCCGGAGTCCGCCACTCAGGCTATCAATCATGGCCCAGATACGATCTATATTGCACTCCGTCATACATACTTATATACTATCACATGCCTTTATATATTGTTAGTTTTACATAAGATTATGCAACACGTGTGTTATATGTTTATATTTTGTATGTTTGTGCCAAGTATATAAAATGTGAATTAAGTGAGATTGTAAATGTGTTATTTATAAATTGTGACGTGGATTTTACTTTTGATCGTTATATATAAAAATACTAAGTATATAAGAGTGATGTTTCACTTAGGAAAAAATAGGGTTTCAAATTAAATAATGAAATCAAGGCGATAAAGTTTTTGTGTATGAGAATTGAAGTGTAGTGCTAAAGATGGCAATTTTGGATACTTTGCAGTTATCGAACCAAGTGGAGAAATTGGCGCAGGTCAGCCGTGATCTCCGACGGAAGAATAAGCAGCTTCAGAATCAGGTGGGTTTTTATATATTAAAAAAATAAGTTAAAGAAATAAATTGATATACATTTTTGTCGATTTAGTTTCAGCGATTTAAACATCGATTTTCTTTCCTATTACAAGACATTTTTTCCTATTAAGAATATCTATTTAAATTGAATTATGTAGGACTTACTTATAGCTACGTAATTTTCATAATCTGCTTTGTTATTGTTGGCAAAGAATAATTAAATTTTATCTTTAAATTTATTATTTTACGTTGATAAATTTGAAGCATTTATCACGGTTAAAGTCTGAACGTGTATTTTTAACATTTTTTCTACCTTCGTTTAGCTGCAGACTTTATGCACTATGAAGTTTATAGCTACACAAACATAAGACTTAATATCATCATATGAAATACAAATATTTACCTTACAGATGCGCTTAGTGTGCGAGGAACGCACAGAACTTACCGCAATAGTACAGTCTCAGCAAAGGGACATCGCCGCCCTACAGCAGTCGGATGCACAAAACAAGGTTGGTAATAGTTTTACTTACATATCAAAAAATTACACAATGAAGTACGTAAATATAGATGTTCAGAAGGTTTGTGATCAATGCAATGTTATCGGTTACTAGATCAAAATAGGACAGTAAAAGGATAGGATACGGTAGCAGACTTTGTATATCGTTGGGAGGTTGTGTTTGACTTCAGATTGAACTCTTGTTCTGTATTTAGTAACTACAGACGACAGTGACCATTTACTGTCAGGTGGGCTGGATGCTTATTCTGCTCCACCGGATAAAAAAGGAAATTTATCCTTCATTTTAAAGAATTAACACAACAGCCATTTACATCTGATGTCTTGAGTCACTGCAATGCTCAGTCACCAGTACCGGTAGTACGTGTTTATTCAGTGCCAAATTAGCCACATAGCAAGAGTAGCAAATGCTACGGGCCCCACGACTAGAGGGGCCCCTCTGCTCAAAAATATTAAAGATATAGAAAGTAGATATAGAAAGTGTTATTTCTAAATTTTCCCAGATTAAATCCAGAAAAGTTTACTAGTAACAGTTTTGTTTTATTTAATACCCTTACTTAACGCAATCTATGGGCCTTCTGTCAGAATTTGCTACAGAATCCGCGCTGGCTTAATCCGGCCATGTGTTTATTGCTTCCTCAAAACCATCAGTGTACATATGTTTTCGTCGTTCAAAGTACATTGCAAGTAACAGCTGATAAAGTAAACATAAGCGTGTAATTACATTGCAGTTCATGAGACGAAACTTAAACGATGTTTTTAGGGAAGGTTCCTTAAAACATAGACTCATAGTCTCATACTCATATTTTATTCCATACTGTTAGTACTCTTACAATTAGTATAGAACTAAATAAGATGGGGGAACCGGGAAACCGTTGGATTCAGAGGGCACAGGACCGGTTGGAGTGGCGCCATTTAGGGGAGGCCTACGTCCAGCAGTGGACATCAAAGGCCTGATGGATGGATGGATGGAAATAGGATGGGATTGTAGCTTTTTAAATGCATCAATTCACTCGCGATTTGTGGACTGAAATTCATTTATATTCAGATATTGACCGTACTAGACCCGAGCCAAGGCAGAAACGGTCATAGTTTTTGTGTACGTGTTACATCAACATTTTTAGAAGAAAATATTATTTTCTCCGCTAGCCTTGTGTCTGGTGCGTCATTGTTGACGTATAATCATAGATAGGTAGCCAAGTTATTTTACTCGTAAATATTCATTGTTGTGGGTTGTCTAGCATAGCTGTTACGTGTTTTTATTGTGACGCGTTTACATATTAATCGCCACTCTCTAAAGACTTATAACGTTACAGTGAGCGAGAAATATTGTTTACACTTACATACACACTAGTGATGTACGAATGTTGTAATTTAAACATTCGCGAATGCGAATATGTCCCACCGACATTCGCGAAGATTCTTTTTTTTTTAACTTGACGCCAATATGGGCAGCGTTATAAGAGTAGTGTAGGTTGTAATTTAGACGAATTTTATTGGTTGTCAAACTGCAGATTGAGTTGAATGCGTATAGACTTGGCGACCTTGTTTTTGGTCGTTAAGCTATAGTTCTATATTGGCAAAACATTTGCACAATTATTGCGAATGTGAATACATAAAGGCGTGCGAATATTCGCGAATGCGAATTCTTGACATCACTAATACACACACAAGTCTATACTTGCGATGAAACAAATATTCGCATGTTTTTAGATATTCGCATTCGCATGAATTAGAGCGAATGTTTTGCGAATATTATATAAGTATATTAAAATGAAGACCAAACTGCAGTTTCTATTCGCGAATGTCGTTTTTTTCAGTTTTTTACGTATATAGTTAATATAGTTTTTTAGGTAGGTATTTTTTTATTTTTTTAGGCAAGGGATATTCGCATTCGCATTCGCGAATGTTCGAATATTCACATTCGCTACATCACTAGTCTATACGAATAGTTATCAGCTGTAAAGTGTAAACATTTGGCTCATGTCATTACGAGTATGTCTCGTTAAACGTAAAATATTCTATATGCTCTTCTTTGCATATTAATGTATGCATAATAAAGTTTTCGTTACAATTCTCTGCACCGCTGTGTTATGGAAATGGATTTTTCATGAATGAAAGATGTACTGAAATGAAATAGAAATGAATTAATGTAATATTTAGATTCAAATTATTAACATTTGTATTATGTAACTCACTTTTCTTACTTATGTTATTTACTTGTATCTTTTTTATACAATTGAAGAAACAAATGCAGTCCACTTAAAGGTAAGTGGTCACTGCCATCCATGGACATATGTAATCAACTTAATATATAACAGGGATTCTATCAGAAGTCAATCACATATGCATTGCTACTTCCAAGGACTAACGTGATCGTCTCATAAAAAATGAACCGGCGACCACACTTGTCACCGAAACGGAAGAACTGCTTCACACTAGGAATAGGAGTGGCGACGGATCCTTCCCAGTCTAGCCATGCTTGTTCAATCATCTTACATCTACATGAAGGCTGTGTCTGAAAGATATTGCAAACATAGCCAAAATATCATCAATTGTATCTCTCGGCAACCCATTATTGTCCCACTGCTGGACACGGGTTTTCTCTCAGAATGAGAGAGTTTTAGGCCATATTCCACCGCGCTGGCTAAGTGCGAATTGGTGGACTTCACAAACCTTCGAGAACTTTTTTTTATAAAGAATTCGGGTGTGTAGGTTTCCTCGCGATGTTTTCCTTCACCGAAAAGCAGTGATAATTAATTTCTAATACGCACATAAATCAGTGGTTGAACTTCGGACTGGCCTGGGTTTGAACTTCGGACTCCCCGATTAAGCGATCACTTGTATACAATAACTTATTTTTTTTACACCATACAAATTTTATGATAAGCGTACTCTGAAGTTTTGATTTAACGTAGTTTGTGCATAGCAATTTTCAAAGTTCGTTATTTCTAGTTACACAATCTGTTTCAGTGGCGTGATAAGAGCGTGCTTTTAATATGTCTAGACTTTTGATATAAAGTCGAACATTGGCATAACCCCGCTACATGCTCTTATATAACCCGAGCTCATACGATCCTGAATTTTGAAATAACATGTAAAGAGAACTTGGATATTCCCGCAAAATAAACAAGAGATTCAGCTTTTTATATCTCGCTTAACATTTTATTTGCTTGAGCCAGATAGCGACCTCCAGAGAAAAGCTTATGAAAAGATTTTTAAACGTCTAAAGGTTAAATACACGTGTGTAGTTTCGAAAATGTATTAATGTTTTTTTGTGTTAAAGTATTTTATAAATTTGTTACATTAAATTTATCTTTATTGTGCTGCCACACAAAAATGTTTACAAACGTTAGTAAATGTTTGTTAAGAAACATGCGATCAAAATGTTAGGAAATGTTTTCATATTAGTTAATGTTAGTAAACATTTCTAAAACTAATCATTCTAAAAAAATCATTTAGGCAACTGTCAATGCCCAAATCCTTGATATAATCTTTGGCACTGTACTTTTGTCTAGCTTTTAGTGCTTAGCGCATCCAGATTTTGCGCTTTTTCTTTTTTGAAAACAAAGAATAAAAGATAATCCAATGAGCAAATCTTCTTCCATTTTCGTGTAGACGGCTCTTAACGTGAATCCAAACTGCGGGCGATCCGATTTTTCAAATGTTATAAATGTTTGTAAACATTTTCCATCATTGTGGGAACACTTAAAACTTTTAACAATTCCTGACAGAATGTAACAATTTCTAACATTTGTTGGTAAATGTATTAGTGTTAGAAAATATTTGTAAACATTTTTAAACAGCAGTGTGGCCTTCGGTTAATATGTTCCTTGTTTTGAAGATTTATAGATTCTTAAATGAGCTAAAACAGTTTAGAATCTTTTTTATTTAGTTTTTCAGAGGATTTGGACTCTTTTGCAACCAGTGACAATCACTTGTGTTAATATTTACAAAATAGTGTGTTGGAGGACGAGCAATCAAAAGTTGAAAATTTGCTTAGTAGTCGTGTAATCTGTTAGTGACAAATCCATATTGTACAGAGTTAATAGCATACCTTAAAGGGCGCGTGAATTGCTTTTTATTCCGGGCATAGACAAGCGATGCGTGGATTACAGGCATAGTGATATAATATAGTTACATAGATTAATGGGCTACCACTCGATCTTAATAATATTCTAAAGATTGTATAAATTTACTGAACTGGTTTTGTTTGTCTAAATTATCGTGAAACATTGCATAAGTTGCAACCAAATATTGGTATGTATTGATACGTATTATAAAGAAGTTATATAACAATTTTCATATTCATAATAGGTATAGCGGAAATATCAACTGTGGTGTACAAATCTCCTCATATATAACACTTCCGTCCTCACGATCTCCGGATTGCGGTTGCAAGTTTAATTAATGCGAATTATATTTCAGCGTGCAAGACGGATTCAATGGACACGAATAATACATCACATGTGTAATAATCATATCCTATATACTGGTTTCCAGCGCAGTGTATGCATTCGTTCCAGTTTGTACTATTCTGACGCTTGACAGAAACCTTCGGCTGATGGTTCTTGCGTTTTGCTACTAGGGTGTGATTCTTCGCTCACTTTGATACGTGGCTTACTAAGCCCTGGAAAGTTACAACGCATCGGTGATTAAACTCAAACAAAACCTATGTTCTGTATGAAGTTGCTCACAGATATGCGCGGTAGTGTCCATTTACCATCAAATGAATTTCATGCTAGTTTGCTACTTCAATCGGGTAGAAAAAGTTCTCGAACCTAAAAAGCATTTTTCCGATGTACGTACTAAAAAAAGTGTAATAAATAAGGGACGGGTCGTCGAGACGGCGGCGGTTAAATTCGTGTGTAGTGACGTCATCTGCTTATTGAGCGACATTTGGTCGCATGATTGTGTCTACCTACGGTCAAATGATCACTCATGACCACTTCATAGGCTTCTGTAATCAATTTCGTGTTAAATTTGATATGAACGTATTCAATGCGTCTTTCAATGGTTTGGCTTTGTAGGTGGTAACGAATATGCTATATTGATGCAAAATTGGGAATGGTCGGGAAGTGAATGGGTGACCGTACGTGGCATAATAGAATGCGTGTTTCTGTGCTGTCTATAAATATAAGTCCATGCACTTTCGAATGAGGCATTGAATACATATAGGTATTTACAGATGCTAGTCAGTCCTAACGGAAATATTTCAAGGATACGTTTTGAGGTATTGTATAGTTATGTGTGAATTGTACGCACTAAAACCCATCGTTGGTCTTAATTTGCATATAAGGAAATCCCGAATTCTTTGACAGAACGGATCTGTGCTTCCGTTGCGTGTTGCCCTTCAGGCTCTTCTCAGAGCAAGTAGGGTAGCCCCTAAATTACAGCTCCCCTCAATAGGCACGACAACTTGTTACCACAATAAGTTGTATACCTATAATCTTTAATCTAGGCAATTTATATAAATAGATAATACTTTAAACAAAATCTAAGGAGGATATATAGCTGCAAGATTTTTAGGGCTGTAGCGTATCCATACGAATAATTTATAAGCGAGCTTCCTATCCGGATATCTCTATTCGGGAATACCCTGGTGAATATTGGACGAGGTTTATTTATGGTATCGCTAGTGCGCTGTATATAAAGAAACCTGTAAATAAATCGTTCAAAGTATTTGGATTTTTATTACGGACGACATTGATATGTAGGTTAGTTTACATATGTCTAAATTTCGTTATTGTCGCTACATCCGATGCAAGCTAACATTATGACAAGGACGTAGGTAAATGACGTAGAGTATTATCTATTCATTGCACTAATATGTTAATGAGGTAGGTAATATATGCATATACACGATGTGTAATATCCAAAATCCGAATAAACATTTAAGTTCATAATTTAGGTATTTTAATTGTTAACTTAGTCCA
This sequence comes from Spicauda simplicius, assembly GCA_949699795.1. Taxonomy (NCBI): domain Eukaryota; kingdom Metazoa; phylum Arthropoda; class Insecta; order Lepidoptera; family Hesperiidae; genus Spicauda; species Spicauda simplicius. Next base: position 8,363,356 of record OX453077.1, on the reverse strand, counting down.
CCAATACGCACTTGGCCGGCGCGGTGGACTATGGCCTAAAACTGTCATACCGGGAGAAGACCCGTGCCTAGCAGTGGGACAGTAATAGGCTAACGATGAATTGATAACTTGTAATTCTTCGTCAAAGCTAAAAAAACGGAGGTGTGTCAAGTCCACCAACTCGCACTTGGCTAACGCGGTGGACTATGGCGGACTATGACTATGGTGGACTATGGTCTCATTCTGAGAGAAGACCCGTGCCCAGCCCTGGGACAATGATGAGTTGGCAACCAACCATGTGTGCTTGTTACTCTTTCACGCAAAAACCTGTCGGATTTTGCTGAAATTAACAGACAGACAGACAGATTTTACTGATAGATTATGCCTCAGGGTACAATAAAACAACGTGGTGAAAGTGACCGACGGGCAGAGCCGTGGGAATAAGCTAGTCTATTATAATTTTACTGCACGTTATGTATAGTGACGGTAGTTTTTGACGAAACGCGTGACAGTTACCATACCGGTCTGACACGCAGTCCTGGTTCGATTCTCGGCCAACCAGGTATCTGAATCATAACTTTAGATTTTTGCTCTGGATCTGGGTGTATTCGTCTTTTCATGTGTCCATGGCGCCCACGACACAGGAGAAAATCCTAATGTGGGGGCTATTAGTGCAGAAAGTATTTATTGCGTTTATCATAGTGACTTTAAATATGACTATAGATTTTAATGCAGTTTTTTTTTAACAGAGTGAATCAAGGAAGGTTTTTATGTATAATAAATGCATAATGTAGTGGAAAAAACTGTTAATTTTAGATTTTTGACTTTTAGGCGGAACGAAGTTCGTCGGCTTGACCAGTATATTAATATTAATATCGACTATACATAATCGTTACAGAAGTGCACAGCATGCGGTGCGGCGACCCCCGACGGAGCGGAAGACGAGGACCAATCCTCGAAGCCGACGTTCAGCGTGCGGGAACTGCGCGCCATACTGCACGAGAGGAACGAGCTCAAGTTGAAGCTGAACAAGGCTGAAGAGCAGCTACAGGCGCTACAGATTGAACCGCAGCCGGATAGGTATGATATTATTGTTTTAAAACAGAACTGTAAATTTATCTTGCTCGTCCCTGTAGTTCCGGGATCAGAATAGGGCTACGGCATCCCTTGCCTGTCGTAAGAGGCGACTAAAAGGGGCTTCCGGGGCTGCAGGTGGCTAGAGTGGGAGCTCGAACCGTTCGGTCAGGCGATCTCGGGAAGGACGGCGGTATGTGTGGTCGCATACCGTCGTAAAGACTAGACGGAGCGGTGGGCCCAGCTGGGAGGAGCCCGACGGGGCCTCGCGCTCAGAGGATTCCGGTTGCGGTCGTTTCGAGTTCCCGGAGTCCACTTTATAGCGCCGAGGACAGCCACCGGGGGGTTTTAGTGCGGTAAAATCCCACATAACCCTACGTCGCTCACACGGCGTCGGGTACCTTTTGAAGTTTTCCCCCTAGAGAACAAAAAAAATATCTTTCTGTTACAAGGCAAGATATAAGTTAAGGTCAAATATGCACATGACAAACGCCACGGTACAGTAGTACACCATATCAACAGAGCATTTGTCAAAGCGCATACAAGTTGGACCTAACTTTAAGAACTGTTTAGAAACGTCAAATTTTAAAAATATATATGTAAACCGAATGTTCTCCATACTTAAATAAAATTGACTTATGTTTAAAACTATTTGAGAACGATTTTGTATCTCTCCATAAAAAGTCATCCTTAAGTTTTCTGCAATTTAATGCTTAATACTTACTTGCCTTAGGCTTTTCTCCCCCTCTTTTTGAATATTATTAGATCTCTTTAGAGCCTTATTGTGAGTAGACATAGCTACGGCTTTGTTAACGTTATGTGTGGTCACTCACATGTTAGGTTAGGATGAATGTGAAAGCGCACCCGTGTTCCCGCCAAACGGTGCAGAGGTGAAAACACAGTGGGGGTTTAGCCGGTAAGAGTCTGGCATAACCCAGCTGCTGCCCCGGGCGGCTGGGTATCCATGAGGATTACCAACTTAAAAAAAAAGGTTAGCAATACCATAACATAACGAATAACCGACATAACATAAGCATAATAATAGCATAACCAACTTAAAAAAAAAACACACATTTACCCCCAGCACGAGTTCAGACACGTCCCCGTCAATAAGCACGACGGCGGCGGAGGACGACGAAGCTCCCGTGCAGGGCCCGCTGCCCGCGGAGCCCGACGACGCGCCGTGGAAACGGAACAGTGGAATACGGAAGTTGTGAGTGTTGCACGTTTTGATGATACATGTTTGTTTTTTTATTAACACGGTTTAGGTTGGGTTGGGTTGGTTGGGTTTCTTTGTGGGAAGTGTAGGTTTTGCTTGATTTTAACGCATTTTGATGATAAATGTTTGTTTTTTTATTAACACGGTTAGGTTGGGTTGGGTTGGTTGGGTTTAAGTGGGGTTGTTTGTGGGACGTATTGTTTTTGCTTGATTTTAACGTGGAACGGGTATTCAGAGTATTTTAAACACACACACATATATATATATATATATATATATATATATATATATATATACTAAATATTAAATCGATTTTGTTATTTTGTATTAACATGAAACGGGTCCATATCCCAACTTTTTATTGAATAACACGATTTTGGTCGGGATGGTTGGGTAAAGTCGGTTTTGTGATGAGACTGAATTTCTTTTTTTTTTTAACATTATACGGGTATTCTTTATCCTAATGGAATTACTAAACCGACCCCACAGGCACTTAGGGTAACTAACTCTTAGTGCCGGTGGGGTCGGCTTGGGAAATTGAATATGAGTAAATGTAGATTTTTATAGAAATTGCTAGTGTATTAGTAAATAGTTTTTTAATGAATTTTGTCTTAAAATGATTATCGTATAAAAACGGATCATAGACATTCTAATATTGAATCGATCTTTATTACCCTAATTTTGAAATATATTATAAAAATGCGTAGGTTATTGTAACTTAAGAAAAAATTAAGTTTTTCTCTCTCAAAGCATGCAAAATCGGCCTTATGGTTGTTTGAAATAATTCACTAAATATGGGATCATTTGAAGTATCAAATACTTCTGTAAATATCGAAACATAAATTACTATGGCATGCCTATGGCTCTTGTTTATACACTTTTAACTAACACTTATGCCACGCATGGATTAACCAAATTGGGCTGGACGTATCAATATCACATATTTAAGGGATGTTCAATAAATACTTTTCCTTCTTACCTCTCGAAATCAATTGAAGTTGATTAAAACAGTTATAAAGACATATTGAAAGAACTTATGATGTACGGACGTTACTTTGTTTTAAAAAATCGGAATCTGCACTGTTTTGGCCTGTTGAGGTCCACTGGACAAAGGTTTCCCTGAATGGATCTTTTAGGCAATAGTTACTAAATCTATATGTTTACGACATTAATTACTTATGAAATATCGGAAAAAATATAGTGCGTACTATTAAAATATAATCAAATACTGTGCAAATAATTAAAAATCACTATTCACGATTTTAAATATTCTCAATATTTATTACCCAATACAGTACAGATAATGTTTAATTACTTTTGAGCAAATTGCATAATCTTATCTATTTTTTTATATTGTTAATATAATTGTTACGAACGACAAATTGTAAAACTTTTATGATGATATTGTTCTCAAGTAAGTGACAATGTGACTTTTTGAGAATAAATTCATTAAACCTAAACCTAAATAGTCTCTTAATAAAAGTACAGCTAAACCTATAATAGTCCTTATGTTCTTTTCACTGTGGCCAGGATACCAGTGTAAGTTGCATGATAACTTTGGGCCTTTCTTAAATAAAAGCCCAGTAAAAGTTGCATGGTTGAAATTATAGAAGCATTAGAATTCGTAAAATGCGAAAAAAATATCAAACTATTTAGTTTTTTTATAATAATATAGCACATGCCATATATTTGCCAAAGAATCGTAATATGTTTTGAAATTATTTATTATATGTAATTAATTAAACAATACACGAAGAGAGGAATTATTAAACTGGGTTTGACAATTTCATTTTTATTCTACTATAAGCAAATAAAGCAATGCTGCTTAAATATGTATGTATTTATAAACATTACAGTTTTTTTTTTTCAAATAATAAATAAATAATATAATACTCATAATTATACTTATATTTTTTTTTTATTAATCGGTGTTGACCAAATATTGAACTTCAAACATTTATAGCGCATTATTGATTGAACTGTACAGTGTTTCATTAATTTGTCGGGAATAAGAAAGAGATTTTCGATTACTTTCATACATGATGCTTATAATAATAATTTAGTCAAGTACCAAATGTCAGTCAAACTTGCACAAAGTGAGTTCCCATTTTTTTCTTTTTTTTAAACTTTAACCTAACGATAAGGCAGACGGGCTACCTGATGGAAAGTAGTCCCGTCGCCTATGGACATTCGCAACACCAGAGGAATCTCCAATGCATCGCCGGTTTTAAAGAAGGGCTCTTTTCGCACCTTTCATAAGGAACCCCATGTCATAGCGCGCCGGAAATACCTCAGGAGGAAGCTCATTCCACAACTCGCACGTCCGTGGCAAAAACGAGCGTGCAAACCGAATCGTGGAGTTTCTATTTGTTTGTTTATTTTATTTATTCCGGTACTAGAAATAAAGACCTGTAACAGGTTGACAGCAGAGAATTAGTAATGGGGATCAGTTTTAAAAGGGTAAAAATGCTATACAATACGAAATTCTAAAAAAAAGTAAGGACATAGGACGACAGAACTACCAATTCAAATTAGGCGAATAAAACCGACAATTTCTTTCTTAATCCCAATGTATATTATTTTATTACGATATGATACACTGTTATACCATGATTTGATTTATAACAAATATGTTACTAACCTTTTGGAGTTAAGATGTTTTCAGCGGGAAAGGTAATGTTAAAATTTGCTCGACTATCACGAACACTTACTGATTTGACGACAATTTTAATGACACAAAAAATCTCAAAAACCACATTATAACTTCTCGTTTGTAGATTATTCTACATTTTAAATAAAAGTATTTTTCATTGTTTCTTTATAAGAAATATATATTTTTTAATGGACATCAAAATGCATCTCAAAGTTACACATATAAATAAGTTCAATGGAATGATATGCTTAAAGTTCCTTGTTCTAAAAATGTTTAATTGGCTATTGATTAAATTATTTTTGAAAGTTGTCTCTAACAATGCATCACAGAAAATTTTATTATGCAGAAGGAACAATTTTGGATGTTTGCCGAATTTTAGAGAATTTTTGTGTCAAATAATTGTCCATTACATGTCTGATACACAAGGCTTTGAATTGGTTCTGGTACATTTTTCTCATTTTATTTATATATACATAATAATAATTATTTTGGGTAGAATTATGCGCATGAGTTTCTCATTTTGTTTATCAATTTGGCTTACTGTGTTGTTCAAAATTGTTTTGTTTTTTTGATTATCTTTTTAGGTGTGTGATAGTATAAATTAAGTGGAAAATGAGACCAGGGCCGAAAGAGATCTCGCAATGAAACACGAAACAAACAACACTAAGCACGAAGCACTGAGCATGGATATGTGGATACGTAACACACTTGACGCTTAATCGCTTCTCAGGCAACTCCCATCCTTTGTATGTTTTGTTTAATTTTTTTGTCTAATACAAAATCACCAGTTTTGATCGTAATTTTCTTTATAAATTATTAATGCAACACTTTGAACATCCTGTATAAAACACTGGACCATACTTTTAACTTAAATGTCGTTGTAAAGTAATAAGCTGGTCATTTCATAGTTTTGTAATATACTTTTTTAATTTTGTTCTAATTTTATTATATTAATTCTAGTGACTAAAACCAGTACATATAATCTGTGATTTTACTACTTATATAGTGTACTGTGTGACTGATAATTTTTCATAATATTATTCAACATAGTTTTTGACTTTTTGTTACTTTTTTGTTTGTTTTGAAAATAAACGTCACTAGTTAAAGTTGTTGGCTTTTATTTTGTGTTTGTTTGACTAATTTTCTCCCTTGATCATGATTTAATTGACAAGAGCTTAATATCTTGCCTCAATCAGCAAGAGCTCAAATCCAGTTCACTCAGAAGTGTAGGTTAGGTTAGGATTGTTTTTATTAAAGTATTGGTTAGCTTAGTTTAGTTTTTATTGAGGTGTAGGTTAGGTTAGGTTAGGCTGGTGTTTATTTTGTGTTTTGTGTTATGTTTTATCCCGTATTCCCATTGATGCGATGGAGTGTGCTAGGTTTCGGCTGGCGCTGACAACACGCGTGGAGGGCCGCCGCTCGCCGCCGCCGCGGATATCTTTCGGCCCTTGGTACTAAGTGGGACGGAGTCAGGTATTGACGTGTGGATGGTCGATAACGCTAACGTTATAAATAATAAACAACATTTTATATAGATTTTTATATGTTATAACGCGTCTTTGCTGTATAGTATATGACTAATTTGTATATAAATTACTGTATGAATTAGGTTAGGTTATAGTTAATAGCGTTGACTGTTAATGCGGTTGATATGTAACACATATTGCCTAACGCTGGTTATATTAATAATGCAGTTAAGGCGTGTAGTTAAGGCAAATAATAATAAATTTAGATCAGTTAACGTTCATGTCAACATGCCTGAAATGTATAAAATTAAAATAAATTTAAATAAAGCTTCTGTCAGAATTATATTATTATATATTTGGTTATAATATCTATTTGAATTGATTGAATTTGAGAATGTTGCGTTACGACGACGACTGCGTGTGGATTACGAGTGTACAAGAACAGTACAAAGCTTTGTGAGTGTTGTGCTTTGCTGAGTTGAGACCTGGTGGTGGTATTTACGAACGAGCATATTTACTTTAAAATTTTATGTATTAAAAAAAACAATTTAAGTACTAGGTTTAAGTAGATTACAAATTACTCGCTTGTAAAGAACGATTGTAGTTTTATTAATCACGTAAAACGCTTACGTACACGATATTATTTATTGGCTTTTTCATAATGGAAAAAATATATATTTGGAGAAAAATAGTATTGTCTAAATTTTATTTTCAGACTGCTTGCTTTTCTTATTTACGTTGAAATAATAAAAATAATCACAATAATATGCTTAACTAAATAGCACAAAAACGACATCGATAATACACACAGATAATGTAGTCACGAATATACAAAATAAACGTTACTATAGTTATTTGCCATTTTATATTCTGATATCATGTATTAAATATTTTTCAGCAATATTCTTACATTGATGCTAACATATTCTATATTTTTATAATCTTTAATTATTTTTAACTATTAATAATATTTATCACATAAATAAAATATTCGTTGTCCCAATCACTGAACACATTATCGGTTTTACAGTTTTCGCAAGCTCTTTGCGGAGTCTGATAACACCATGGGCGCTTTCCCCCGGCGATCGCTTTCCTCGCTCGCCAGCAAGATGGCCGCGCCCGGTGGACCCACCTCCGCTCCCGCGTAGGCACTCCGACCCGACAACCACCAATAACAACCCCCAGAAGAAGTTCAGACGCTATTCGGACATAAGGAATCCCAAACCGGAGATAGACCTGAGGCAGGAACTACTCAAACTCGACCTCAATAACAGAGAAGTGAACCGCTGGCTAGGCACGGAGTTCGAAGAAAAGGACGAAGATGTACGATCGGTTGACTCGGAGGTCGAAATCGATTTCAGATTCAACCATGATATACCGCTGCAAAGATCCATATCGCTTGACCGTGGTATTGAAATATTTAATTACCTCCAAACATTGAGCTCAGAAGGGTCAGAGATCCCTACAGCATCTTCATCATCCTGGACCATGCATTCTGAAGAACGACAGAACAGATTGATAGAAATGGATAGGAGTTTCGAAGATATCCCTGCTTCTCCGTATAAAGTGAAAAGCAGACGTGCATCTTTGGCCGTTCACAATGAAACGTACGCACAAAGTTTGGCATTGTTCGTTCTGAAAGAAAGCTACAAGGGCATGGATGATATAAGTAGTGGTAATCCTGCACCCCAGATAAAGAAACTCCAAAAAACTTTCTCTTTTAAGAATTTCGATGACATAAGGGAATCTGGGAAGAGCTCAGTTGAAGATCTTCGTGAATATGGAGACGCTAATGAACTTCATACTAGAATGCCGATTATCAGGCATTACCGGTCGTCAGAAGATAACAGCGACAGCGGATTATTGTCACCTCTAAAAGATAGACTAAAACCAACATTTACTTTCACTACTTATGATGATGTTAGAGATTCGGATAGAAGTTCTATGGAGAATTTAGATGACATTGGGAATTCTTATGAGCGCCGAAGGCCAATGCGCAGAAGGAGTAACAGACTGGTGGGTTTGAATAGCGGTAATTTGTTAACTCCATCAAGGAAGTCTACGTTAACATTTGAAAGTTACGATGATGTTAGAGAGTCCGATAAAAGTTCGGTTGAGAATTTGGAAGATATAGGAGGTTCCGATACATCTAACCTTAAAAATTATGTGCCAATTACAAAAACTATATCTTTTGAAGATCAAAAAGATAGGCCTGATGACAAAAAGGTAGAAACCAAGGGTCCACGCCGAAGGAGAGTCGGTATAATTGCATCTCCGCCTCTACAGAACTTGCTTGAAATCCGGGATGAAAGCAGTAAGAAACCGGATCTAAGGAAGGAGACTTTGATAAAGCAAAATTTGTCGCATTTTAAGAGTTACGAAGAGTTGATTACGCAGAAGAAGAGTAAAGTGCCACGTTCTGGATCAGCAGAAACACTATTAGAGCCGATTCCTTCAACATCAGGCATTATAAGGAAAGAAAGTAGCAATGTCTCTAGTAATATACGTAAACTGAAGAAGAACTTTACCTCTCGAACCTTTACTGAGACTAAAGAACGTGTTTTGCCGTCTATAGTCGTCTCCGATGTAGACAGCCCGATAGTTGAAAATGTAATCGTCAAAGATGAAAATGTTACTCCCACGAATGCTTCCAATTTAGTAAAACTAAGTAGTACTTGTGACTGTCGAATTTGTAGTGAAGATGAAATCGAAGATGGTATGTCTTTCTTACGTAGGAATTTGAAAAACCTGTTTATTAAAATTGTCTCCTGTAGAGATTATGGTAGGAAGTTGACGTATTGGGATGAGAATAATAATTTGGATGAAAACGAAATGTACAATTGCGTAATGCACGTTTTAAAATTGATGTTCGGTCTTTGGTTGAGGCATTTAGATCATAATTGACGTTGATGTTCATTGATGTTGGAAATGTAAAATTAAGTTTCTGTGATAGTTTTAAGGCATAATTCTTTTAATAAGATGTGGGATATTAGTTCACTGTACAATGTTATGGGTTCTTCTGCAATTCTCATTACCATTTTCATCAAGTTAATCCCAAAATATCATGACCATTTTATTTTCTATTACGTGATATTTCAAACATGTGGCCTCTGGTTTATCTTATCATATGCAAGTCGCTAAGCAGGCGTTAATTGTAAATGTTATGTTTGTTTAATATATTACTAATTTATTATTATTCTGTCAATTCTTATACATCATTATATTGACACTAAACACTTTTTTGGGTGCGTTCCATTAGACGGTCACAACGTCCACGCTTACGACCGTAGTTTCTCCTGTTCCACTAGCTTGTGAGCTTTACTGACGTACTGACGTACTCTCTACTGGAACGATCACTTTGACCCATTTTGTTAGATGGGTCGTCGTGAGCGTCACGTGGGCGTAAGTCACGACGTCATGAGTTATGTTTTCGCCGCGACCACATCGACCGCGGTCGTCTTGTGGAACGATGTTTTGGGCGTTTGGAGCTTTGTGAGCGTCTCCTGGAACGCGCCCTTTATGTATTATTGTCTTCGTTTGACAACTATCCGCCTTTATAAAGATGCGTTGCCAATCGTCAATATTATGTAATCACGACAGTTTTAGCATATAGACATGACTGACACGATATACGGCTGTGTATTTATGAAATTTTGATGTATATATTGTGTATGTTATCATGGCATTATAATAATGTATTTGAATAAACCTCTGTGTGAATTATACTGTATTTTCGTTCAAACCTTGCTTGTTATATTTAAGAGAAATTGTTTGATGAAGAACGAGTACGTTATTTAAATGCGAGCAAGTATGACACAACTAATGCAAGCGTCGCAGAAATGTCGTTATTTCTGTGTGATGTAATTGTTTACACAGTGCTCGTGGAATTCGCCTTTCATCCGCATAGTATGTTAATTTTGATGTATCCGCGATTTCAAACCTAATTTCATAATATGACGTTGCGTTTTTTGCCTAATCAATATTCAGCTTGGTTTATTGACAATGCGGTAGGTCTTTACGCAGAGGTATAATCTGAGTACATTATCAGAAGGTGGGTGAAACGTCAATTGTTTACAATCTGACCGCTTTTAAGGATGGCTTGGACTGACTACTTTGAGGATGTATTCTAAACGAGTAAGAGATATGCTTGAAAAAAAGAAGCTTGTGTTATTGCTGACTATTTAATAATACAAATTGTGGGAAAAATAAAGCGAAAGTTTAGGACTTTTGTGGTCCACAAGTGGTGTCTAAGTAACCCCGTGGTCATGCTTGGATCAACGAAATGTAGCATATCTTTCGAAAGAGCTGTTTTGTGGTATGGGTATAGAAAATATAAATGTCAAAACGATCACATACATCCCGTGAAATATACATAAGCAGTCTATATATACATGGCTTCTATATGGCCTAATTTGAGTGGTTTTTGCTTTTGTATCAGTATAGGGGTCATACATTAATTATGTCACATATTTATGATAGGAAGGTCAAATTAATATATTTAAATTAAAAACTGTTATTTAACAACACATGTGGTGGTAATTGAATAAGTAAGAAATATGTATTAATCGTATATATTATATCAAATATATTGTGTCTCATATCGCTACTTCAAAACAAAAGGGCTTCAACTCGAATAGACCTAATTTTACAAGAGAGCCATTTAAAGTTTTGAAAATCAGTTCTTGTATAATCTCTGTAATTTTAAATCAGAAAAATATGAGTTATACACTCTTAGAAAGGTATTTTTATTCTTCTTTTAATGGTTAATTCGGATATGGTTACTTTTTTCTAAAAAAAAAGTTCTTAAAAATAAATTGAATATTTTTGATTTGTGGCAGTTTTGTTTTAAAGTAGCGATATATCTAATAGTATAAGGGTAACATAAGTATGATAGATTGTGGGGAGGCAAAAAATATGTGACGTAATTTTTTATGACCCTTACGCAAAGTGGTTCCACAGCCATAATGTTATTTAATGTATTTTAAGTTACCAAATATATTTCAATTAAGCAATTATTCGTTAATAATATGTAATGTTTGTATTTTAATTGTATTTATTCTGCTTTCAAACGGTTTTAGTATTCGACAATAATGTAAATGATTTTTGATACATTCTGGACTTAGAATCGACAGTAACAGTTGGATAAACAATAAAAACTTAAAATATGAGATTGTCAAAGATATTATATTTGTCTAGATATATATCATATCCAACTTAACATTTATTTGCATTCTTCGTCAGTCCATTACTGTCCCACTGCTGGGCACGAGTCTCTTTTCAGAGTGAGAGGGTGTTAGGACGTAGTCCATCACGCTGGCCTGGCGAATTGGAAGACATTGTGTGTTGTGTACTACGCTTAGTAAAGTATTCACTGTTGGGGAAAGTATATTTCAATTATGGCTTATATTTTATAGCCTTTGTCGAAAACTTTTTTTATGTAATAATATTGTATTACTTTATACTTTTGAGTTCTCTGGAGATAAAATTTTTATAGAGATACAAAATAGTTTTTGTATTGATTGCCGATCATACACAAGTTGTCAATGCGTGCGTTCCATTACACGTTCACAAAGTTCACGCTCACGACCGAGTGTTTTCCGTTCCACTAGTTTGTGAGCGTTACTGACATAATCTCTAGTGGAACGATCACCTCGACCCACCTAATTAGATGGGTCGTCGTGAGCTTCGCGAGGGCGTAAGTCATGACGTCATCAGTGACGTTTTCACCGCGATAAAACGAGCGCGGTCGTCTTGTGGAACGTTTTGGGCGTTGTGAGCGTCTTCTGGAACGCGTCCAATGTCAGACGTAATGCAAAAATCACGATAGATGGCGCCTTACGCTAGTTCCAATTAATAAAAAAATTACAATATCTAGACACGTATAATATCTTTGAATGAAACTAAGATTAATATAGTAAGTCGTAGTATTTCCTAATTATTAATTGTAATCAAGTATCGAAATAGACGAATTTGTGTCGAACGTGACATCCTTTACATCATTGATTTGTCATTTTTTTATAAGTGTGTTTTATGTTCTAAAATATCTTGCTTAGTTTAGTACTTTTTGTTAAATTTGCTTCCATGCAGGTGAATATAAATAATCGTCGTACATTTTTCAAAGTAATTCTGTAAATTGTTGAAATCAATTATTACTGTGAAAGTATTCACGGTTATTTTTTTCTTAAATTATTAGACTTCTCAATATTTTTTCTTATATTCACTTTAATTAAGAATACCAAGCTATTATCTCCACCAGAATTCAATAATTTCACCCTTAAAATTCAAAATAGAGTAGAAAAAGACAAATCATTACTGGAAAGTGAAGTTGAAACTTGTTATATAGATTTCATATTTCTATTGTACAAGTCAATGGTTGAAAGTTATCACGTTAGATCAAATTGATTTAAACTCTCCATTAGAGTAGCACAGGAAAGACGTCTTATTAATCATTCAATCGTTATTTAACAACGGAATAGTAACACGTTCAACGGTATGTTGTCACTTGAAATAACTGATGCAATGTTGTAGTTGTATGGTATATTGTATGGCATAAATTTATATGTTAAGATATGTTATCCGCGGGCATATTTCGCCCGATAGTGTAAGGTTACGTGCACGGGCGGTTAAAACGGTGCATTTAAATAACCGCTTACGATAATGAGTTAAATTTGCTACAGTAACTCGCAGTGCTTAATAAAAATGAAATTGCACTTACATTCGCTGCTAAAGAAACATGTCTATCTATTGATTGAAATATTGTAATTTGTATGTACTTATAGCTGTTTGCACCATTGGGATTACAATTCAGCTATTCCGTTGCACATGAATATGGGTTTTTTGGTTACTTTCTGTTGTGAGATAGAATCAAAATATACGATGCAATTTGTATTTGTCTTATTAATAACTCCATCCTATCATTTGCTACATGGAGGAACTCTACCAAAGTGACTTAGTTGTACGATCATGAAGCATTAATCGTACTACTAATTGCGGCGTGCACTGCTCAGCGACGTGTATACAAAAGCCGATTTTTAACCGCCCGTGTGTGCATATTCGTCTAAGGTATTATCTATTCCGACAGGCTGTTTTTGTAATGTGTGTTGTTGGCTCTTTGTGGCAAAGACTATGGAAGAAATATAACTTAGTAAGTTTAACTAATATATTGTAAAATATCACTAAAGACCAGATACACTTTTGAGAACTGCACTTAGGTGAAGTAATTGATGATACATCCTATGGTGTTTTTATGGCTTAGTTCATATGAATCACGTTTCGACCATCAAATTCATAAAAAATGGTTACTTTCAATCCGTCTGCTAATAAAGTAAAAACTTATATTGTTGATAGCTGAAGCTTTTATCTACTAATACGTATCTTCTAAAACCAGACATTCTATATTCTAACATACTTTCTACAAATGACAATGAAGTACCTTTTACAAGGTGCTAGAACCAGTGTAGTTCGACCGGGGAAGTACCACCGCACACCTATTTCTAGCGTGAAGCATTTCTTGCGTTTCGATAGAAGGCTGTGGTTGCCAGCACACTTTCACATGAGGCGACCATCATAGTCCTCGGGAGTAGCAACGCATCTGTGATTGACTTCAGATGGAACCCATGTTCTGTATGAAGTTGATTACAGATGTCCATGGGCGGCAGTGACCACTTACCATCAGGTGGACTGCATGCTCGTTTGCTCCTTCAGTCAGATAAAAAAATAGAGTTCCGTTTTTAGTAGAATAAAACCTCGGCTAATAATTATTTTAACAGTACGTAAGAAATGTATTACTATGAAGTTTCCTATGTTTATTTTCGATCCCGTCCACAAGTAACCGCTATTTAATGTTTGGGATCCGGTCGGCGTAGTTTCTATTAACTAAGCCTTTGTTAATAATGCTAGTCACAGTAGTACTGGGTACTAGATTAAGATATGCTGGTAATAATTGATGGGATAATTCAAATAGTTTCACTTTTACATAAGGTGACATCACAGTCCTCGGGAGTAGCAACGTATCTGTGATTGACTTCAGATGGAACTCACGTTCTGTATGAAATTGATTACAGACGTCTACGAGCGGTAGTGACAACTTACCATCAGATGGACTGCTTGCTCGTTTGCTACTTAAGTTAAAAAAAAAATGTTGTCTTTAATTCTTTTAGTTGCATGGAAGGAATTCTTGTTATCGCATTTGCAGGGCTAAACATTCCATTTGCGTATTTAAGTAGTTTGTAATTTATTGATCACATTTATAAACGGATTAGAAATCTGTCAACATTTTTCATCTTTAATTTTCTAATATGTTTTTGTTATTCTAAGAGAGTTCTTACGGAATATACGCTGAAAGTCGACGAGTATACCATCACTTATTACGGCGATAATAAATACTTTTGGGTTTTTGGGAAACACTGTGAACACATTAATTTAAAAGTTTTATTTCTATTCTTAACATTTATATTCTTAATGTTTTATGTTAATCACGTAGAATGTTACATGTTAAATGATAAAATTGCAAAATTTATAAGTTGACGGTGTCAAAATAATTATAAATATGTTTATATAACCGCGTTTTATTTGCTAATCCCTCTCATTTGCTCAATCAGTAGGATGCAAAGTTAAAGTTGAAGGTGCAACCTAGATCCATAATGGATCAATTTTGCAAACAAGCGTTATAGTGTTTGTTTTGCAAATCTCTCTTATTGCAAAAATAATGTCGTTGTAAAACTATAGATAATTTAATTAGTTTCACTAACATCTCATCAACCCATTATTGTCCCACTGCTGGGCACGGGTCTTATCTCAGAATGAGAGAGTTCAGGCCATAGTCCACCGCGCTGGCCAAGTGCGAATTGGTGGACTAACATAACCAATGTGATTTATGTTCTATTTACACTAATCAAGGACGCTTTAATACTCCTTATGTGTAATGTACCTACACGTTACATTATGTCTTCAGTGTGTCAACACGTTTTTGTAATGGATGACACCGCCGGTATGGACCAAGAAAGATGTATAGTACTTCAGGTCACATTTTTGAACATAACATTCAAATCGTGGTTAACCAATTTGTTTCACTGCTAAGAACTAATCTCCTGTCAGAATGAGAGAATTTTAGTGCATGTACGGTGGCAACTGCAAATTGGTAGACTTCACACACTTTTGAGAACTTTTTTTAAGAACTCAGTCACATAGGTTTCCTCCCGATGTTTTGTTTAAAGTAGAGTAGGGATAATTAGTGTTGCCCAAATGCAAGAACAAGACGAGACTTAGCCAGTCTTGGTCTTGGTCTTGCGCCAATACACCTGGTCTTGGTCTTGGTCTTGGTCTTGCGCTCCCAGTCTTGGTCTTGGTCTTGGTCTTGCAGCAAGAGTCTTGCAAGTCTTGCAATTACCTATTAGTCTATTACTATTTATTAAAGTTTACTTTAAATCTTAGAAAAACGTATTAGAATTGGAACATTGTAAGCTTGAATTAACATAGCCATAGTAAAGATCAAGCAGATTAATAAATAACTGAAGATTTGATAAGAAATTCGAAAAATCAACTGACCTATATGTCGTTTTCCATCATAAATGTTGTAGGGTGTATAAGCCCCCTTAGCTCGACCGTTGCGTTTCAAGGTCTCATGCGACGTTGCCGTCGGCCGAGCTGCGCGCGCATCCTAACGGCCGTCGCTCGCGCGCCGCCGCTCGCGCCTTTTTCAGTGAGTCGTCGATTGCGATCGATACGGTTAACACGTTCATGCGCCTCGATTCACTCCCGCCGCGATCTTAGCATTTTTTATACCCCTTATAGGGAATGTAAAACCCCCTATAATGTTTATTAACTGTTTCTTAATAAACATTTATGATTTATAAGCTTACATTTGCTAAAACATGTAAAAAAACAAATTAATTACAATAACTTGACTGTATTTTAAAGAACAATACTTATCTGTCTAGAAAGAGATTGAACCCTCAACTTAGGTATAAGAAATTTAATAAAAGAGTTTTACGATTTATCATTTATTTGAATAAAAAATAAAATACAACACTAATCAACAGCTTTATCATTAGGTTATGATACTTTATATCAATTTTTTTGACCAAGAATTAATACAAAGTAACCATCTGGCTGACTCATCACTTAACCTATTTCTATGTTTTCTAATTACTAATGATACTTTAGAAAAAAAACCTCTCAGCAGGTACTGAAGTTGCAGGTATTGAGAGAAAATCACGGGCCATTTTCGATAAAATCGGATACTCTGTCTCATGCGTCCTCCACCAATCTAAAATGTCTTCCGAGCTGGCAGTTCTTGGTTTTCTCAGGTACTCCTCCAACTCGTCTATCACTAAGCCTTGAAGACAAGATCCAGATGACGTCGAGGGACATTCATAGAGTTTATCAAAGTCTATTACGTCTTCATCACATACTTGATTTTCTTTTTCTGGTAATTCCAGAGACTTGTTCACTGAGTGTAGACTTTTATATTCTTCATAAAGTTCATTGAACTTGCGCAGACTTTCTGTTTTAAGTTGCTTCCCCCACATTGTCAGGTCAAAAGTCTGAGCCTAATGCCTTGGGTCTAAAATTAAAGAAGTACAATAAATCCAGTTGCTCTTCTTGTAATGTTTAAGCATTTTGTCTCGAACTGCTTGGAAAGCTAGAATGAGCCTTTCATCCACTTCAGATCGATTAGGTTTTTCATCTAACTGTTTTACCATAGATTCAATTTTATCTAGCAAGAGATTGAATGATACAATGACTAGCGGTAATGTAACATATTTGTCTCCACCAAGTTTCTGTACTTAAAAGTATAAAGTTTATAAGAAATTTATGTAATTTTTCGAGTACCTGCCATTCATTAGCTGTGATTTGAAAATCATTTAATTCGGTGACAGAACTGCACAATATGTCAATGCCCGCTCTCACTTTTAAACCAAATCCAATCATATCATGTGTGGAATTCCATCTCGTTGGACAGTCAAGAATGGCATTTAGATTTGATGGCACGCCAGCTGCTTCACAAGCAGACTGAAACTTCTTCTTCACTATCTCACTTCTTTTTATTTTACTGGAAATACTGCGTAACTTTGTTATAGATGTACGCGAGTTAGCAATATTTGGTGCAGATTCTTCATCTTCCTCATCCTCAGTTTCGTCTGCATAGTCTTCGTACTGCTGATCTTGCGCGTTAGTGTCAGACTCACAGGCTAAGGTCTTTAATAAATCTTGTACACCAAGGTTTAAAATGTGAGCAAAGCACCGGAAATGTCTGAATCAAAGTGTAGCGGCAGCTGTTTGCCCAGTTCATACATAAATTTGGTATTTGCAGTTGCGTTGTCGACCGTGATACCTTGTATTTTATCAATTATGCCATATTCCAATAAACATTCATGGAAAATCGTTGCAATATCTTCCCCAGTATGTCGACCGCGTGATGGTATAAAATCAAGAACTACAGATTGATACTTCCATTCGTTGTCTATATAATGAATAGTAACCCCGTAGTAACTCCTACCAGCAATTGACGTCCACCCATCAATGGTAAAAGACATTTTAGATGATAATTGTTGAAGTCGTTCCTTGAGATTCAATTGGAGCTCTTCACATCGCTCTTTGACTTTCCTTCTAAGTGTAGACCTTTTAGGAAACACCATATTAGGGCAAATACGTCGAAAATGTACTTGTGTAGCTTCGTCATCGAAAAATGAGAAGGGAAGATATTTTTTCGTAATGCGCATAGGTCCAGTTTTTCATATTCTTTGATACAGTTTTTTGCGTCTCATAGAATTCCTAAGCGTACCTACCTATACACCGAACTGTTACACCTAACTACTCAGTGAAATAGCGCTAAGTCCTAGCTGCAAGACGCAAGAGTCTTGCAGGCTATGTCTTGTTCTTGCTCAAGTCTTGCACGGTCAGTCTTGGTCTTGGTCTTGCTAAAAATACGCGGTCTTGTTCTTGGTCTTGGTCTTGCAAAAACGCAAGAACAAGACCAAGACTGCAAGACCAAGACTGAATTTGGGCAACACTAGGGATAATTAATTTCTATCACGCACATTAGAAAAATCTGTTGCACAGACATTATTTTAGAAAAGTCAGCCACGGATTCGAAATGAAACGAAATGTCTTTATTTTTATACAATTATGACTTCGTTACATTTTTTTCTTACATTACCACTGGATCGGAACACGACCTCAACTGAGAAGATTCGGCAAGAAACTCAGCGGATTTGTCTTTTTTGTTATTCATATCTATTTTTTTAAATATACCTCAAACATCGATTAAGAGGGAATTTCAACCATTATGCTACCACCATTATTTCATCCATTACAACTGCTCTCATTTACATAAACATTTCACAATAAGTGAATAGAATCGAGAGAAACTGCGAGCGTTGCAAGGGGGTGACGTCAGCTTGTCGATGTCCTTCCTGAGTTCCGTGTAACATCAAACAGGTTGGGTCGCAAATGTTCGGCATTCACTATATCAGCACTTTATATTGTGGCGTGTGTGTTTGAAAGCGTCTAGTGAATATGTATGTGGTTAGCTATTTTCTACAAAATGCAGATATCAGATCAATATCACTAGATAGTATAAAACAAAGTCGCTTCCCGCTGTCTGTCCCTATGTATGTTTAGATCTTTAAAACTACACTACGGATTTTAATGCAGTTTTTAATAAATATTCAAGAGGAAGGTTTTTATGTATAATACATGCATAATATAGTGGAGTAACACTAATAATTTTAGATTGCCGACTTTAATGCGGAACGACGATCGCCGGGTCGGCTAGAAGTTAATATAATGGTTTGGAGTCGCTATGAAATGAAAATTCATCCATCATATGGTAGTACCAGTGCAGTTCGACCGGGAGATATCATCGCCACACATATTTTTAACGTGCAGCAATTCTTGCATTTCGGTGGAAGGGCACACTTGCCGGCAGACTTTTGACTGAGGCGACCTTAAACCTTAGGATTAGCAACGCATCTGTGATTGACTTCAGGTTCAGGAGACCTTGTTCTATATGAAGTTTCTTACAGATATCCCTGGGTGGCAGTAACTACTTACTATTTGGTGGACTGCATGCTCGTTTGCCACTTCAATCTGATAAAAAAAATCTTTATTTTATAGGCATACAGAGGCACTTACAAATTGTCAGTTACGACAACAACTATACAGAAGATCCGGCAAGAAACTCAAGTCGTTCTTTTTGCATAACTACAACATGTTCATATTTGAAGACTGGAAGCCTCTTAAGTGGAGATAGAAGTCTATTAAAATTTTAAACCTTCTATGGAGTTTAAAATTTAGCAGTGTTAAATTGAAATAGGGAAGTTGAAATAAGTAGGTATACCTATAAGATTCTTCAGAAAAGTTATGTTATATTTTTCTGCCAATTTAATTTTTACACTAGTACCATTTATCACCACTTCTCTATCACACGACTCACCGAAAGATGAGGTTATCTCCACATCGACTGATCTTGCAGCGACTCTCCACGGTAAGTGTCCGACGGAAAGTCAATTTGTGCCGAAAAATCTAAAACAAGTACTAGAGCTGATTAGAATTACTTAAACTTTTCTAAAACTTTAATTCTTGCGAATAATGCAAAGCAAAAAAATCTTGCTCCTTATTTTGCAGCAAACTCGAATGTGTCAATGGCGCGGATCTTCTCTCAGAATGACAGAGTTCAGGCCATAGTCCACCGTGCTGGCCAAGTGCGAATTGGTGGACAATGTGTTCCTACCCCAGCGCATCACCATTTCCAGTGCGGTGTACATTCGTCGTCGTACATTCGTTCCAGTTTGTTTAATTTCTACGCTTGCGGGAAATCTTTGGCCTCGGCCATTTCTTTCTAAGCCGAAACCAAAGCCAAATCTTCGTTCGGACACTCCACGTTTCGGGTTGTGTGCTCATTCCTGTCACCTGCCAACTTGCAATATGTGGAATGAACTTCCTCCTGAAATTCCCGGGAAGCTAAGACATGAAAAATACGAAAACAGGTCTCCAATCCGGCGATGCATTGAAGACTTGGTATTTGCATATATCCATGGGGACAGTGACTACTTTCTCTGCTGCCTCTTTAGGTAGCACATAGCAGGTCCATCTATAAAAAATTGGAGCGGTTAATTTATTTATATATTTTTATATCGTAATTTATTGTTATATCCCTTCCATATAACAATAAATTACGATACAATACGATTTCATTATTTCGACTTTATCAGTCATATTTCAGATAGGTCGCATCAACCCATTATTGGCCCACTGCTGGGCACGGGTCTTCTCCCAGAATGAGAGAGTTTAGGCCATAGTCCACCGCGCTGGCCAAGTGCGAATTGGTGGACTTCACACACCTCCGAGAACTTTTTTTTTAAGAACTCTCGGGTGTGTAGGTTTCCTCACGATGTTTTCCTTCACCGAAAAGCAGTGATAATTAATTTCTAATACGCACATAAATCATTGGTGCGTGCCTGGGTTTGAACCTCGGACCTCCCGATCGAGAGGGCAAGTTTCAACCATTAGGCTATCACTGCTCGTATTTTCAGATAGGTATTAATCATCAATCAAAATATATCGTTAACATAGGCACACCTTAATTCGACCGGTTTCGCCACAGGTTTCGGTAAGTTCACGGCAGGTTGTGACCCACATGTGGAAACTTTCTTTGAATCGTAAAAACTGTCCCACACTCGTTGACAGCATTGAGTGGAATTTAAGGCAAATTTCCAAGAAATACCTATCTCATGAGCACATGCTTATTAACATATTGATATTGTCGTTTTATGCGCAGAAGCTAGATCATTTTAGGGTATCATACACAAATTGGAAATAACTAAACCTGTTGATTTTTTATAAATTGACTTGTGGTAATTTTGCAGTAAAAGAGTATTTGATGCCGACCACATAATATTCGTGAAATTATAAAAACAAAAGAACTTTTATATTTATTATGGGATAGTCATAGAATGCATGTAGGTGGTAGAACCAGTGTAGTTCGCCCGGGGAAGTACCACCGCCATAGCTATTTCTAGCATGAAACAGTTTTTGCGTTTCGATGGAAGGGTGTGGTTGCCGGCACACTTTTATATGAGGCGACCACCTTAGTTCTCCAGAGTAGCAACGCGTCTGTGATTAATTTTAGATAGAACTTCATGTTTTATATGAAGTTTCTTACAGGAGTCCATGGGAGGCAGTGACCACTTACCATCTGGTGTACTGCATGCTCGCTTGCTACTTCAATCTTATAAAAAAGATGCATTTCCGAGTCTGTCATTTCCATATAAATAAAGCCATATCCAGCTTTGGTAACTGACGTTGACTTAAAAATGTTAGTACCTACCTCCTCGTTGGTAATCTTTGTATGCTTTTTAATTTCGATTAGGTATAACTAGCTTAAAAACGAAATCGATATATAGTACCTATTATCTATTAAGTAATATAGTATCAAATTTAATTTAAAATATAAGAAATTAATTAGTCTGATTTGTTTGAAAACGTGTTGTGTCGTGCTGTATAATAGGGCTATCTTTTTTTAGGATTCCAGTCCTTTAAGAGTTTAGAGAAAAAATCTAATATACAGCGTGTGAGATATATTTAAACTTAGTCTCGGAAAAAAATAGGTAAGTAATGTAGTTAAAAACCCTGTTATAATGTTACCTGCGTTGTTTTTAAATAACAGGTAACTGTTGCAGATTCGAAGGAGTAAGTTTGATTATAACATGCGACAGCGTCGCAAAATAAGGAAGTACATTCATATTGAATATTATTAATTGACATCTCACTCCACTGCGTATTCTCATCAATCAGTGTACCTATGACAGTTTAAAATAATATAGAAAAAGCAGTATCTGAATTACATATGAGCTTTTCTCCTTGCTCTGCGAATTTGTAGCGCCTCAGGGTAGGCTAGTTTTAGCGTCGTTAATCTATACTAATATATAAAGCTGAAGAGTTTGTTTGTTTGTTTGTTTGAACGCGCTAATCTCAGAAACTACTGGTTCGAATTTAAAAATTCTTTTTGAATTGAATAGACCATTTATCGAGGAAGGCTTTAGGCTATATAACATCACGCTGTAACTATTAGGAGCGAAGAAATAATGGAAAATGTGAAAAAAACGGGGAAAATTATTCATTCTTGAGGGCTTCCGTTGCGTGCGCTGCGAAAACAGTACAAGATACCAAAAATATACGTATAAAAGAATTATTTCTCTTGAAATGATCAAAAAACATGTCCGCGACAGTATATGTCTATCTTTTAAGATTAACTCACTAGAACCGTTTTCATGGTAATCAAATTCGGTCGAAATTAGTTAGAGTTGTATCAACGTAATAATATTAAACTTTGTCCAAATAAATGTATTTAATTGTGAACAAAATTGTCTTTGACATCACTTGATATGTTCTTACGCAGAAGTACTCTAAAATAATTATGTTCTTTTCAAAACTAAATTGTCTAAAATAATAATAGAAAATGAAACGGACAAAGTCGTGGGTAGGTAACAGCTATAATTTATAAACTGAGGAGGTTGTATGCAAAAATAAATTATGCCCAAAATAACTATTCCACACGGACGAAGTCGCGGGCACAGCTAGTGTTTTATACAAGTTTTGCTCTTAGTTTCGCTTGCGCACTTCGTTTTTATATATTTTCTTTATATGTTTATATGGATCTGGATATCTAGGTAATAAATGAAATATGAAATTATAACTTTCAAAACTTAAAAACAGTTTTCTGGATTCACTAATTGATCTTCTACATCACGAGTTTTTTCAGTGGAACTAAAAGTACCGAAAACAAAATATTAATATTGGTATTGTATGCGTTTTTAGACTAGTATTATCGCGGTATTGATACATTATAATACTTAACGGGTACTCACGATATGCGGTTTATGAATTCTTATAGAATTCTTATTCTTATAATTGTATTCGTTGTATTGGTATATCAAACTGCTGTTAACTGCTTAACCTATTCCTTATAATGTTAATCTTTCCTTTAACTGCTTTAAAAGTATCTACTTATAATAAAAAGACAAAGGATTAGTCTATTTATCAACCGCGCGCTAAACGACACCATTTTCTTATTCCCATAAAATAAACATTTCATATTACGTCTAACGTATTTCCCTTACCATCCCAAAAAAAGTTACTACATACAAAATGATATACAAAGTTAGCAAAAATATTTTATAGTTATGTAAGTACCTTCAGAAATTTAAAATGGAACAAAAAACTATTAATGTCCATACATTTTTGTTGGTTCATTTATCAAGATATGAAACCGGACGTGATAAAAAATATGTTGTCTATCCAATGTGTAACTCTAATGCAAATTGTTAAGGCACTTTGATTGACTCATTAGTCAAAAGTCAAACGAAAACAACATTGAAAGCAGATACAGTAAATTCTATACTTACGTATATTATAACACGTGTGGTCCTTTTAACAGACTTCCAAAAAGGAGGAGGTTCATAATTTGACTGTACTTTTTAAACAGTTAACATTTTCTAGGGGTGAGTTAGTGCATAATTGGTATTTGGTACGTCTCTTCGACTAGCTGGAGGTTCTCCAAGAGTTGCAGTCAAGGGAAAAATATACGGTTTACAGTCAATATTAATGTGTACCTAGTATGCGAAAGTAAATAAAAATTATGTAAAGGTGTGTATCGATTCGAAGATTTGGAAAGTGTCGTTTCGTTATTTGGGGCAATTGTTTATTAACAGATTCTTATAGACTAGATATAGTGACTATTTGACATCAGATACAGCACAGTTGTGTCGCACTAGTGGTTTTTTGATAACATAATATCATGCGGGCTAGTAGTCCACCTGATGGTAAGTGGCTATTTACTTGGATATTTGTAATCAGTCCTAGATAAGACTCTTACTTGTGTTGACTCTTACTGGAACACAGCTTTACACAGAAAAATAGGGGCAATGTTGACTCCGGAGACCACTTGACATCGGCTGCACCTGTCTCGTAATTACTCAGTTATTATTGGGTTAACTGCATTCCAATTCACTATTTCCTTTACTCTAAAAGACACTATTACTTAAGCTTTGCGATGTAATGGCGCATTCCGTCTAATTCCTCCACTAATCAGTTAACGTTTAAGATTGGTATTACGAAACCAGTTTATTCGTACTTTTCAACATTCGCATTTCGTAATTCTTATTGCGAATGTTCTAATGTTAATCATTACATATCATTTATATTAAACCTCTTCTCTCACTTCAAAATCATTGGAAATCAACTTGAAGTGAAAGTACATAACCGAAAATACACCTACATATCTACTCATGGAATTGTCAATAAACCGCTTCGTTATTTAATAAATTACTTTTGTATGTATATGATTCTATTGCTTTTGTTTAACGTATTATTTTTACAGGTAAAATTAATCTATTACAATATGTTTTTTTTTTTCACAAAACAATACCCATTTCACAAAATTATATAGGTACCTACGTAATTACCTTTTTTGCATTGAACCTCTATAAATTAATTAATTTTGGTAGCTCATTATAGTCATCAGAAAGAACTTTATTCCGTTACAATGTATTGGTTTATCGGTGATTTAACTATATGATGTTTTGTGATGATATTATCCTGAACTTATTTCAATTGGTAACATTACCCAATTTTTTCTTCATTAAAATTGCATTAAACATAAAATAATCTGCCTATGATTGTTCAACACTAGATCAATGGTTTTAGACAATTAAAGTGTACTAAGCATTTGCAACCAATTAATCCAGCTAGAGATATAATAAAGCTTTTAAAATTCCTCAATAGGTTCTTAAGACATAGTTGCGAATTAAAGTTATACAATTCGATCCGAGATGAACGTATTGCTCAATTTATTTATAAACTTTTGAATTCCTTACACTAAAGCGTAATAAAAAGCGAGATTTTGAAACTAAACTTTGGCAACATTCTATAGCACTATTGGAACTGTAGAAGGCTTGATGTGGAATAGTTAGATGGAGCGTAGAGAAGTGTTTGTGTGTGTGTCCGAATATCGAGGCCGTATCACGGGATGTCAGTGGCTACGCGTGGACCCAGATATTTTGATACTTGCACCTTAATTTTTTGGTTTTTTAACATTCACTTCGTTGATGTTATTTCAAATTGAAATATTTAAATGAATGTTTAGTTCTGCTCCATTATCCATTATTACACAAATATAATAATGTTTAAATAATAGAACTATACAATAAGTTACAGAGTTAGGAACGTGTATAGAAAGTTTTAATATATTTTTTTAATGTTAAGTTATTCTAAAGCTTAGTGTTTAAAAGTAGCTAAAAGAAAGGAATACTTAAAAATTTGCATATTTTGTTGTGACGAAAAGTGGGCAACCTTTATTGTCGTTTGTAAGAAAGATACTTACTTTGCGCGAATCTTATGTAAATATGTACTTTGCGCGAATCTTTTGTACCTAGATAGGTAGATATATGGTCTATAGGTTGATGATCTGTTTCACAATACTAAATACTGAAGTTTTTATGATCAAGTATCTTATTACTATTATAAATAGGAAAGTTTGTGAGTATGTTTGTTATTTTTTCACGCAAAATCTACCGTTCCGGTACCGGATTCTGCTGAAATTTTGCTCAAACATAGGATACACATACATAAAAATTTTAAGTTAATAAACATCTCCTAATTATTCAACATTGATCGATATGGACATTTCTTTGTTATTTATTGTCCTGCAGTGTTTATTTAGTTTCTTTAACAAAAATGATAAACCTGCTGTTTTACTATTATCCGTGACATAGGTAGGTACATAAAAATGTACCATAAGTAAGCGTTGAAATATATTGACAAAATCTATTTCATTACAATTACTAGAAATAATAAAAAAATAAATTTCAACGTAATGTTTCCCCGAATGATATAAAAACCTAATATGGTTGATTTTTACTAGCATTTATTTAACAGAGGAATGTTTCTATTTTACTTATCTACTTAATATTTATTTGCATTCTATCGACATAGTTAATTCAAGGAAATGAATGATAGCACAAGGTCAATACCACGTAGATTTGTTTTATTACAAAATCAAAGCCTGCCTAGTTCGGTACTGCTTTCGTAATTGCTGAAGAGTAACGCAATATGTTTGATTGTTATTTCCCAACTTATATTCTTTTAATACAAAACGTTTATTTTATTTATTGAATCGGTATCAAGTTGAGGATGCGTTTTCTTAGAATTAGTATCTACTAGTACGCTTTATCGTCTTACGTTAAGTAAATAAGCCTTGTACCTACTGTGATCTAGGTCTCTTTTATGAAATGAATGTAATGAGACGATATTAATGAAAATATTATTCAGGTATTTTTTTTATCTTGTATAAAGTTTCGTAATAACGTAATTATTACTAAGTTCACTGTTGTTTGCATCATAAACAATAACATAATTTCATTAGTGAGGTTTTTTGTATAATATGGAATAGCAAACAAGCATTCAGTCCACTTGACGGTAAGTGACCACTGCCTCTCATGTCATCAACCTCCAATATGATACTTTAATAATAGGTAACATAATAACATACCTACATATTCATACATTTTATACATTACATTATAATATATTATGCACAAATCTGGGGGCTAGATTTATTTAATCGCAACCTTATAGGTATGTTAATACTAGAGTTGCATAATAATTAAATAAATTTAACCTAAATATTGTATAATTTGAAAGTAATGCTGATCTCTTAATATATTCTCGCTAATAATTGACACAGTTATCGTACCTACTATTTTATCACATCGCTCTATTATCTAACACACAATATTCTAATTGAGAAAGAAATCAACATAAAAGAAAAATGTATATATAACTAGGTTATTTTCGCGGCTTTGCTCGCTCGGTGTCGTCTACCACAGCAATGAGTAGCCTTTGTGTTAATCTAGGGCAGGGTTTCGCAAAGTGGGGTACGCGAACCCGTAGGAGTTCGCCAATCGACGGCAGGGGGTTCGCGACAAGATTTACGTAATAAAAATACAAAATTATTCCTAAAATTGACTCCATATACATTTCTTTTGGCACTTTATTGTTAACTTTTATTTTATTTAAAACATTAATTTAATAACAGTCAATTTTATTGTTTTCTTTGGAGGGGGGGGGGGGAGGATTTATTTAGTTAAACTAAGGGGGTTCGCTGTCACTTTAACAGGGGTACGTGGAGTCGAAAGTTCGAGAAACCCTTATCTAGGGCATAAACTATTTGCGTGAAATTCTGGCGAAATCCGGGCGGTACGTTCCCGTAAAAGAATAACAAACCTATACATGCTCACAATCCTCCGTATGTATAATAATATTAATATAAGATACGAAAATAAGTTAGAATAAGCGAAGTATTTAATAATACGACTCAAAACCATCAAGATCGACAGGTCATTCAACAGCGAAGTAAAGGTGAGCTCGGCGCGGGCGCAGTGACGTGTCGTTTCCCACTTCACTTCTTCAGTAAACCGCGGACCGTCGCACAAGACGGACGTATTACAAGAACTCAAGTAACTAATTAGTGATTTAATAGTGCGATACTTAAGTATCAACTTTAACACACTCGACTCATATCTTACCTGAAACTAACTTTTCTAAGGTTACGAAGTTTCTTGGTATCTAACCAAGGACGGTGTTTGAAAGTTTCGTTTAAATACTAAAAGTGCGTTTCATTTTGTGATTTTCGGGATTGTAGCAGCCTACTGATTTAACGGATTTGTCGGTAAGAAACAATATGTATTGCGGTTCTACTTTAAGTTTTAACGGTTGCTTAGGAGATTCGAAACTTGATTGTAAGTTTCAGTGTTATTGAACGTAGTAACAATAACTGTATAGAACCAATCAATAGAACTGTTTTCGATTTTGACACAAACTATTTCTGTCTGTATCTGTCTATGACGTTGCCAACTTTAAAACTTTGGGTTATTTTAAAGATGGTAATAGTTATCAAAAATGGGAGGTAGACGTAAAAAGGACATTGACCCCGGAGTTCCTATAAGCATTAGCCTCTCACTTCCACACATGTCCGTGAACTATAACGATGGATAGAACCTACTTGCGAATCGTTTGAATGCTTTGAATGGTCTCAAGTGGTGAGTCTCCATATTGTAATGGTAACTGAATTAGTGATTTCATAGCCGGCGTTCCGTCGAAAGCAGCATTTATACCTATATTGCCAAGAAACATACTTCTAATGTATTGAAATATAACAAACTAGGATGCTACTATCTTCAAATAGTATAGTATAATCCTATATATTACAATCACGGTCAATAAATGGATGAATTACCGCCATCAGCAATAGTTCTTAAGCTTTATCAAAATCAAAACCTTTGTTTATGATTGCTATTAAAAATGTTCAGGGTAGGTTTTTTACATTTTAAAGCGAATAAATCGTTCGTAAAGGTGCTTTCACACGGTACTTTGGAGGAGTTGCGCAAATGTTTTCGTGAACCGAAAGTGTTGGCCTCAGTCGTTATGATTAACGACTAGACTAGACACTGGTGTACAGGCGGTATGTACCCGTTTGTACTTGAAAAGGCAACCTGCACTCTACAGAGCTCAATGGCCATTATCAATAGGAGTCCAATTTGAGGCCTACCAATCTACATATTTTAGGGATCCAGTTTGGTTCTCAGCCAGACAACAATGTTATTTTATTTATAATACCAAAGCAGCAAACGATGTTTTAATGAAGTAGTAAACGATGGAGTGGACACTGCCGCCCATGGACATCTGTGATCACCCCCAGATGATAATAATCTTAAGATTTAGTACGGATGCGCTAGACTTCAAATCAGAATGAGCAGCGATTTACACTGTTATTAATCAGAAGCAAGAAACATTGGTACACATTTTAAATGTATATTCTAATGTTTGTGTTAACTGTAAGTATCAATGTAGGCAATTGCAACATGTATTTCTTAAAGCCTAGGTTTTCTGTAAGCACTAGTGTGTGTACACACAAAGCTAATCTTAGTGTGGGGTTGTGAGTATAGAAAGCGTTATTTATTTATTGAAATGCTGACGTAGGATGACATTTGCAGACAACAAGTAGGTAGCCATTACACGGTATAGAGTTCTATTAAAAACATTTAACTAAACGGACCGAATGTCCGTTTAGTTAAATATTACTTGTGTTAACTTGGTGATGCTGCACATAAAATTTTCGATTCTTATCACAAAACCAACATTCACAACAAATTCTCCTAAGACTTGCGCCCGATAGTGCGATAAGATCTTATCATATTCTCAGTTTATTATTCATCTGATCTGTTGTTATGGTACTCAACCTACTAAAATATTGCAATGGAAGTTAACATTTTCTCTCTACATTTCATAATTTAGTAAGGCCTTGTTTGAGTCAAGTAATGCTTACATTCTTTCCTCAATATACATTTTAAGGATATTTTAGGAGTTTTGATTACAATGCGAGTATGCAAAAAAAAATGCATAGTAGGTATGTATTGTCATTTATTCAAATTATTATTCGATCAGTATTTGACTAGTAGTCTATGTAAATTTTGTTTCCTTTTTTACGAAGACGACTACACTAGCATCGAAGTCTAAAAAAATTCCAATTTATATTTAATTTCATCAATAACATGTCTTGGCCGGGACCAAACCTGGATCACTCGTCAGACCGATAATACGTTTTATTCTTACAGAAGTCGACAAGGTAATTGAAGTTGTTACCTTATTTTAATTATGAGGTACATGTCTAAGGAATGCACACGATTATTCGTGCCTAAGAGATGCGGCTGAGGTGCTACTTGTATGATAAATATGTTGGTAATACAATAGGTACGTGATTATCGCAATCATACCTAAATATGAAAATTACCTTTGTACGCTATTATAAAGTGGTGATATAAGAAGTCCACCAATTCGCACTTGGCCAGTGCGGTGTACTATGGCCTAAACTCTCTCATTTTGAGAGAAGACCCGTGCCCGGCAGTGGGACAATAATGGGTTGACGAGAACGAGATATAAGAAGCGATAGCACAAGTAGTCCGGTAGTACGAATCTTATCTCATCTCATGATTTTTCGAAAAGATGTGCCTATTATTATATTAAGGCCGTTCTGCTCTCTTTATATTTATATTTGACGAGCCGCGTGGCGGTGCGGTTACCGGTCTGACGCGCAGTGGGTTCCGGGTTCGATTCCCGGCCGGACATTTATCTGAATGAATTAGATTCTTGTTTTGGGTCTGGGTGTTTGTGTATTCGTCTTCGTGTGTCCCTGAGAAAATCCTACTGTGAGGCTATGAGTGTAGAAAGCGTTTTTTTAATAATAAAAAATAATTAAAAATATGAATTTATTAAGTTTTCTCGACTTTCATATTTTTGTTCTTATAATAGCTATATGTGCTAAAATATAAACGTTAATCGGTTGGAGGAAAACAAAAACTTGTACAAAAGGCACCGCTTAGCCAGCGTGATAAACTGTGGCCTTCCTCATTCTGAGAGGATACACCTTCTCAGTATAAGAACAGTATTGTTCGTATAGAGGAATAATATAGGTATACCTACATATCAGAGCATCGCTTCACATTTTATTGCAGTATCAGATTGAATGGCTTGTTAATTATTCATTGTTCTTGTAATTCGATAACAAAGAAATGCATTCGGACAACAGAATGTGAGACGATTGTACGAAGTTTGCTTGTTTACTGTTTACAATAAACAATTGTTGTTTGAGAAGTGAAACGTTGTAATAAAATATGCAACTAGTGTTGTTTATGCTTGAAATTGATTCTCATTTAACAAGTAGTTAATCAACTATGTTGGCGGTTATACTAGCAATGGGTATGAAATCTTCTTTATAAAACTGAATGTTTGCGTGTCCTCTATAAAATCGTAAACTATTCATTTGATCATATGATGATTTTTAGCAACGTTGTTATTCATGAGCTCGCGAAGGTTTCTGATGTATTTTTTTTTTTGATGGCGTAGCAACGCGCGCAGAGTACAGCTAGTTTATATATAAATGTGTACTCATGACCACACACTGACCATGTTGTCATCGGAAGTAGCAACGCATCTATGATTGACATCCGATAGAACTACCTGTTCTATCGGATTCTAAAGTTGCTTTCAGATGGACATCTGCAAGCAACTTTATATAGAACAGGTAGATGTGGTTGCCAGCACACTTTTATATGAGGCGACCATCATAGTCCTCGGGAGTAGCAACGCATCTGTGATTGACTTCAGATAGAACCCATGTTTTGTATGAAGTTGATTACAGATGTCCATAGGCGCCAGTGACCACTTACAATCAGGTGGACTACATGCTCATTTGCTACTTTAGTCAGGTAAAAAAATAGATGGCCTGCATACTTGGTTGTTATCTGATTCTTTTAACAGAAATTGTATTATCTAGTACATATAAAAGACATCAACGGGGTGTAACTTTTGTCCATCATTGCATATTTTACCTATAAAATAATTTATTTATATAAAAAGGGCAGCCAACAAGACATTACAATTACACTTACAATTAAAAACTACATTAGGCTTAAATTAAATGCTGTCTTAATAACAGGCCACCACGGCATGCATCGTGGTCGAGTTTAAATACTTAAGATTATATTAGAACATTTAATTGTACGTATGCGATTTATGAATTATTTACTTACTTATAAAATAAAATCTAATAATTTATTTTATCAATATTATTACTTACAACAGTTGAAGAAAAAATATTTTACTGAAAGTGTTTCTTAACTACTGTTGGCCTTGTGCATTACTTATTTTAATGAGCAGTGATAGCCTAATGTTTGTCGTCTCGATCGGGAGGTCCAAGATTCAAATCCCAGGCACCACTGAATTTTCTTAAATTATGTGCGTATTAGAAGTTAATTTATTACTGCTTTGCGACGAAGGAAAACATCGCGAGGAAATCCAATACACCTGAGAGTTCTTTAAAGAAAGAAAAACCTGTGGCACTCGGGAGCTGCCGCAGTAAAGCTATTGCATAGCATTTTTTATCAACTTATACAATTATAAATATTTATTTATTTACCTATGCAGTATTTTTTCTTTGATATTATTTCAAGTTTTTTTCTTTGATACTATATACATTCTCACAAACAGCTGCTTACATATCCGTGCGAGCTTCGTACTGCCGTACTATATACATACACGTTAAGCTCGTACAGAATTTCTTAATTCGGTCGCCAAGCTCAAAGCCCGCGCCAAAAGCTATTCAATAGCATAAAAATATATCTCAAAGGTGTGTAAATTCTGCCAATTCGTAGCGTGGTAGACTATGGACTAAAACTCTCATTCTGAGAGAAGACCCGTATCCAGCAGTGGGACAGTAATGGGTTGACGTCACTACTTGTTTTATAATTTAAGTATTGCTTTAAATTAATGGGTAGAACGGTGGTGCAATCAATCAGCGTTAGTCCAGGTGTTGGAACTATTTGTTAGAAGGCAAATAAGGGAATCTATGCTTCCGTTCGATAATAAATGGTCACTTGGAATGCAATGTTTTCCATATTAGTGAAACCAGGTTTCCACTTCTATTTTAGATCTGCAGTGTGCTTAATACATTTCATCATCTACTGCTACATTCCGAAAAGGCTTAGGCCGTTCGAAAGTTTTGGACAAAATATGAATGCCAGATATATTTTTAAAGATAATATGTAATAACATTGAAGAGTTGTTCAAAGAATTGTCATGTAAAGCAGTACAAAGTTAATATAATATTAAATTCAGTAGAAAAAAATAACAATATATTTTTACACTTATTTTGTTACTCTACACGTTCAAATATATAAGTAAACTTTTATATTGTGTAGTTACGCATCTGCCAGTACCTTCATTTATAGTCTTATAGTCCACTAGCTTTTTAAATTTATTCGAATCAAATGAAATCTTGATTCTGATGCTCTTTTGTCTTTTTTCTCAATTTTAATGCGTAGTTGTTAGTCGTTGCGTGTTATAAAAACAGCTATTCAGAGTTTTAAATAAGTAAAATAACAATTAATACTTAAATAACACGCATTTTATTAGCAAAAACCACTCCAGTAAAAACAAAGTGAAATCATCGTATGGCATGAAACACTACCTACAACTAAGACAAATATGCAACTGACTCGAGATTTATTGTAGAATCACGATACATTCGCTGCAAAGATCATTATAAATTTAGATCAAACTTCAGAAAAGTTCTGTCTAATTTTTACCGTAATTTTGTGGTTTTATAAGATCAGACACAGACATTTATCTTTAAAGTTCAACATTGACGCTGGTAGTGTACGAATAGTTTACTACGTTTCAATGAAACAATTATTGTTAACGTTTTCGCCTTTGCGTTTCAATGTACTTTGCATGTTTACGTTTTTATTTTCGACCACACTTTGCAATGCATTTAGCAATGATCGGCAGAAAACAAAATATTGATAAAATAAAAATCAAATAAAATGTTTTATGCATATATTATTAGGTGAAGCAAAAACTTGTGATTCGTTTTTAAGATAATTGCCGCAGGCGCAGGAGTATGAAATTACGCACGGATATAAGTGACGTAGAGGAGGATTACACAATGCTAATATTTTTTTCAAATAATGCATAAAACATACATAAAATCAATAAAAACACATTACACTCAACTATCTTGCATTTGACACAAACACATACATAATCAACGAAATAGAACATTCATTGTCTTACTATGAAAACACATAACAGCAAAATTGTCAGATGTCTTAGTTAATAAACCTCTTTTTACCTTTAACGGGTGCGTACAAAATAACTTGAAAATTATTACAATTTATTTAAACACACACATTTACAGAAATATTAAAAGAAACATTTTCACTTTACCATTAAACAATGTAATAGTTAAATAAATGAAATCTAGATATTGCAATCATCGCCGCATGTTACATTCGATTCGATTCCAATAAAGATTAATCATGTGAATTAGCTATATGTGTGAATACGTAAATCGCGTGAGGAAAGTGGTGTGCTTTGTTTACTATGCGGCCACTTTCGACGCGCCAAATCAGAATCGCTGTAGAATCAGAATAGGTACTTAGATATCTTGATATAACTATTTCAACGGTTTTAAATATTTCTTTAGAACAGACAGTAAGAAAAATGTATAACTGTTTTAAAGTTTTAAAAGTAAAACTGAAGTAGCAAACGAACATGCAATCCACCTGATGGTAAGTTGTCACTGCCGCCCATGGACATCTGTAGTCGACTACATACGGAAAATGGGTTTCATCTGAATTGATGAATTGATGGATGGACTGATTGATGGTCGTCTCATGTGAAAGTGTGCTGGCAATCACACCCTTCCATCGAAACGCAAGAAATGCTTCACGCTAGAAATAGGTGTGGCGATGGTACCTCCCTGGTCGAACTACACTGGTTCTACCACCCTCGAATAATAATTAGGATAATAACCTAAACTTAACTTAAAGAACTTAAAAAGCGACAAAATTTAATAATTGTGATGTTATTACGAGCTTATATCTTTCAACACGATCATCTTGTAATGAACATTGTATTATGTTTACATTTGAAAACGAAAATTTAAGCATTATCTTACAATGTAAACATTATAAGTATTATTTATTAAAAATTTTGTAAACATCTTACAACCTACTTTGCCAAGTTGCGCGGAATTTTAAGCAATTATTGTTTTGAGGAAACGAAATAAACTCGTACCTACTAAGCACCATTTTGAAGTCGGTTTAAATATAATAATAACATTTAAAAATAATTAAAGTGGTAAGAATATTCGTAGCATTGATATTATTTATTATTTTCTACAATATTAATTTTCATATCGTATTGTATAACCCACTATAATTAAATGATTTCTAATACACACAACTTTAAATCAATTGAATTCGAACCGGGTACTCAAGCT
This sequence comes from Spicauda simplicius, assembly GCA_949699795.1. Classification (NCBI taxonomy): domain Eukaryota; kingdom Metazoa; phylum Arthropoda; class Insecta; order Lepidoptera; family Hesperiidae; genus Spicauda; species Spicauda simplicius. The sequence continues at coordinate 8,328,065 of OX453077.1, read as the reverse complement.
CACTCTATCCAGATAAGATTTTCTACATTTAGATAAGCATAAGAAGTTGTACAACAACTTCAATTACCTTACAATACTATTCTTACATTTGAGACCGGTCTTCTTGAATATAACTCAAATACGTAATGGTTGTTTTCTAAGAAGGAATAGTTAAGGACATGGACCACCCATAGCCATGGTTCTTATATTTTTTTCTCGAGGGAATTATAATATTACGAACCATAAAGTCACAAATGCAATGTTACATTCAAAGAACTTTAAACCTTATAATAATAGACTTGTTTACAAAATCCTGTGTTAACCTTTTTCATACTAATGGCTATAGAAAATTATCATGGACATAAATAAATACGTCGTATTGTACAACAAATGCATTGTAGTTTTAACGTAAGATTTGTATTAATCTGTATGTAATAAAACTAAATATATTTATACGGCATGTTATCGTAGTCGTAACTGCATTGATAATACCGGTAGTTCCCAACCAGACGCCCGTAGAGAGATCTCAAAGAGGTCGTAACATCTATACAATTTGTAAAAAAAAATAAGTCTAAGTTGATTTATGTAACTCTGAATTCAAATAGATCACAGCGTAAAAAAACAAAAGTTGGGAAACTCTGGATTACATGGTATCACTGCATAGTATTAAACAAAGTCGTTACTCGATGTCTATCCCTATGTATGCTTAGATGTTTAAAACTACGCAATGGATTTAATTCAGTTTTTTTAAAAGAGTGATTCAAGAGGAAGGTTTTTATGTGTAATATAATGGAGAAACACTGACAATTATAGATGTTTGACTTTTAGGCGGAACGAAGTTCGCCGGGTCAACTAGTAAGTCATATTTAAGGATTATTTATATTTTTTAAATTGAAATAGCAAACGAGTTTTAACATAATAATAATGCCAGTAAGTGGTCCCCACTACCCTTTAATACTGCTCTGCAAAACAAACAGTCATTTTACTATAAAAGCTAAACATAAAATGTACATATTATGTTTTGTATAAACCTCAAATATTTGTTATGATTTAGTTTTTAGTTACCTTGAAGATTATACATCGTTCTGAGACATTGAAAGTAGGTACAATATTCACTGGTAAATGATTCGTTTTTATATTCGTCATGCTCATGATTTGATCGCAAAAACAATTTATAATGAAATAAGTATACGGGTGGTTTATGACCTTTAATTTTAATGACCAAACGAGGATGTTATGAAAAAGAATATATTATTTATTTCTTCATAATAAGGTACTTGAGGCAATTAACGCCCACCTAACTTGAAATCGTTATTTTTGCTAAAATGTTTCTTAAACTAAAAAATGAAACGTTAATTATGTCTAACATAGTTTCCCGATCCTAAAGATACAGCTATGAAAGATAATTGTGGATAAGTTTTAAAATTATAGCATATTTTAAAAATCTTATTTTAGGCGTTATTAAAAGTGCTATGTTTATTAAGGTCCATTTAATAAATAGAATGCTAAACCCCCTAGGAGTTAATTTATAATGAAACACATTAGTTACATACCTATTCATTTCTTTATTTAAACGTAAAAGAAAGTAGAAAATTAACAATTAAAACAAAATATTGCAAATTTTCCTAAAAAAAACTAAATTTACTCCAAAACTCAGATTATTAATATTCAAACAAAAAGATACGTATTCTTTTATTCCTTCTTTTAATCAGGTGTTACTAGCCGAAGTGGGTGTTACTATCATTTTTTTTTTACTAAATTACCTACCTTAATTTGAAAATATCAACGAAATATGACGAATATTTACAAGAATATAGAAAATAACATATGAAATATTGATATATATTACACAAAACTTTGTGGGAAACTTTAATATCGACGTCCGTGTCCCAGGTCCTTGAAGCGCAGCTCATCCCAGGCAAGATAGCAGCTCGAGAGACTTGCATGTAAGCTAGAAGTATTCATATAGGTGTATTCTATATATGCGTGACTTAGAAGCAGCTCATATGTTCATTTTCTGTACTTTGGGCGTAATTTAACAGAGGGCGTTAATTGCCATACCTACCTTAATAAATAATTTCATAAGAATAAAATATAGCCTCATGCAAGGTAAAATGTTTGAAATTGTATATTTACTAGCTTGTTTTAATACCCGTATTGTTATGAAAAAAAAATCTCCTTCTCGCCCCCCTTTTTTGATGTAGGTGCCATTTTTAAAAATAATATGATAAATATAATCCGTCAATCCCTTGAAGCTGTAGCGCGTGCCAAATTATTAAGCGTAGTTATAAACATTCATAAATACTAGTCACCCGTCGCAACGATCGAAATTCGACCGTAGTTAAAAAAACTAAACTTCATTTTGTCCAAAGTAGCACGAATATTTCTCAAATACAAATAAATTGTTATAATGTTAAGTTATTTTGAACGCACCCGTTAAAGGTAAAAAGAGGTTTAATTAGCTAAGCTGCATTTAAAAGCACTCTATTAAACAAAGGTTCGGCACCCGGTTATACGGCTTACTTCGCCCTGCCAGTAACCTTAGGCTATCTCATTTATCAGTAGCATACATCGTTTAACCATTCACACTATTTCCTGTTCATTTGATAAAAAAATGGCCTCATATGCCGCGTTGGCTTACAACACCATATATGCGCAGTCAACTTTCGGCCTGTGGTCGGGGACAGCTAAGGCAAAAAATTATGTCATAATGTCAGTGCCGTAATAACTATATATTGTATAAGTTATGTATGTTGAATGTATGCGATTTATTTTAATTAAAAGCGATTATATCCGAGTAACCAAAAAGGAGTAGCGAATTATGCTCAATGCCTACACAGATTATGCATAATTTAAATGTGTGGCACTAGAATTATGTTATTTGAATAGGATTAACATATTCTAAAGTGTGTATAAAATTATTTTTTCATATACCTATATTATATAGGTATACTAGGTAGGTAGGTAGGTAGGTAGACTAGGGGATGGAGGATTTTATAAGTTTCGATACGTAAATACTTAATGAAATTAATGTAAAATATGTATTTGAAAATTTATACCATTAGGCTTATTATATACTTGGAAAACTTTTTAAATTAGCAATGTAAATATTTTTCTATTTTCAGTTCTACGGCAAGTCTTTTAAAATCTAAAAATAATTAAAATTAATTAAATAAAAAAAATAATTAAAATTAAATTAAGAAAAGTTCTTAATCATTTTTCAAAGAAGCATATCTGAAATATTTCTATATCGAAGGACCCAGACAAAGTCGCGAACGAAGGCTAGTAAGGCTAGTGCTTCGAAACACACCATCGGATATACATATGTGGTTTTGTAATAGTTCTATTGCTCGGTGACCTGGTGCGGAAGTTATGTAAGTAACATTCGGATTTGAATTGAGATCATGCATAAAAATTGTTATGATGTTCGAAATTATTTGACCTTTAAATTATTATGTGGTTCGAAGTTTGGTAAGTAGATTAATGTTCAAGAAACTGTTAGGTAATTCTAAATTACACCTATTTTCTCATATATATTGGATAATAGCCTTTGAAAATATTGTTAAGTTTCAGGGGTGTGTTATATTAAATTTGGTTTATATAATATTGCCTATATTAAAAGTTCATTTCAATTGTCTGTTAGTTAGTTCTCTGTTTATTTCAATATCAGTCAGTAAAATCAATATCGCCAATCCATAGTTGATTGATATAATTATTCGTAATATATTTATTCAATTCCATACATTGATAGCCTTATGGTTCAAACTTGCCCTCTTAATCGGGAGGTCCGAGGTTCAAACCCAGGCACGCACCACTGATTCATGTGCGTATTACAAATTAATTATCACTGCTTTTCGGTGAAGGAAAACATCGTGAGGAAACCTACACACCCGAGAGTTCTTTAAAAAAAGTTCTTGGAGGTGTGTAAAGTCCACCAATTCGCACTTGGCCAGCGGGGTGGACTATGGCCTAAAACTCTCATACTGAGAGAAAACAGCCCAGCAGTGGGACAATAATGGGTTGACGATAGATTCCATGCAGTACCTGTAGGTACACATATGATTTTGTGACAGATTTTAGTGAATTTTGTTATAGGAAGTAGTATTTTATGTTTATGAAATTGGATTATTACCTTCTACTGCTTGAAATATTTTTACTGCTGCATGTAAAAAATATATAAAGGGGAATAATTGAATCGATGAATAAATATTTTATTGTTTAATGTTAAACCTTTAAAATTGAAACATATAAGCTTACCGAATATACCTTTACTGTTGTTGGGCGTCCATACTACTCAACAACAATGAAGGTGAAATATTTCTTTTACTGTAAAAGCAAACTTCAAATCTTATTTCCGACAAATTGCTTTTTTGACGCTTTAGCATTATTTCCTGCCCACTGACGATATAAGGCGATCATATTTGTCCCCGGAGAAGTAATTAATTTGTGACTGACTTCCAATTCAATTCTTATTATGAAGTTGCTTACAGATGGGCTGAAGTAACCACATAATCACGCTTACTAGTCACCTGTCGCAACGGTCGAAATTCGACCGTAATTCAACTCAAAAACTAAACTTGATATTGTCTAAAGTATTTCCTAAATTCAATTTTTATTAATTCTCAAGTTATTTTAATACACCAAGGTAAAAAGAGGTTTAAGTGACAAAGCTGTATTTAAAATCAATAACGGGTATTTTGACAAAGACATCTGATATTGTTGATGTTCTGTGTTTTCATATGTTGAATGCTTAATTTCGTTTATTATTTATGTGTTTGTGACAAATGCACGGTAGTGTGTGTAATGTGTTTTAGTTGATTTTATGTATGTTATATGCATTATTTGAAAAAAATATTAACATTCTGCACTTCTCTACGTTTACTATAACCATGCAAAATATCGTACTAATCCGTCCGCGGCATATTACTTAAAAATGCACCAGAAGTATTATGAAGTATGTTTCACGTATTAATATATAGAGATTTGTTACATCTATCACATAAAAAAGAAACGTAAAGTAATAATGGAATTACGTTTCATATGTCGATATAGAAAATATTAACATCGTAATATCTCAACATAGTACACCAAATTTAACACCATACAAAAATTACATAACACTCCAAGCATTGTTCTTCCACTTTCTACAAAATAATAAGCACCTGATACATAATTTATCTAAATTGATCCAGCAAGACGTTTGAAAGTTGACGACTTGACGTATCTGCAATCGATCGGTCGTTGCGTAATGTAATAGAGCCTACGTGTGTACTGGTGATGTCTAATGTTAACCAGATGGTAGAACCAATGCAGTTCTGTCAGGGAGATACTCTACACATCTATAATTGACTTCAAATAGAATATGTTCTATACGAAATTGCTGACAGATATCCATATCGGTAGTAACAACTTATCGACCACCAGATAGACAAGATCGTTTGTTAATCTGTAATCGGATATCTGCATAAAAAAAAGTTTTATACAGTCTACATTATGTGTTCAATTAAGCAACATATCTTCAGTAAAATAATGCTTAAGCGCCAAATTAGCATTTGTGAGAAATGAGGTTTTGAAGTTGTTTTTTTGCAGAAAAAAAAATCATTTCACCTTTATTTTTGTTGGGAGTTCATACTACACAACATTGCGCTTTAGCATTTTTTCCTTTCCACTAACGATATAATTTTATTTAATCCAAATACAATCAGTAAGACAAACAACCTTCCAAATTTCACAAACTTTCACTTTAATATTATTAAAATATATTTTGAACGTCCCAATAAAACCTTAATCAGATTAGAATGAAATGCAAAAGAAGCTTTATTCTTAAGTAAGTTTAAAACTTTAATAAGGACATTGTAAAATATGTCACAATATTTTTTTGACAAAGAAACATTCGTATAAGTTTGTGGCTTCATTTAAATAAATACCTATAAAAATGTGTCATATTACAATGTTCAATACATTCTACTAATAAAGTTAATAAGTAAACATATAAGATGCGAGTATGCTAGTACTAGATTATATTTATTCCTACGGTTCGGTGTAGGTCCTCAACTCGTTTCTATATTTAGCTTGACCGAGCAGTCACCCCGGCTACTAGTGATTCGCCTATCGATAACTGTAACTATCGACTTCCGAGTGCACAACACTAAGTGGGTGTTGCCAACTCAAAAGTTTATTCACCCGCACTATTTCTGCAATTTGAAACTTATTTTAAATAACATGTTAATGTTAAACGTTCGTTTTAGATTAAATATTTATTGTTGGCAACTTTTCTTTTGATTTTAAGTAGAAAGACTGGTATTCAGGTCAAAAAAATAATTCAAATGCATATATGTAGAAATGCTCTTGTTTTCAATGCATTTATTTAAAAGTGATTTTGAAAGCGGTTGAACAATATTTATTGTTTGATTGGACTATTTTTCTAATACTTTTATTTTTGCACTTTTCTTAATGTCTGTGGGGATGTTACTATACCAACAATCAACTCTTTCCGAATGTATCATTTATGTAATTTCCCTTGTGATCGTGCATAGAAAGAAAAATAAAGGAAGATCTTTATTTAGTCAATTTTTGGGTTACAATAATTTTGATTACATAAGATGTTTAAAAAGAGCGCCAAAAATTGAATATGCCGGTTGAGGCGTTCTAAATGTATGGCACTCACATACTTGCGTACCTATCAATAGAAGACTTACAATTAGACACTATATTACAATGCTGATAACTTTAGCAGATTAATAATTTTGTATTTTTATATTTTTAAATCATCGTTTAAGAATTCGTCATACTTGTAATATCATTTTTCTATTTATATATTTTTAATTTTCTGACACATATGTGGTCTTTCTTTATTTGTTTATTATATAACTTTATGGCCATACATATCATGGAACATACAAGAGTCAAAGCAATTGTGCAAGTGTTTCACTTGACACAGAACATAGATGCGTTGCTACTTCAAAGAGGAGAGCTCTTTTTTTAAACTCACCATGTTCTAATACCCGTACACCCATGATTCTATCAAATTCAAATTTTGGATAAGCTACTCATGAGTACGCATCACAACATGTTACATTAAAAAGAACACATATACATACATATATCTGTTGAAAGCATTTATATTTTACGTTTATAGTGAAAGTGGTCATTTCATGGTGCGGATTTATGACAACCATTTCTTCGTTCGTGCTTCTACAACATAAAGTTGCAATAAAGGCATTGGTCGTAAAATAAAATAAAAATGTCTATAATTTTTTAAATATTTTTTCTTCAAAAGCAAGTATAATTTTAGACGTAGGTTAAGTTAACTACATATGTCTTATATATGTCAACTGTACCTACATGTCAATTGGAAAATACAACAAATATTAGTCAGTATTAATTCAATCTCGGAATTTTGACAGTAATGTTGAAAACCTTCTATATTATGTCTTTTGATCGCGTGATATTTGAAATTGGCAATATTTTTGTATTGGTTCGCAAAATGTCATCATTTAATTATTCATTCGTATGAATGTATTCCTATGAATATCTTATAGGTTCTCTAGGGTTGTGTTATTTTAAAATTCGGTACTCAAAACTGTTTTATCAAAGTAATGTGCTTATTAGGTCTTCTTTGGTTGCAGACCGTTTTATAAGCTTAATATTATCCTATGAAGAACTCGGCTCCTATAGAGGAATCTTAAAATGTTTATATCTTCATTTACTTTACTGCTTACTCCGAATATCGATAAAAATACACTAGCAACCAGTCCAAGCTTTCCACGGTTTAGTTCGGCCATTTTGAATAACATACATTTTTTACATAAAGACATCCTTATTTTATTCATTCACTAGCTCTTACCCAGGGCTTCGCACGCACGGTCAAAGGGAATTAACATTAGCATGTGATGGTTTGAGCAGAACTTGCAATTTAATTTTCTTCTTCTTGCCTTCTATTAACAACTTCTGGAACTACTAAATATGTATTAACTAATAAAACATGAATATTCTCATGGGAGAGAGCGCGGTAAAAAGTAGCTTACGTCACTCTCCGCCCTTACAACTATCTCCCAGCATATAAACCATATCATATAATAGCTATGTGGCGACGTGAAAGAGGAACAAACAAACAAACTTTCACATTTATAATATTAGCATGGATTCCGAGGCATGGTTCGGGCGCAATTGAAAACCAGTGCCATGGTTTCATGTGTCTCCATGGCAATAGCTGAGTCTCGTCCATTTCACGATGCTATTATGTCGCAGCACGAGTCACTTAAACACCGAATTGTATTTTGTTCCTCTTGTTATTGTTTTGCTTATTTTAAGCTTAGTTTTTAAGTTTATCTTGTATCACATACATCGTGAATAAATATGATTGTTTGTTTCATTCTTTTATCGCTCATTCCTTGGTGAAAACCGTATCAAAATTTGTGACGTAGTTTAGAAGGAGAACGCGGCGATGTAGACAGACAGGTAGCGCGGAGCGTTTTTTTTGGATACTACTGGTTTATTCCTGGGATTTGTCCGCTTTGGAAAAGTTTACCACTGTAATGAGTTTCCTGTATGTTAATCTGAGTCATAAACTACATGTGTGCCAAATTTCAACATTTTCTTTATCTGATTGTAGCAGCAAACGAGCATGCAGTTCCGTCAAATTATAGACATGACAAAGTTACTAAATCTTTTATTAAGTGGAAAAGTAATAATATTCTTCCAAAAGCCTGGTGGAAATAAACATTTCATTTTACTTTTATAATATTAGTAACTCATATTTTTTTATCTGATTGAATAGCAAACGAACTTGCAGTCCACCTTATGGTAAGTGTTCACTGCCGCCCATGGACATCTGTAAGCAGCTTCATATAGAACATGGAATTATGTGAAGTCAATCACAAATGCGAAGCTACTCCTGAGGACTATGATGGTCGCCTCATATAAAAGTGTGCCGGCAATCACACCCTTCCATCGAAAACAGGAACAAATGCTTCACGCTAGAAATAGGTGTGGCGGTGGTACTTCCCCGATCGAACTACACTGGTTCCACCACCTTCAAAAATAGGTTGCAGACAAACACACATCCTCACAAACTTTCGTATTTATAATATTAATAGGATGTAAGGTTTATATGGAGGTTGTGGTCAGTTTTTTCATGCGAGGAGTATAGAAGATGTTGCAAAACGAGTTTTACCGAGTGTTCCGCATTCCGAACGTGATCTTTACTTATAATGAACGAGTTCATGTACGCATATTAGCACATCATCTTATTAACATCCAAATGTGATTTAAAAACGTTGAAAATATTCCATTTTGTATTATATTGTCACAACTGAATGCATAAGATTTACTAAAATAATATTTTTTCCTACCGGATAATACAAACTAGTGACCCGTCGCAACGGTCGAAATTCGACCTTAATTTAAATTAAAAAACTAAACTTCATATTGTCCAAAGTAGCACCAATATTTCTCAAATTGAAATAAAATGTAAAAAAAATTAAGTAATTTTGAACGCACCCGTTAAATATAAAAAAGAGGTTTAATTGTCTAAGCCGCATTTAAAAGCAATAGCGGTATTTTGACAAAGACATCTGACATTTTTGACGATATGTTTTTTCATATTTAAGACATTGAATGTTCTATTTCGTTTACTATGTATGTGTTTTTTCAAATGCAAGGCAGTGTGTGTAATGTGTTTTTAGTTGATTTTATGTATGAAAAATGCATTATTTGAAAAAAATATTAACATTCTGCACTCCTTCTCTATGTCAACTATAACCGTGCAAAATTTTATACTCCTCCATCCGCGGTAAGTTACTTAAAAATGCTTCACAAGTTTTTGCTTCACGTATTAATATATAGATATACAATACCATAAATATACTTTGTATGGTATTATTGAGCTATTTCTGTGCCCTCTGATCTCAATTTTGCCAAATTGACTTCTAGGTACCAAAATTGTTAGAAAAATTGAGATCTGTCGACTTGTTGTGATTCTATTTTAATTTTTATAACCCTTAAAATATTTATTTTTAAGCGCATAAATTTTTTTCAACTTATCAAAATCGTGATGGGAGGATTAAATATCATCCTAGTTCATTTGTACCTATAGAATTACAATATTCTCTTATTGTGTATTCAATAACTTGGTTGTGCAAGCAGGCTTACTAGTAGAATTATTGAATCAAATTGTTAACTTAGCCTTTATATATATTATTAAATAATATTTTTATCCGTGTCAGATGGAGCTTAATGTTTTTGAAAGTTATGAGATATCATTGAAATCGACTCACTTTGCAAGTGACGAACGCTATGTAATGTTTAAGTATGACGATTTAAAAAAATAAACTTATATTCAAAAGGGTTAAATTAAATCAATTATTAGAAAATGAAGTATTAAGTTTGAAAGAGATGATTGTGAATAAATATAAAGCCATTAAGTAAGATGATGAAATGGATAACGTAATCATAGGTATATCTAACACTATTATAATAAAAAATAGGGAAAAACGAAGTAGTTCGTAGAAGATAGTTGTTTTAAACAACCAGCTCTACCCAAAGGTAACACTCGATTATACTGAAGATAAGGCGTGAATCAGCATAATCGCACATGACCTCTAGGATCCGTCTCGTTTATCTATCTAGAAAATTACCATGTTATTAGTACAACACTTGGTTATTATCTTTGTATGTCCATGGCACCCAGGAGAAAATATGCGGCGATGAGTGCAGAAAGCGTTATTATAATTATTTAAAAAGAATTCAATGGTGGTCAGTAACTCGCCAGATGGAATGCATGCTCGTGTGCTGTTTCAATTTAATAAACAAAAGTGTAAAATTATCTTTATTAGCTTTTTATTAGCTTCACCTGTATGTTAGTTCGTAACCGACTTCTTTGGGCGCGATTTTGACCCACTATATAAACGGCCAGATTTCCTTCAAACTTTGTAGATTTATTGAGGACCGATGACAATACACTAATTTGATAAAATTATTCTATTTTTTAATTTGACTAAAAAGTAGAAAATAAATAATAGTTTAAAAAAACTAAAAAACACGCTTTTTATAGAAAACCGAACTAAAAAATAGAAAATAAATTTAAATGAATTTAAATTAAGAAAATAGTGTTAAAAAATTCAATGAATATAAATTAATAATAGTGTGAATAAAAAAAATATATTTTATTTAAAAAAAAGCGTGGGGTGCTTTTTAAGATATTATCGAAATGATAATCACTCTACTCATATCTGTCAATAAAATATCTATAACCATTGACACCATGCACCCCACGCTTTTACATATTACGTTACATAGCAACGCATCTGTGATTGAATTTATAATAGAACCTATGTTTTAGATGAAGCTGCTTACAAATGTCCATGGGCGGCAGTGACCACTTACCATAAGGTGGACTGCAAGTTCGTTTGCTACTTTAATTAGATAAAAAAATATCTGAGTTACTAATATTATAAAGGTGAAATGTAATGTTTATTTCCACCATGGCTTTGGAAAAAAATATTAGTATTTTTCCACTAAATAAAAGATTTAGTAACTTTGTCATGTCTATAGTTTATGTAATAGTTACAGAGTTAAAAGAATTGAGGAAAACAAGTTAATGAGTAGACAAAAAACGTAAAGGCAAAGTTCGTAATAAAATGTAACCGTTTTTTAAAGAATTCTGGTGACAAAACGACTTTCGCAAACAAGTCGAGTATTACGTGCTAGTAAAACAACTAGGTTAGTTATAAAATAATTAAATTGTCAACGATATTTAAATCTTGTATACTTTTCAACTTTTTTGTTTCTGAGCGTTTGAATTCGTGGTCCACTAAAGATGCAATTATTGAAATGTTATGAATAAGCCATTTACTTCGTTAAAATATGAAAGAAATGAATATATAAAACGAATTAGGTGCAATATTTTTATTCATTAAAGTTCATACTTATTCATATAATAAAATATGAAAGTACCCCACGTCTTGGTCACGTTAGAGGACTGAGAATATGTAACAATAGGTTCAAAATTTGTGACACCTTTTACTCTGTCTCTATATGTGTGTATTTTTGAAATCACCTCAAACCAAAACTGAAATTTATTTAAATGATTAAAGATCTATATTGATAGGCTGTATCTGATTTAACATTTGTCATTGTTTCTTTAACATTTAACAAATCCATCAACTCTAACAGATATGATTAAAATTGAAAAGTTACTTAATTTTTTATGTCAAGTAAAACCGTGCGGCACATATACTTATATAATAAAACTAGCTGTCCCGACAAACGTTGTTTTGCCATATAAAAAATAAAAAAAAATGTTAAGGGTGGACAACCCTTAAGGGGCATGAAAAATAGATGTTGGCCGATTCTCAAACCTACTGAATAAGCATATATAATTTGGTAAAAATCGGTCAAGCCGTTTCGGAGGAGTTTGGCAACAAAAACTGTGACACGAGAATTTTATATATTAGATAATAAGCCTAAGCAATACTTCATTAACATTCAGCTATAATGAACCTAAGCGTCACTTAACTTCAACGGATATAAGTATAAACTGTGAATACTAATACGCAATGATCTCATATCCGGACAAAACCGGGACTTTTACGAATAAAATTTAATTTAACGACAACTTGTACCAATTTACATGAAACTCGGAAGGTCAGTGTGTGCCTGTATTTTATATGAGCCTTAAAAAGGTGCTTCCTTATTTTCATATACCTAATGTTGATGAATAAAATAAAATATAAAAGGCGAAAAAAACTTATTAATAAGATTTATCACTAATTCATCCCTACTGAAACATGAAATTTGTACAATAAATTCATTTTATGATATTCGAAAATGATTTTAGTAACTGTCACTTCTATGAAAATATTTTTCGATATTCCTTTCCTAAGAGCCTTAAATAGAGTTTAAGATCTCATAAAAGGTTAGAAGAAATATCCCAGACGAATCAACCGCCACCTTACCGCAAGTAAAACATTAAGAGTTTCAATTACTTCCTCTGTTTTATAATAAAGTAGTAGCAAATGACCATGCTGTCCACTTCATGGTAAGTGGTAACTGCTGCCCATGGAGATCTGTAATCAACCCCATATATAATCAGTATTACCAGAGATCAGCCACAGATACCTCTGAAGAATAAATGGAAACTGCTCAGATAATATTACTACCATCTTCTTTATACCAGAACACAGCATCATATATTCAGAGTTTTAATTAAGATTACCGCCTATTGTACCTTAAAATATATATGTCATATTTGTTATATGAATTTTTATGGTGTACAATAAAGAGTTTTTGTATTGTATTGTATTGTACCAACAGATACTTTGCTATCCCTGTAATTTGAACGACCATGTAAGTGAACGGCTCAGATACTATAATCTCCCTTACTACTTTCTTTTAAACAAGAATATTGCAGTACTCTGTTGTCATCAGGCACGAAGGGTACTTTTATGTAACCCAATCGGACCCAGACATCGGCAGTCGCGCTCCACATAGCGTCAAAATAAGATGACAATCTACGTGGCCCGATTCAATTATCTGTGAACATCGAACGATCCGTAGCAGACGTCAACCTTTTTTTGTGTCCAAAATGGATCTTTACTGTTTGTATGCACTTGTCGTGTCGAAAAGTTGTAATAAAATTCCGTGGTCTCAAGTAGTAATATTAAAACAAGATCGGGAAATTTATAAAAAGACATTTTTGAAATGAAAATGTTAGAAATAGCGTCAATAAATAATGTTGCTTTTAAAATCCATATACATACTACAAATTAAAGTACTCGTGTCTGTACATAGCATATATTTGCAATAGTTTAATATAATATATCTGTTTGTGTGTGTTTTTGGAATCGCATCAAACTAAACTTACTCAATTCATGTCCACAACGTGTGGTACATTTGGTTTTTATTCATTCAAACCCTTTTTATTAATCAAAAGTTTTTACAAAGTTAACTTTGAAGTATATTTTTCTGTTTTTAAATACGAGTGAATCCGACGGGCATAGATAGTTAACCTAACACTAAATTTATAGCACTGACACGGTCGTAGATTGAGTGCAAGCGATTTAGACTAGACCACTTAGTGCTATCTTCAGGCTCGGCTTACTGGAAAGATAAGTTCAAGGTCTAATTCGTTAATCTCTGTAATCTTGTCAGGTTGTACTAAGTTTAGTCTTAGTGATGTGCTATTAACATAAAGTTTGTAATTTAGCTCTTGTAAACACTTTAAAGAAAAATCATATCATCATACTAATATTATAAAGGCGAAAGTTTGTGAGTATATGTTTGTTACTTCTTCACGTCTAAATAGCTGGACCGATTTTCATAAAATTTAGAAGGGAGTTAGCTGATACTCTGGATTTACATATGTGCTACTTTTAACTGTAGGAAAAGATTAAATGCAAGAAAATGCTTCGACTCCTGGGGCATCGACTTCTGTTGTTAAATTTAAGGATGTGGTAAAGAATAAAAATGTATACAAGGCACCGCTGTCACTTATATCTTCTTTATAATAACAGCGTTAAACTCTTTTGTGTTCTGATTTTAAGGGTGTGATATTTATATGAAGTGTTTCTACTGGTCCTCAGAGGTAGCTATATCTGCAATTTGCCTCAATTGTCTTATCTTTAACCAAGATTCACATACATTTCCGTCTGTAAGCTGGTAGCATGCATTCAACTTAAATATACTATAATAAAATTACTTGTGTGTTTAATAAAAACTGGCGTTTACGTCCATCCATCCATCAGCCCTTTGACGTCCACTGCTGGACAAAGGCCTCCCGTAAATGACCCCACTTCAACCGGTCTTGTGCCTCCTGAATCCAACGGTTTCCCGTTGTCTTCTTCACGTCATCGGTCCACCTGGTGGGGGGCGACATGTGCTCCAACCTGTGCGCAAAACTACTAATATTTACGTACTACTAAAAAATCCTTTCCTTGTAGGCAAGTAGTGTTTTTTATTAAATAGTCTTTATTAAGACCAATAGTCTAAATTGGTACAGGATACAATGGACACTTGGACAGTGTTGATCAAATTTTGTATAGATATTGACCCCAATTATCGTTTTATCGATGTGAATTAAATCGTGTTCTCGATTACGAATGAAAGTTTGCGGCCATACTTGTCGTCTTTATGATTAAGATTGTAAATGGATGTAAGAAATAAGGAATTGAGAATCGGAAAGAAAGTTTGTTGTTTTAGTTTTAGATATCATAAAGATGGAGAGAAAGGTATGAGAGTAAATAAAATTGTCGCTGTCACTTCTATGTCTATTATAAAACTGGGTACAGCCCATTATTGTCCCACTGCTGGGCACGGGTCTTCTCTCAGAATGAGAGACTTTTAGGCCATAGTCCACCGCGCTAGCCAAGTGCGAATTGGTGGACCAGTGGTGGACTAGTATAAAATAGTCTTTGCAATTTGGTGGAAAGGTTTTTGTCGATTGATTAACACACGAGTTGGCCATTTTAACGTTTTGGAATGGTACCGTATTTGTAATTGACTTCAGATAGAAGCCTGTACTTTTTGGGATTGGTTAGTCCATATGTGGCATTGTTCATTTAGCGTCAGGTCGACTGCATGCTCGTTTGCTAAATTGAATATGAAAAAAATAATAATAAGAGTTTAGTTTTCCTAAAGCAGTAAGAGCCATGCTTATCTAACACACACAGTCCAAAACAAAGCTCCGGCGTAAAATGGATATTATAGGTGCCTTTAAGGTCTTCATTATTTTTAAACTCTGTAGCATGTATATTTGTTACTTGTTGTAATGTAGGTAAATTCAACACTACGATTATCAACATTACCTCACTGTCGCTTGTATGTTACCTTACCTTTCAAGTTTGCGATAGCTGTTAATTAAATTAAGAGAATAAAATGGGCACATCATGTAAAATATTTAGCCTGGCATTTCAATAACATTCGTAGTCACCTTTATAAATTCTTCTTTTTCTTTTTTTCTGCAGTCACCTTTATAAATTCTTCTTTTGTATTTACTGTAATATAAGAATAGTTTAAAAGTAGGTTTAAAATCTTAGAAAACGACAATTATTTTGAAATGACATACAGACAATGCAATTTTATTTGTTTAAGGTTGTGCGTAAGCAGACTCCTCTGCTTTCACCTGTACAGTCGTTTCGACCCACTCCGCGAGATGTTTTTTACTTATTTCCTTACTAAATAGCCGGTTTCATATCTTCTGTTCTGTTATTTGTGAAATTATATCGTTCATATTTTAATAAATATTTTTTAAGATAAAATTTCTTTAAGGCCAAAAAAGAACTCTCTCTAGCTACTACATCTCTTAAGATAACATAAGTTTTACTTGGTTAAGCAAATGTTATTTTAAAGCTAGACAAATGTTTATCAAATGACGATAAACTCTATGCATAAAGTATTCGAAACTGATTAATATTAAACAAATATGTGGGAGTATATCTAATAAATTACTTTAGAAATATTTGTAAAACAGTTTAAATGCTAACTAATGCAACTATTATTTTTTAGCCTAAAGAATTTCTCAAATATCTATGAATCAATAACTATAAATACTGATTGATTTATATGTATACCATACTTTCATATTTGCAATAGTTTTCTTTCTGTTTACAGATTTCCTGCTTGCAGTTTTAGAAACGTTTCTGGTGAGTCTGAAAATTTAAAATCAAATGCATGCCATAAATAATTTTAAAACACCAAAAAGGTTCTGTTGATAGATTTGATAATTATATATTAATTAAAATACCGCAATTTGGAAATTTTTAAATAAATTATCATTATCTATGCAATAAATAATTCTAATAACTAGTATATCAAGTTATTTAATGATAGATCAAGGTCTCGTGGAAAAAATATTATTCGTAAAATATCTACTGGAAATGTAATAAAAAATGATAATTTATGAAATATTGTAAAATGCTAGTCTGTAATTGATAAGAAGAAAAGTTTTATACAGATATTATTTGACATTGAACTATAAAAGACTTATTGCATTGTCTTAAAAACTCTACAATTATATACATATTTTTTGAAATAAATATTCTATTCAAATGAAATAAAATATTATGATATACATATAATATGTAATTTATTGTGAAATTTCCGCATATCTTCAAAATAAATAGGAGGACTGATAATATTTAACAATTTACATTTCCATTTTACAATTATTAGAGATTGTTGTCGGTTTGTGTTTTTTTATTATAGATTTTAAAGCAGCAAACGAGCATGCAGTGAGCCTGATGGTAAGTGGCCACTGCCGCCGATGGATTTCTGATGCGTTGCACACAAATTGAAATTCTAGAGTATTTTTGAGATCTTCATTACCTCCTCCAAATATATGTTCATCTACATACCTACTTATATAATGATTTGGGTACACGAAAATATAATCTTTCATCAACAAGCCCAAATGTATTTGCAATGATTGCTCAAACCCATTATGATGTCATCATTTTGTGCAGAGTGAAGTCACAATCATTAAGGTTTACGCTGAAGTCTTGCTAATACATATATTTATCCATATATAACTTTTTTCTGTTTATAAGACGTAGCAAGGCATGCTGTCCATGTGATAGTAGGAGGTACATTTAACGCGTAATGTATATGAAATCATCATTTTTCCAAATTAATAGATATAGCTATTGAATAACTTTAGAGACAAGTATGCGATAATAAGGAAAGGTCAAAAAACTAAATATCGTTATTATATGCTCACACACCTGTCGGGGCCTTTAGGGATGTTACTACTTAGTGAATTCGTTAAGAGAAACTCATTAAATTTTGTTTACATTACTAGAGAAATTTTAAAATTATGTTGTTCATTGACATTTTTCGGTGAATTATGAGACACAAAACGTTGCCAACCAACCTATAATTTGGAATTATGTTTCCCACAAACATTTTATCATCTCTTTTTTTTATTTGACTGAAGTAGCAAACGAGCATGCAGTCCACCTGATGGTAAGTGGTCACTGCCGCCCATGGACATCTGTAATCAACTTCATACAGAACAAGGGTTCCATCTGAAGTCAATCACAGATGCGTCGCTACCCCCGAGGACTACGATGGTCGCCTCATATGACAGTGTGCCGGCAACCACATCCTTCTAATCATCACATCATCATCGAAACCCAAGAACTGCTTCACGCCAGAAATTGGTGTGGCGGTGGTACTTCCCCGGTCGAACTACACTGGTTCTACCACGTTCAACATACTTGTGAGTCTTGAGACACAACACGCACAAGTGTGTGTTAACCATCGCCTCGTACGTTTTAGCAGTGATATCGGTCCATTAGAAATCTGAGCGAATTTGTTTCTACAACTAGAGTGGTTTGGTGGTCGGGTTGATGATTTGTTTGTTACGTGACAGTGCAGAGGTCTCAAAGTTAGGCCTTCATGCTCCAGGTTTAGGAGTCTAATCCCTCGCAACCAAAAGTACTCTAACTTATTGTTAAGATCTATTCGTTTTTTATCAATTGTTGTTACGAAGAAGGAAAACATCATAAGATAACTAATATCTATGTAGACAGCAGGCGTATTGGAGTTCTCAATGGTATGTAAAGTCTACTAATCCTACTGTAAACATAAAGTTTAAATCCAAATATAAAGTCGTAATATGTCCAATATCCTACTCATTCTGAAAGTAGTTGTGTTTATCTGAAGACCAGCTGTAAGTAGTATTCGTAGCAATAAGAAATCCGCTTTGGTCGACGGTTCCCACACTAATATTTATTTGTTATGTCACAGCAAATGCCCAGTAACGCAAGCACTAGCTCGGAACGTGTGAAACTTAAACAAGACTTGAAGAAAGCGGACTTCTTGTTTATGTAAAACGTAATAGTGTCCACTCACTTTAGGTTATCTTATAAATGTCTCTGTAAAATATTTATTACGTGTTTGCATATATTAAAACATGCGTTTGACGTGGTATTTACTGCGATATAGAAATGTAACCTGCTCATACGCGACATGCGACATATTTATATATTATGTCGGCGCGACACCGCGTATTTATGAAAAACACTTCGCCAAAAATAATTATTTTAGTTAGTTTAAAGATCGAAAATTGTTTGTTTATTAAATTAGCAATATTTAGTGATTTTTAGAATTGTAATATAGTTTACCCTCCATAAATTTGTTATTGTCACCTCACCAAACATTGTTATAAAAGGCGAGCGCCTGCCGGTAGAAAAGATTCTTGTTTAACCGTCGAAGCGATCGCACCTCCTAAACTGTGAATAAATCGAAGAAGAATAAGTCCAGTGTTTTCTACTTGAAATCTTCAAGAATGGACAGTAATGAAGACTCCTGGCCTTCACTTCATTATTTAAAAACGAAATAGTTAATATTTTTTTTAATCCCCTATTGAAATTCGTTAAAAAATATTGCACAAAACGTTTAGTGATTAATGATATTTAATCGTATATTATTTTACGACATTTAAAATAAATTCCATTTTAGCCTGAAGAATACCAAGAACGAGTTAGGGTTGCCACCCGTACTTTATTATAAAGTATTGTACTTTATTTGGAGCAATTGTACTTTATACTTTATGAGGAAAATAAAGTACGCGAAAATACTTTATTTAGCATGGTCTCGGTTTAAAAAATTCTTACATTTCTACGTTTCCCGTTTTAAGTAGTAGAATATGTATATTGTGACCTTTTTTTGCTCGTCAAGTTTTACCCTTTTTTCGCTGACCACCATCACGCACCATTCTATAAATTTCCAGGAGCCAAGAAATAAGGAATAAAATAACTTGTACTTTATTTTGAAGCTACGTACTTTTTTCTTTATACCTTTTATAGCCAATGTACTTTAGTTGTTCAAAAAAAAGGTGGCAACCCTAGAACGAGTAGACATTTTGGTTATTTCCGCAATCAAATTATTGCAGTAGCGTCGTATTGCGTTGAATGCCACTTTCACTAGTGACATCTTGTTGCATGTGTGAAGTAGATAATTGATGTGTTAATATTTGGAGCGATTTAATTAAATCGATATGACGTTTAAGTTTTTTTTTTAATTTATCGGTATTTTTATGGTAAAAACAAAACTGTTTAACGAATGTTTTAACAAGTTAATATATTTTCTATTTGATTATGCTAATGTTCATTTTATTCAATATTTTTATACATTATTTGTATCCATCTGATGATACTCGTAAGCGGCCATAGCAGAATATGAATATCTATATCCAGGGCTTTTTTGTGAGAGCCCGTAGTACAGTCGTTCGCAAAATGACAGTGTAATCCAAAAATGTTATTGTCCTAAACCCAATTTACAACGTTGCAGTTTTCGAGAATTGCCGTGGCTCCAAAAATGGCGTGATAAAAGAGGCCTGTCTATACCTATTATGCTGCAATTTACTAGACTCTAGGTACTTACAATACAATCACAAACTGTTTGTGGTGACTTGTATCACAGGTTTGGAAAAGCCTACAACAGGCACCAGGCGCTCACTAAGGAAGGTTACTGTATTGTCCTAATATATAAGCTTGTAGCCTAGTACATAAGACCTTCTGTGAGAGCAAATAAACGTTATTATTATTATTATTCCAGTTCTAGTTACGAATTGTAAAGAAACAGTTTAGGACATTTCTACCTTCAATTAAGTTTTTGCACTACCTATTTCTGGTATGTATTATGACCAGTTCAAGTACTTTTTCAATTATGACTAAGTACTACATTGCACCTTGGCATGGTTTAAAGGTCACCACAAGGTGTCTCCATGAAGTGGAATGAGAAATGTAAAAAATAAGTTCGGATACTTTGAAAGAATGTTGAAAATTTACTCGCACGCATAATGCACACATTTTTGTATTTCTTACTCTCGTCAACTCATTGTCCCACTGCTGGGCACGGGTCTTCTCTGAATGAGAGAGTTTAAGCCATAGTCCACCGCGCTGGCCAAGTGCTAATTGGTGGACAATTTGATTTGATTAATTCATAATTATTAAAAAATACAATTATCAATTGAAATAAAAGAAAAATAAGCTTGGATACTTCAAAATAAGTCAATATGTGTTATACCTCATCCAACTTTTAATTAGGTCTTTTATTAACATTACAATTATCAAAATTGACTTAAAAATTAAAAAAAAATGGATATTTTGAAATAATTTTAAATGATGCTACTCATACGTATAATGTACATACATATTCATACTTTTTTCAACAGTAAATTAGTTTTTTAATGTTCTACATTACAATGATCGTCTTGACATCTTCTATCTTGTATATATATAAAAGCGAAAGGTCACTCACTCACTCACTCATCACGAAATCTCAGAAACTACAAGTGCTAGGAAGATAAAATTTTGCATGCGGGTTCTTTTATGGACGTAAGTGCTCACTAAGAAGGGATTTTATGAAATTCAGCCCCTAAGGGGGTAAAATGGGTGAAACTTTGTGATACATTGATTTGAACGCGGGCGGAGCCGCGGGTACAGCTGGTTTATAATAAATGTTCAGGTACTTTGAAATAATGATGAAAATTTGCTCATTCGCATAATTAATACATATTTGTACTTTTGACCATACTTAATCAGTCCTTAAATGTATAACATTACAATTATCAAACTGGTTTAATGAAAATAATGTTAAACAAGAATATAATTTAGAACTTGTTTGCTTTGATACTGCCAATT